>JAHWFO010047462.1:95014-157615 GCA_023313115.1 Rhysida immarginata | reverse complement strand
AGAACTCCTCTGGTCTGATCAAGTTCTTGTATTCGCTGAGGAAGGCAGCTTGGCTGCCGAAATGCGCATACATTGTAATAAACATCTGATGTGGAATAGTGGTTTCCTGTTGTTCTTGTTAATCTGTGTTCCTGTTGTTCCTGTGGAATAGTGGTTTCCTGTGTTCTTGTTAATCTGTTGTTCCTGTTGTTCTTGTTAATCAATACTGGCATTGCGAATGGGTCGCATCCCATCCTCTGGCCTCCATATCTCCACTCCTCTCGCTGCACGCCCTTCTCTCTCCAATCCTCCCCCACCGGATGTTTGTTACAGAATTGAAGGAGGGCTGCCACTGCAGCTGATTCAGAGACAGGGCAAAAGAAATGTTTGATTAAAAAGAGAAAAAAGAATGAATAAAACAAGAGAGAAAATGAAAAGAAAGGAAAGAACATTAAACAGAAAATAATAATTTTCTATGACAACTGATTTGTCACCAATTTAAAGGAAATTCCATGCCACAGTTTCTTCTTATTGTTTTTCTTAAGTGACATTCAATTCTCAGTCCACTAGGTGTTTTTTTTTGTACCAGTAATTCTCCCCCCCCCCCCCCAATCCTTTTTCTACTTTCCTTTGTACACTAATGATTGGACTAATGATGTCCACCTATTTGTTTTTTTCTAATCACCTTTCTTTACTTTGTATTTATACTGTATAAATAGCTTCTTCTCACTTTAATAAAGGCAGGAATCAATACTGAAACAAGTTCATTTCTTGCCAGTTATAATTAAAATCATTTACTCAAATATCTTTACGAGTTAGAAGAAGAGGGGAAGGGTCTTCACAAAACTTGCTATCTTTCAAAGGTCAACTCTACAGTTGCAAACAACTTTATTTAAATCAAAAGATTAGTGTCATTGATAACATCATGGCATATTTAAACTTTTTTAATTCGAATACTAACCAGCACGGGTTACAATGTTGAGTGCATAACTCTGACACTACTCGTTGGAATTTGATCAAATTTTAAAAGTATACACAGTTTTATTCCTTCAAATTTCATCATCCTATATATTATCGAACTTGAGTTATTAATATGTTGATCGTGGTGGCAGCATTTTTATTTCTGTTCATATTCAGTTAGCGTTCAAATTCGGACCCATGTTTATATGAACTTTTTTGCTTAGAATCACCCATACTACCTCTCCTAAAAGTTTGTAAAAGTATTTTTGAAACGCCCTGTATATTACGAAAATACGCAATGTACTTTACCGATAATGCCTGTTACATGGGTTACAGGAAATATTGTAGACAAAAGAGACGATTATATAAAAATAAAAAATCTATATTAATAATATTGAGCACAATCGTCTGTACACACACTAATACGTTAAGAATCTTTGAAGTAATCCCCAAGGCAGCAATCAACTGTTCGCTGCCAACGATGAGGAAGGTGACAAATACCATCAGCTGCCCCATTGTCCAATTTGGTACAAGGCATGTTGGTACTTGCTGTTCGTCCACAATGAAAAGAACAGGATGACATTCCCTTGCTTTTGACTCCAAAGCACTATTATTTTTGCGTATGCACGTTGTTCTAGCCAACTCACATCCATTCAAGAACACAAAGAGAAAAGGGAAGGGAAAATTCTGCGACATGGACTCGAACCAGGGACCTTGCCTAGAGCTGGCAACGCTCTAACCAATTGAGCAATTATTATCTTCTCTTTGAGTCACATCCATACACGACAAAGGTTGGAAACCAACTGACTTTTATGGACCTCCTTCCTCTTCCATCCTCAAACATCTACACCATCTAGCAGCAGCAATAAGTGCCACATGTTTCAATGTCATTGCTGCATATCGAAAAATGTGGATCACAATCTGGGATTCTGCTGAAATAATAATTGGCATGAGTTTGTAAGTAACCCTTGTAAATCTCTGTATTACATACACGATTAATCTTGCATGCAATGTATTAATTTACACTGTGAAGCAAAACTATGGCTCTATTGACATCACCAAAATGAACATCCTGTTATTGGAAACTGAGTTCGGAATTTTCTATTTTTCACACATTTAGGGTTCGAATTAAAAAAATTAAACATGCCACAATGTTATCACTGTGCTAATCTTTCGATTTAAATGAAGTTGTATGTGACCATACAGTTGTCTGTTAATTTATGAATACATAAAATAATAAAACTGTATAATTTATTACAAGAATCGGTTTTAAAACACTTACTTTAGTAAAAACGACTTGTTCAATATGTTTCCAGAATCCTTGTTCTGCAAATGCCAATATTAACATATACATATATTGCTTGTTGCTTAAACTGAAACTTTTTCTTAAGCTTTCTGGACTAGCAAAATTCGTCTAAAATGAAAAAAAGAAAAATTTAATCTTAAAACATTTAAAAACCAAACATTTAAATTTCTAATTTCAAAAACGATTCATTTTGGCTTAAAATTATTATCATTAAATAAAAATGGATGTATGAGAGAGTCATTTTAATAATAATGGATGTAAAAAGTAGATTAGTGAGGTAAAACAGACTGACAGGCCAACCCTTTGTAAATCAAATAGCTTCAACTATACAGGGTGTATCAGGTTCGATGGTCATAAAATACCTAGCATTGTTTTCCACAAAATTCTAAGTGTAATTTTTCTTATCCATTTTTCAAAATTCTCAAAAAAAATGCTTGAGATCGTTATCCAAAGTTTGGCTGTTACTGTATGACGTAATTCTAAGCCTTCTGACATAATTCATCCATGCCGTAATGACATAATTTTTTCCTGGCTCCCTCCCTGCTGAAGGCAAGTTCATTCATAAAAGGGTAGGAAAAAATTGTCATTACGGCATGGATGAATTAGGTCAAAAGGCTTAGAATTAAGTCATAATAGCCAAACCTTGGATAACGATTTCAAGCATTTTTTTTTAGAATTTTGAAAAACGCTTAGAATTTTGCTAGAACAATGCTAGGTACTTTATGACCATCGAGCCTGATACACCCTTTATAGATGGAAAGTTAGAATGAAACATTCAAATAGACACAGTGAATAAAAAACAAGACCTGAATAATTTGATAAGGGGCAAACTTTTTTTTTTTATGGTCAAGCAACTGAGCCATAGTGTGTCCAAAACTGGCAAACTTTATGAGGTTATTCTGCTCAGCCATAACAGTACCCATTAAAATAATCTAAGAAAAGAAAAATGACAGGATATTGGTCATCCATAGCTCCACCATATTCCAAGGACAACAGAGGGAGGTATCCCAACTGCAAAACCTTAAATGAGGACCAACAAATCTGACCAAAAGAATGAAGAAGAGCCGTTTTTCAAAGGTCCCGATGCATATGAAGACTAAAATGTTTCTTGCCATGAACTCAGGGTCGTTGTTCCTCAGAATAATTTTCCAATGGGTTGGGGATTATATTTGAAGAAAGTGATGTAAAAGTTCTTTGAAAAATGCTTTTGTTTCTTAATAACAATGCAAGTTATGGATTAATCAAGAAAGGCATGATTCAACTACAGATATTACAACTATGTCTATTATAAATTGGTGGGTGACCTTGTCTGAGCGATAAATGTCATAGTTCAAATTCAGCCAATCATGTCAGTCACTAGTACCTGTCAAAGCAGGAATAGATGAGGAATCAGAGTTGACATGGATTAATTGGTTTTGATTAGGTTACCATGAATTAAAGGTGACCTTGAATAAAGGCTATAAGTTAATCCTCTCCCATTACCCATGGCAACTTCTTGGCTCAGTCATCAAGATATAATAGAAGGACTATAAAGAGAACCAAGGCAGTAGACTGGAAATGTTTTGTTTAAGGTGATATCATGGTTAGTCTAGGATCGAACCAGGAACCTATTTTTCACTTGTAATTTATTATATCTGATGTGAGATGTAATGGGTTCTATGCATAATTTTTTAAAATAGTCAAATTAAAGAAAACATCTCTTAGAAAATACACAAAAATTTTTGCTTCTCAAATCCTTATCGTTTTTCTAAATTAATTTTTATAAGTTGCTACTTGGCCTCGCCCACCAAAATGTCAATCACCCCATGTGACATCACAAATTAGTTAACACAGCCACGGCAGCTCTGATGATGAATTTTCTCCAACCAAGATCATTTCAAGATAAACACAATTGAAATACGGAGTTGAAAAATGTATGTGAAAGGTAAACTTAAAACATTTACATCATTTATATGCTAAAAATACTAGCATCCACTTCAATATATTTGCACTACAATTTATACAGTAACAAGTAGCTGATACGTGTATTTATGTTATATATTAATGGCATGTAACCTAATAAAAATAATAATAATAAACTTAAATAAAAAAACTAAACTTCTGATAATATCTAAAAGTTGCATAATGTCAGGATTGCTGTGTAAAGCAAGAAATAAAAAGGTCCAGGAATAGCAAAACGGAAGATATTTAGTGAAGCCAATGCGTTTCGAAATACCTTCATCATCGGGGCAAATGGAGATCTACAAGGTAAGTGAATCGAAGCTCCAGTATTTATGGTTTATGTCTGCCGATCAGAAAAAACTGGACAAGTTCAAGTGGGAAGTACTGAGCCACTCCGGATAATTCAGATCTGTCCACGTGTGACTTCCACATCTTCAGTGAGCTCAAAAGAGCCCTGCAGGGACAAAAAGTTCAAACAGATAATGAAGTCAAGGAGTGCGTGAGCAATTGGTTCAAACAGCAGCTAAAGTATATCTACGAGCATGGCATTCTCCAACTAGTGTCACAATGGGATAAATGCCTAAACAATTATGGTCAATACTTTTGAGTTTCATTAAATATTTACGGTGAAATATCTATCCTTTGCTTCATTATTTACTAACTGTACATTGTAAACGGGCTTTAAAATACGCAAATATATGAAATGAATCTGTTTGACCATTTCTGTCTGTAAATTCACTGCTATAACATAAATAAGTTGCAATAACACACATACAAATCTGTAACTGCAAGCTGATGAGGTGAATGGGAAAGACAGACCTAGGACTGAAAATTCACCTGATCACTGGGGTCTGAGCAACAACCCAACCTTCATGGTCTTCTTGGATTTTAGTAATCAGTGTTTCTTTTTCTTTGTTGGAAACAATGAAGGTTGGATTGTTGGCAGACCCTGACGATTAGGCAACTTTTCAGTGTCCAAATTCTGTCTTACTCATTGGCCTCATTTACCGAGTTGTGTTGTCATTACCAAATAAAATATACAGTGGTCGCCACTTAATGTAGTCACCTTTAATATGGCCACCCGCTTTTTATGGCCACTCCAGCTTGGTCCGGAATTTTCTAACAGTTTCCTATGTAACAAATTTTCGCTTTATGTAGCCATATTCCGCTTAATATGGCCACTTTTTTCAGAGGTAGTTCACGAATTCTACTGTAAATGAGTGATTTTTTTTCTTTTTTTTATACAGTAGCGTGTATAAATTGTTTTATAATTTCTTTGAATTTGCACTAAATTCCTTGCTTCCTTTAGCTGCTGAATGTATGCAAATTTCGCGAGCACTGCTAGAAAAAATGATAAAAGAAGAAGAATTGAGAGAGAAAGCTGCAAGTGAAGGGACAAGCAGGAAGCGTAAGCAAAATGGAAACGATGCTCAAGTTGAAAATCTTTTAAGTTGGCTTCAATATGTTAGAAACAATAAATGCTCCAGTGAACGGTCCTCTCTTATGCCAAAAGGCTGATAAAATTGAATTTTTATTTTTTATGATTTTAAGCAGATTTAAAATTCATGTGTAGACCCATTAGAAAATTTCAAAGCCCATTTTAAATTTAATTCTTTACTAACATTTTAACAAAGTTCTTGAATGACAGATACATCTCATTTTCAAGGCATCTAAAGAGAACGTGTATTATACAAGGGGGCTGATGAAAAGAAATTTACTAAGGGGTCAGTGCAAAGGGCAGACTCCTACCAGATAGTGTAGGAAACTATTAATGAAATTTCATAATACTTTGTACTGAATGTAACATTAAAGTTTTAATTAGAAAAGATGTGAACAAACAGAAAAAAAGGTAGTGTAAATCACATGGTTCATTAATGTAAGAAAAGCTAAAATAATAATGTAAATTTCGAAACAATTGTATACTAACATCTTTTTCCCCATAATGATATAAGCAGCAATAATGAAGCGTGTCCATTAGTGATTGGTGTGGCAGAGATATGGAGCGAGGGATCTGCTTAAACATTTCCACAGTTCCATCTATTTCTGCCTTTTTATCAGCAGCCTGTATTCAGAAAAGAATATATAAGATTTTATAAAACAGAGCAATAAATTTTCAAGAACATTGACAAGATCCGATATATTTTATTACAAGGAATTCTCATTAACAAAATAATGGTTACTTTGTAAATTTAAAATAAAAAACTCTGGTTGCAACACACAAACACACACACACACGCACGCACCCATTTACTCCTGGAACTCAGCAACCGCAGGAAAGAATTTGTTTAATGCAGTGGGTTAAAGCAATAACTTATTTCAAATATAAAAAAAAAGCAGCTTCTATTATCAGATATCAGGTCAGTTCGTCAAGGGTCAATTCGTCGAGCGTCAATTCGTCGGAGTCAATTCGTCGAACGTCTTTTCGTCGAATGTGTCAGTTGGTCGGGTGGTTAGTTCGTCGGACGTCAATTAGTCGAACGTCAATTCGTCGAGGTGTCAGTTGGTCGGGTGGTCAATTTGTCGGAGACAAATTCGTCGGATGTTTCAGTTGGTCGAGATAATAAATAAATGATCGGAAAAAACTTTAATAAAATTTATTAACGGAAAATTTTTTTGTTATTAATTTAATTACTTGAAAGGTAAACAGTAAATCCTTTACTGTTAAAAATCAGTATTTAAATACAGCTTTTGTAAACAAGGTGATACAGAGACTAAAATGAATTCAAATGGTCAGGACAATTGGACCAAACTGCTTATACCACTTCAGTATCCTTCATTTTCAGAATGAAATTAATAACTGTATAAAATTAATTATCGGACAAATTGAGCGCATACAGGAAATTCAATTTTTAATAAGTAAAAATTAAATAATAATATAAATATTAAGCTCCATGAGCTTTTATATCCTATGGCCGATTTCCCAAATTTAACACAAAATTTCACGTTGAGGGGAATGGTTCTGAAGCTCCCATCAAAGAGCAGTGAATTTGGAACTGTACTGTGGACAATTGGACAGTTTGAATGAATCTATCATCTAAAAATGCCCAGAGCTTATTAATTATAAGGGAGTTGTGTTCCATCATATATACTACTTTTATATATAAAGCTCTTAATAACCTTATATTAATATCTCTTTCTCACTTTCATCTTTTCCTCAGTTTCCACCCCTCCTTATGATACCCGTTTTCATGTCTCCTTAGCTTCGCCTCTGATTAGACGCAATTATAATTTAATCTTCGATATTTATAATGATCATTTAATAAAAAAAAAATTTTTCTGGTGCTTTGGATTGGAGGAAATTAAACTAATTACATAGATATTTGTTAATATTGGTATTAACAAAATAGTAAAAGAATGGAATAACATCTTCAAATGGATAGGTATAGTTTACAAAGAAATTGGGGTCGTTATGAATAAGTGCATATGCTAGTCTGCGAATATGTGGATATCAAGTTGGAACAAAGAGCCCAACATGAAATTTTGTGTTAAACTTGGTATATCGGCCACAGGATAATAAATGCTTTGGCAAGCTCATGAAGCTTAATATTTATGCTATTATTTAATTTTTACTTAATAAAAATTAAATTTCCTGTATATACTAAATTTGTCGATAATTAATTTTATACAGTTATTAATTTCATTCTGCAAATGAAGGATGCTGAAGCGGTATAAGCAGTTTGGGGCAAATATCCTGACCATTTGTCAACAAGATCACGTTTATTGTAGCTACAATTCATTTTAGCCTGTGTATCGCATTGTTTATAAAAGCTGTATTTAAATACTGATTTTTAACGGTAAAGGCATTTATTGTTACCTTTCTAGTAATGAAATTAATAACAAAAATTTTTTCGTTAATGAATTTTATTAAAGTTTTTTCCCGACCATTTATTTATTATCTCGACCAACCAACTGCAACACTCGACGAATTTGTCTCCGACAAATTGACCGCCCGACTAACTGACACCTCGACGAATTGACGTTCGACTAATTGACGTCCGACGAACTAACCATCCGACCAACTGACACAGTCGACGAAATGACGTTCGACGAATTGACTCCGACGAATTGACCCTCGACGAATTGACACGTAACCCTATTATCATCATCATCACAGCCCGAAGAAGCCGGTTATTCGTCATTTTCCAATAACTGAAAAGCTTCTATCTTTTTCCTTAATCAACACAATATAAGGACTTTTCACAACTATATTGATACTTCAGATCTTATTTACAAAAGTTTGTTCCTCACTCCCTCTGATTGTGTGCCGTTTTTCCGTGACACACTGATAGGGTCTCCGAATGCTACAATGCCAAAAGGCTTTAAGCGGGTAAGACGGTTCCCCCTCTTCTATTTCTCGCGATGGATGACGCTTACTCAACTCATTGAGGTACCCATGCCATGGTCTGTCCTGTGAGTTACTTACAGATTTTCTCCTTTTGGGTTAAGAAGTGAGAAAACTCCCTGCACTTTTGGGTCTCAAAGGGTTTTGGTAGTTATGTCTGGTCAGGAAGATTGTATGGAGTAAATGGTTTAAGGTGGAACATAATAATTGAATTTAAAACAGCCCTTTGGGGGTCGGTTCCGCTTATTCTTGTTCAAGGCAGGAACTCACGTTCACTTGCTTATAACCAGCTGCTACTCATTTATTCTAGACTAGCTGTGCCCGCGACTTCGTACGCGTGGAATTTATTTTTGACTTACTATAAAGCTTCTTTGTATATAACGTTTGGAGTAGTATGATTGGGGACATGAACAAAGGGATAGTTTGCTTCACTAACATGAACCAAAAGCACAGTCCAACAAAAGCGACAACGACAATCCATCAACAGGCACTAAAGCTCAATAATGCAAGTCACATATCAACATTGAGCATTTCAAATAAACAAGCAAATTTTTGTTGTATGTTTGCCTAACTATTTCTTTATTTCATGCAAATAGTAAAAATTTCTGAGGTGAAGATTAAACAAGGAATTAACGAAATTAATGAAATTACCTCAATAGGAAGTTGTCGTTCTAGAAGGAAAAGATGTTCAGATATTAAAGAGGCTTCAACTGTCAAATCAGGATCTTTTGAAAATGTGTTCCTTTAAAAAATGGCATTTGTTAGGATAATGTATGAACAATGTATATAAATTGAAAACATTTAATGATTAATAATGTACCTTAGACACATTTGCAAGCTTTTAATTATGGATTCAGGAGTTGATTTACTCAGTGCAATTTTATATGCTAACAGCTGAAATAAACGCAAAATAGATTTTTAATATTACATTTTTGCCATATAATTTAACAGATCAATTATGAAAATAAAAATTACTTTAACAGATTTGATATAAAACATAATACTTATAATACTGTAATTCTCTAGCATAAAAAATATTTTTTTTATTATATATATAAAAAACTTGGGATCAAAGGCTTTCTCTTTTAGCACTTTTTTGGTTCTTGAAGACAATCTTTAAACACATCACAATTACAAATTTTACATTGGAAGAACTAATAGAAAATCTATGGTTTAAAGAGCGTATTAATTCAATAAAATATACAGATCATAAATCAAAATTTGCTAATCACACCCTTCACGCAGGTCATAAATTCAGCAAAATTAATAAAACATGGAAATTCTAAAAAAGTCTAAAGACAATGTTTAAACTGTTTAAAGAATATTCTTCAGTTTATTATCTTATTTTGAGTTACCATAAATTTCATCTATTATTTGATGGTTTAAGGGTAAGGTTGATTCTCGACTTTTCGAGTCGAGGCCTGCTCTGCCAACTGAGTAGCTTAGTGGCTTCAATGAAGTCCTATTTGGATATTTTGTAACAGCAATGCGGTTCATATCCACGGTAGCTCAGTTGGTCAGAGCGTTACTAGCGATAGGCATGGTCCTTGGTTCAAATCCAGGTCGCGGAATTTTTCCTTCCCTTTTCAATTTGTTATTTTGATCTGTTTGAAGATTATTCTTCAGTTTGTTTATTATCTTAGTTTGATCTAAACATAATAACAAACTTTATATCTTGGAAAATATAGAAATTTTAAGGCCAAATAAATAAATAAATCATGCATGCTGAACACTCAAATAGATTTATAATCTGACACCTTAATACAACAGATTAAAGACATCTTAAGAAAAAATTTCCCAACAAAGTATTTTCAACAATAGCTTTAAATCATTAAACTTTATTATTGAATACAAGGAACATTTCTGAAAAATGAAAAATTTAAAACATCATTTACCCTTGAAAATGGTGAAATATCAAAACGATTGTCTGGTCTTTGCCACATTCATTCCACTATAATGTAACTCGTGTATAATGCGATCCCCACTTTCAGAGCCAAGAAACCAGTAAAAATCTTATCCATCTGTATAATGCGAGCCCCAGTCTTTGACTCATTGCTGAATTATTAATAATATAAATATGCATGAAAATACAGAAAATCTATTTCTTTTTTACTTTTTTAAAAATGTATAATCTAGATGCTTTACAATTAAAAATTTCAAAATTCAAATCAGTATTGTCTGATTCTTCAAAAAGTTCTTAAGACAGTACAGTCGTTGGTTTATTAAAAAAAAAACAAGATGCTGAAAAGTTTATTTAACCTTGAACAAAGATAAGAAAGACTCAGTTAATGTATATTGCATGTACAGGGTGTCCCAAATTGATGTATACACTCTTTGAAACGTTATAACTCAGCAACAAAATGAGATAGAAATATAAGCTTTAATGTAGTGTATATTGTATGAGGGGCATTCAAATTTGACCTGAACTTTAATTTTTATAAAATCAGGCAACTACTAAAAACACATACATACCAGTTACTTCTGAAAGAAGTCTCCTTTCTTCTCTACAAATTTTTTCCAGCACTCTGGGAGCATCTGGATACTGATTCTGTAGAAATCTTCAGGCTGATGTCGAAACCACGTCATAAACCCTTTTTCACTTCCTCACTGGAGCCGAACGTCTGCCCTCCCAAGAATTCTTTCAATAGTCCAAAAAGGTAATAGTCGCAAGGAGAAAGACCCGGGCTGTATGGAGGATGTGGTAAGATGTCCCATTTGAGTTCCGTCAGTGCATCCATAGTCAGTTTGGCTGTGTGTGGTCTGGCATTGTCTTGCAGAAAACAAACACTTTGTCGCTTTTTCCTTAGTGTAGTCTTCAAGGACGTTCTCAAAATGTCACAGAAAATCGACATGAATGATACCCTTAATGTCCCAGAATACAGTCGCCATCAATTTCGTTGCCGACGATGTCATCTTGAATTTCTTGTGTCGTGGTGAGTCAGTGTGTCGCCACTCCATGCTCGCATGCTTGCTTTCATGAGTATGGTGATGAATCCATGTCTCGTCGGTGGTCACAACACAGATTAGGAAGCTCATATCTTCCCTGTCTTATTGCTGCAACAGTATGGAACAGATTTCCACCCGGGTGGTTTTGTGATCCTCGAAGAGTTGCTTAGGGACCCATCTGGCACAAATCCTGTTGAATTTCAGCTTATAATCAATGATGGCCTCCACATGCCAGTGCTGATGTTTGGTATTGAAGCCAATTCTCAGACATGAATCCGCCTGTTGTCCCTTATTAGCTCATTTGTTCGTGCAATGATGCCATCATTGACAGCAGCTGCTGGCCTGGCCTTATGAGGTTCATTGCCAGTGGATTCTTGCCCTCCTTCAAACTTTTGGCACTAAGCAAAGACAGATGATCGAGACAAACATGACTCTGTGAACTGTCTTTGATGTCTCTGATGAATTTCAAATGCTTTCACACCTTCGTTGTGGACAAACTTGATGCTTATTCGTTGTTCCACTTTGGTCGACACATTGCTGTCTGCCGTTTTGTTTAAACAAACAATTGGTTGTCATGTAACCGGATGGGTGGTGCTGGATTTGCTTGACAGGTTTAGTTGAAAGTTAGATTTTTACAACAATGAAAGTTTAGATTTTTACAACAATGAAATTTACAAAAAAAATACAGTCCAGGTCAAATTTGAACGGCCCTCGTACTGTAATTTACCTGTATATTAGCTATTATGAGTCAGGAACAGATAAGAGTACTGTAATACAGTCCTCGTCTATTCCTGCTGCCATCTTGTTTTCGAGAATTTACTTTCGGATTAGCTTTTGGCGATAGAAAAGTTAGGAAAAAGAGAACAACATAATGCATACAGTATAAACTGTTATGTATTGTGATGTACTATTAAATTAACTATTATATTCTAATTTCATTTGAAGTTTGTCAGATCGAAATTTGTTTGAACCCCCCCCCCTCGTGGGTTGGAATGCAGTGGATATATCAACCTCTTGCAAAATGCAATCCCACAAATTTAGATGCTTTTTTGAGTCAAACCTTTTCACATTATAGTGGAATAAATACGGTATATCTTATTTTATTTATTAACTTATTACTGTATTATTGTACCAGGAATGGTGAAAATAATAGATACCTACTTGTATCCATTCCTGATTGTACCTTACCCATGGCAATAAGTGTATGCACACCCGATGAGCTGTTGTTGTTCATTGAAAATAAAATGAAATTATTTGTCGATGAAATGAAAATTATTTTATTTGTAATTTTGTAATGTAATATAATATTCAATTTATCGCTGTTATGCTTTCCTGTATTTCAAATTTTTGGGGGATTTTCACTGCTTCTCAGATCATAAAAAGTGGAAAAGATGGTGGTTCCATGAACATCATGAGTTTATAGTAGAAAAGTGAAAAAAGTTGAAAATGTTTCATTGCAGGGAAGAGAGAGAAGAGCTGTGTTCGTTAATTTATTCAAAATGGCAGCATGCGCAGCAATGCCGTGTTTAAATCTCCATTGAAGTTAACATCCTCGATATTAATTAGTGATATTTACAAATATCCAAAGATAAATATTTTTTTTTAAATGATTACTGTTAACAATAATAAATAGATATTAATTTAATAAAATTTAAGTCGAATATAATAACTTCTTTACTGTTATTAAATCAAACATAGCAAAAGCTGGTAAAGAAACAAACTACACCAACATCGATAGGCAGCCTATCGACAGGTATTTTTAGCTAGGCTCAAGTAAAGGTCACACCCCAGTTTTTTAACTCAAAATTGGGTACAAAATTATGCGAATCTATATGAGAGAGGTTGCCATCCATTGCGAATATATTGGGGAGAATATATGGTCATAGTATGAATCAACTATTGAAAGTCTAATTCATCGGTATGTTTAGAATATCACCCATCTCTACTTCCTTTTGCAACATACATATCAGCAGCTCTCTTAGGCATCGATAAGATGGATGTGCATGTACATTTATTACCATCTAATTTTGGGGAATAATAATGTGTTATATATTTTTTTCTTATCAGGTACAATGTGTATAGGATATTTGAGGACACGATGCAGATAGTAGAACAACATCATATATGCCAAACAATGCATTTTATTCATACAAAATTACATATACAGATGTAGGAAGGGTTGGAGAACAGGTTTTTTCAATATAACTGCCGTTAGCCGCTATGATAGCTTCAATGTAAGACCAGAAGAGATGACATGCCTGAATTAAATTGTTCTGCTGGGTGTCTACCATTAGCCATCCAATAACGCCCTGATGAACTTTGTGGTGTTGTGGGAGTGTCGATTAGCTTCCAATTCAAGAACACACCACATGTAATAGTCCAGGGGATTGAAATCTGGCAAATCAAGTGGCCACAAAGTTGGTGTAACATGATCATACAGAGAGGTTGCCATCCATTCTTGTGTTGTCACAGCTTTTTGTGCAGGTACAGACTCCTGTTGAAATTTATATGGCCTACCATTGTGAAAGCTGTCTATCCAGGGCTTCGCAGCTGTTTGCACCCCTGCAATGTAGCCAGCGGCATTCACTCGAAGACCCTGTGGAAAGAAGTGGAGTGGCATGACGTGTCCTTAAAACCATCACAGTTGTGGGAAACTTGGTGTACATACCATGCGGGACATCGAGGAATCCGCACATAACCATCTGTCATTTCATCGATTCACCTTTTGGTCCTGGTAAAAAATATTTTTCCTCGGAAAAAAATCAGAGCATGACAGGTTCCTCAGGATTTTGACCTTGTGTAATAACCGCTTTGCTCAAACCAGTCGTTGTTCTTGTGTTTTCGCTGCATGAACTGGCCATTCCTCAGCACATAAGAATTATAATTTCCACCCTCCTGCACCACAGTGCAGAATGTGTCCTCAGAAACCTGGATATCTTGGGCTGGATTCACAATGATAATGTTTTGCAACTGACTTACAAATTGTGGTGTTCTCATACTGTTTGAACATTCTGCGCGCTTCTTGCGCTTAACTACAGGTGACAGATGCCTATCTGAGGCTTCTAACTCCTTACGAACTTTGTTCATAAACGATCTGGCAACATTAAAAATGTTGCAATTTCAACATTGCTGTGCTGTGCAAGTAGCGCAATGATTTCACTTGTTGCATTAGCTGATAGTCCACCACTGATGCTCTGTAAAGATGAAAATGCAGACATTACTGTACACATATCTACATTTCAACATAATTTCCACCTATATTAGGGCACTTATTGTATCCTACAACCAGCTTTTGAATTCCATCCTTATAGAAATCTGTCGCCTGATTTGCTAACCACTCCAAACTGGGTTGCACGAAATTATACTGTGTCAAAGGGGATAAGTTTTTAAGCCAAATTATCACTCCGCTTAGAAACTTCCTCAACTCTTTATCCAGTTCTCCTCCATTGATGCTGTGTAAAGATGAAAATACAGATATTCTGTTAGTGCATCCATAACTGCTAGTGTTCAATCACATGTCTTCAAATACCCTATGTACCCTGTATTACTGAAAGAATAAGACATTTTTTAAAATTGATTGCTCAAAAGGAGTAATTTATAAATAAAAGAATTTTCATTTCACTTTTATTCTCATGAACAACAATGGCTTATCTGGTGTGCGTGCATCTATTGCCGCAGGGAAGGTATTATTCATGAACTTTAATGTTAAAAAATATGTTACATTATAATACAAGAAATCTCTTAAAAATTTAGTAAATTATGACCATTAGTTCGATTTTTATCAGTGAAAATTAGGGACCAAGAGTAACTGGGTTACACATAAACCACACATTTGCATGTACAAGCACACTTCACTTTCTGAAAGAAGGAAGATACCATTTGCATATAACAAACAGCATGTTCTTTAACCCCCTAGTTTCACCAGTTTCAAATTGCATTGGTTATTAACAGTGAGTAAATACAATAATGAAAAATTCACCAAAAATTATTTTACTTACCGCAGCGTCATAGGTCATGCCACGAAATCTGAAATTTATCAAAATTCAAACATCTAAGAACTGAAATCAATAAATTCAATTATATTGAAGAATAAGTTATTTTAAAGAATACTCACACAAAAAAATCTTCTAATTCTGATAGATTATTATGCACTCGAAGATAATTTACGTAATGGTTTATAGCAACAGGCCTTTCCAACAACTTCTGATAAAAAATCGAAGGCTTCGTAGTTTTCTTTAAGTGAATGACAGCCTAGAATGATATAAGCAATTTCTTTTTCAGATTGTAGATAACTGTAACTGTTTTCAAGCAATTGCGATCGTCAGATTTATTGGAAAAGATCTAAGTGTGCATATGTTTAAGTCCAAATAATTCCTTCTTCCACTTAATGATTAAGTCACTCTTTATTTGCAAGCACTTTATACAATACAGTAGAACCTCCATATAATGAATGTCAATATAGCGAAATTATCTCTATAACATATTTTTTCTTTGCTCCCAGCAAAAATCCTATTGATTAAATGCTTTTTCAGCCTGTATATATAGCAAAATCTATAAGGTAAGGGCTTTTCAGTCCAGACAATAAATTTTAAGATATATTTTAGCTCTTTAAGGCATATGTTAAACACCTGCTCGTTCACCCAGAAGGTGTGAGGGTTCTCCCGATCCTAGATGACGTTATGAGTATTTACTCTTCCATTTACATGAAAAGTAGCCTCATCCATGAACATTCAGTGATTCAGAAAGGTGCAATCAATTTCAATGTGACTCATGTTTGCAGGACAAAATGTAGGCACTTTTCTTGTTGAATTTTAGTCAGAACTTGTATGTGTTAAATGGTAGAGGTACAGTTTAAGGTACCTCCTCACGATCTTGTGATATGTAGATAAGGGAACATTCGAATCTAACATTAGGCTACGCAAGGATTTGCTGAAGCGTTTCACCAACTATCTGGACTGTTTCATTGGACACACATGATCTCCCGTGTGTTTATTATGCAAAATGCTACCACCTCTTCACACACAATGAAACATAATGAGTTTTAGAATATGTCTATAAAAAGTCAATGCCATTGTGCAATAAAAACCAGAGTTATAAGAAGTAAAAATACAGTTGTTCATTTGTTAGACACCCTGTATACAGTCACATGCCAAAAGTCATGGGATAGCAGTGGACTATTTTTCAAGTGGCAGTAGCATCATGTGCAAACAGCATAAATATGCAAATCAGTGTCATGAGTAAGGGGTGAGGTGTTCAGTGTGACAATGGCTACACGACGAGAGCTATCAGGGTTCGAACGTGGCCTGGTATGTGGAGCATGACGTATGGGTCAATCAATATTAAAGGTGGCTCACAGATTCAACATCCCATGGGCCACAGTTTCAAGAGTCTACCAAGAGTACTAACTTGACGGCATTATCTCCCACATGGACAACGCAGTGGTCGACCACACCTTCTCAATGAATGAGACCAACGGTGTCTGAGTAGGATAGTCATCGTTAAAAGGCAACTGACACAATGCCAGATGACATCAGATTTTAACCAGGGTGATACTAGAGCTGTATCGATGTGAACTATGCAATGAAATCTGGTGTCCATGGGATATAGAAGCAGAAGACTCATGAGGGTGCCCTTGCTAACAACAAGACAATCATCAGCAACATCTCTCCTGGGGCCATGAACACATTGACTGGACACCTGACAACTGGAAACGTGTGACCTGGTCTGATGAGTTTCAATTCCAGCTGATACAAGCTGATGGTAGGGGTCATGTATGGTACAGACCCGATGAGGCCATGGAGCCAAGTTGTCATGCATGCACTGTGCAAGCCGGTGGTGGCTCCATAATGGTGTGGGGTGTTTTTTCGTAACAGAGTTTGGGTCCTTTGATTAATGTAGACTGTTCACTGATTGGCCAGCACTATATCCAGCTGCTTGCTGACCATCTGCAGCCCTTCATGGACTTCACATACCCTGACAATGATGGGATTTTCCAGGACGACAATGCACCATACCATCGGGCCATGATTGTTCATGACTGGTTTGGGGAGCATTCAGGGCAACTCCAGCGCATGATATGGCCACCCCGATCACCAGACATGAATCCAATTGAACACATTTGGGATGTGCTCAAGAGGGCCATTCGTTCACGGGCTCTTGCACCTCAAACAACCGTGCAATTGTGGGAAGTTCTCCAGTCGAAATGGTTGGCAATGTCTTCAGATGTTTTCCACCAACTTGTGGAATCAATGCCACGTCACACTGTGGCACTTCGCCAGGTTAGAGGAGATCCCACACGTTATTAAGTGCTATCCTATGACTTTTGGCATGTGAGTGGTATAACGTTTGTGGAAACTGCAACGCCCAGAAAGAATGGTCCGAATGAATCAACACTCAGAGGATGTGTAGAACAGTGTAACATCAATAAGTGATTAACACTGCAGAGAGATGGCATACATGTCCTCTCTTGTGTGACCGGAAAGGGGAGTGTTACACCATTTCCAGTCAGTGAAGAGCACCAAACAAAGTGAAAATGCGAAAGAAAGTGGCAGTATGCCTCACTGATGTCAAAGGGGAAAACATCAGCATGTGAGTGCATTCGAATGGGAGAGAATGGGAAATGGGTTTGTCATACCATGCTGCTACAACAGTGAAGAATGTGCGGAACAGTGGATAGAAGAGGTTCGTATGCACTGGACCACGCAATGTGACTACAGCATGAGATGACTGCCATCTTGTCTGCACACAGACCATAACAGGCCGCACAGCTTTGTCCACAGTGTTGGTTTGACGATAGTGCACTGCAACAGGTCTATTGCGAGCTGGACTGAGAGCATGCATGCCATTGCAGCGGCTTCTGTAGACCGGAGACCACAAACGGCTCAGACTGCAATGGGCTTGTGCATGTCATCGCTGGCATGCTGAGTGGCAAAATATAGTGTCTTTGGACGAGGTCTGCTTCAATCAATGTGATGGCCTCCAGTTACCTGTTAGATGCTATAGTAGTGAACGCAATCTGAACAGCCACCGTTACATCAGGGAGGTTTTAGAGCCCAAGGTACTGTCCTCTCCTCCTTCAGGAAACTCCATATACCACGTTTCAGCAGGACAATGCTCGGCCACATGTGTCGAGGAATGTGGATGCCTTCTTTGAAGAACGACAGGTACCACTGCTTCCCTGGGCTACACGTTCACTTGAATGGCATATGGTTGATCGGCAACTTGTTCATCAGGTTCCTCCAGCAACCACTGTTGATGCTTTGTGGACTTGCATACTAACCATGTGGAGGGAGATTCCCCAGGAACATCTCCAGGCCCTCTTTGATTTCATACCACGAAGTTTAGAGGTTCTGATTGCAGCATATGGGGCTTCACATTATACTGAATTCTCAAAGTCAGATCATGTATAGTCTGTAACCTTAATCATTTGTATATTAAGTAACTAATCTAGGGTATCATGAATAACCATAATAAGTTATAAAGTTCATTTCAATCACATGTATCCTTCTTGCAGTTGCAATTTTCACAAATAGTAGTGATTATAATTGTCTATGAACGGGGTGCGTGTTTATAAATATTTGCTTACTTCGTGCCTAGACGTAATAAGTGCACTTCCGGCATTGGCTGTG
Organism: Rhysida immarginata; assembly: GCA_023313115.1. Lineage (NCBI taxonomy): Eukaryota > Metazoa > Arthropoda > Chilopoda > Scolopendromorpha > Scolopendridae > Rhysida > Rhysida immarginata. The sequence continues at coordinate 138,513 of JAHWFO010047462.1, read as the reverse complement.
ACTAACACTTGACATAATTCTGATTGATTGCAGAGTGCTAAGATATACAGTGCTCCCTCTATATAACGGAACTCTACATAACGCCAAATTTATAACAGCAAGTCCATATAACGCAGTTTTTTCTGGAAAATAAAAACTGCAGACATGAATGAGTCTGCATTTTTTATTTTCCGGAAAAAAAAACTTCGTTATATGGATTTGCAGTTATAAATTTGGCGTTATGTAGAATTCCGTTATATAGAGGGAGCACTGTATCATTAATTTATTAAGGACTCTGAGACAATAAATCAATACTCAGAAATCAAGGAAACTTTACTTTGCTTAATAAATTTGCCGCAGACAATACAGCATTTTTGTATGTTTAATCATTCATTGTTTACTCATTCCTGCTTCAGACAATTCTATGGTTAGAAGTGAATGAAGGCACAGTAAGTGGTGCGTGCACGCATTCCTATTTCCTGCGCACCCCGTCCATATAAATCTAATTAAGAGCAATACTTACTCTAATTATAACATTGCCATCACCTAATTTAATTGCTTGATTTATAATGGCAACTTTATCATCTAATGATCGATAATTTTCCAAAGGGTAAAACTAAATTAAAGAGAAAAAAAAAACTAAAAAAAACAGAAACAATACTAAATAAAAAATTTATTTGTTTAACAGGTTTGCAGTCGTAAATTACTGCCGTATTCAAACATATGGTAAAGATAAGAAGTTGTTAAATAAGAGTTTTTTTAAACGAGGGAAAACTTACTAATAACATATAATTTTTAGAAAATATATCATATTTTAAATCGTAGTAAAAATTAAGACAATTAACATGCATTTTATTTTGCATTTCATAATATAAATGTTATAATTTAAAAACCATCAAAAATAAATGATGCCTTCTCCATTTGTGTCAAGTTAGTGACAAATAAGCAGATAGGTTTGAGCAACAGGTTGAAGTTGGAATCTTCAAACAAGATAGAATATTCAATATATCAAAGGTAGTTTAAATTGCTAACTGACATATATTGACCTCATTAAACTAATTTTTGGATAGTTTCTGTTAATATGCTATCTTCTTGGTTTATACAGGGTATTAAATAGACTGTTGCACTTCTCCAACCTAGAGATAACCCAAATCTGCTGCAGCCAATAAACAGGAAGTTGAGGTTGGCCTGTCAGATGATCCAATTAGATTGATCTCAAACATGCAAATTCTGTGTTTTCAATCATAAGAGACAGACAAAAATTACAAATTGTAAACTACTTCAGCATTACATTCTGAATACTTTAATTTTTTTTTAAATCTGATAAACATTTCTCTACAAAATTGAAATTTCATGAGCTTTGTCGAATGCTATCTCATTCATGTTTATTTGCTTTAAAAGGCACATTCTAACATTCAGAACTCCAGGGTGGCCCATAAATAAGTTCAGGTTTTGACAGCATACAGCTTTTGAACAGATCTGCTCGATTCTTGTGGTTTAATCAACTGCAGTAAATGTTCCATTAAACTGTGATTCATCAAAATATACCATGAAATACCACCCGGTGACGTATTTATTAACCTCAGCGTGAAAAAGTCTATATAGTCAACAGATAATCTGACGCATTTTTCTAAACGATGCCATGTTTTAGTATGCTTCAGTTTAGCCTTTTAAGAAGCTGTCCACAGCAGAAATGACCGCATTGTCGTGACGGAAAAGCCTCCCACATCTTTTTTTTTCAGTTGAGGAAAGAGGAAAAACTCATGTGGTGTTAGATCGGGAGAATACGTGGGGTGAAGCAAAATTTCAAATCCTAACTCCCATGAAAGCTTCACTGTCTCATGTGCTGAATGCATTGTGATAAAAGCAGTGAAATTTTGGAAAAATTATTTCTAAGGTAATAAATTAATTCTTATTATTTTGGAATAATACAGAGTTAAACCAAGTGCCCTTATTTGGAAGCGATTTGTTTATATATGTGAATCTTTATGAATGTAGTCATAACCAATGACTACCTGTTGTAGGATCACAAAGAGAGAAGTGAAATTTTTAAAAACATTTTTATGATAAAGAAAATGTTACCTTGTCGCTGATTAAATTCAAAACTGTATTGGTGACAGGTAAAAGTTCCTGAAATGTTAAAGTAAAAACATTAGATCTATTGTATAAAAATCTTTAACAAATCTTTTTTTTTTAATGACAATAAAGAATAAGACATAAGAATTTATACATTGTTAACAAAAGTAAACTGGCCCAATTTCAATTGTTAAATATTGTTCTATTATTTAGTGCAACTATTAGAGTTGGGCATTTAATTGGATATGTCCACTTTTTCTTTTGTTGGACTTTGTATAATGGCTCCCCAAAGTGGGTGATATCATTACCCTGGGAGCATTAGAGGCAGTAGTAGTCTCATGTTCAATTGGGAATCATTCAATACAAATGTGGGGGAAATGATATAAACACACTAAACTAACTATACACTGCATTTAATGGTTTCCAGAAGTGAAGAACAATAAAAAGTAAGGATACAGAGTATAAAGTACGTTTTCACAGAGCATTGCAATTTGGTTGAGGAGGTGGGGGGTGAAAGTGTTGGATATAAGTTTATGAAACAAAGGGAGCTGGCTAAAAAAAAAAAAAGGGGGGGGGGGGAGAACACAAGGAATAAGCATGACAAAATTCATCGTCGTATGCAGAATGTCTATGGAAATGACTGCCTAACCTTCACTCGTGTTTGCGCATGGAGCAAGAGGTTTTCGGAGGGACGGTCATTATTGCAAGATGATCAACGACCTGGACAAGCAAATCGTGCCATCACGGATGATTCCAAAGCCAAAATTGATGCTGTCTTAAAGGAAAACAGAAGAGTGACAGTTGATGTCGTGGTTGCTAAAACTGGCCTTAGTCGTGGAACTGTTCACTCCATTATCAGGAACCATCTGTACTAAAGAAAAATCTGTGCATAACGGTTCCCGGATCTCAAGAAACATCTGAAAGGACGCAGGTTTCAGTCAGACGATAAAGTGAAGGAAGAGGTTTTGGAATGGTTCCACATGCAACCGAAAGACTTCTTCCATAAAGGAATTGCACGCCTTATTACACAGTGGGATAAATGCCTTAACGCATTTGGAGAGTATTTTCAAATCCTTGTATACACTTTGTTTTCATTTGTACGACCCTTATATTTCATAATACTGAGAGATTCATTACTTGTTATAATCAAAACTTTATTGTACTACAAAACCTTTACATCAATCCTCTCAATGTGGCCCAAACTATAAGAAAATATGCATTGAAATATTTTACAAGAATAAATTATAAAAAAATGCAAACCTTCGTAGAACGTTCCAAATAATTAACTTGTGCCTGAAGTTTTGCTACCTCAGTTGAGGATATTTTCTGATCTGCGATTAAAAGATATAAGGTAAGTTTATGAATTAAATTCATATAGAATGCTAAAACATTTAAAGGGGAAGTCCACCCAAAATGAAAGTACGGTTGGATATCTTTAAATTATATTGCTAATTCATGATATGGCGAAATTTTCTTCAAAATGTTCGATAGTAATTAACATAAACACAAAATATCATGCACTCTATTGCTCGTGCAGGTAATTTTGATGCAGTCAAAGAAGCTTCATAGGGGCTCAGCAGGATACATATGAGAGAAGTATGGATGCAGCCTATTAAAACTATCACCGATCTTGCTATAAATATAAAATAATAAAATTTTATTTAAGTTTTTGTCGCTGCTGACATTTTCTTCATCAGTAGAAGGGGATCGGACTCTGGTTCAAAACACGTATGGCTGTATCAAACTTTTTTCTCCATCGTTTAAATTTTTTACAGGTTTTCACCAGCTCAGCTGCAATAGGGAAAACACAAGCTGGTGGTCAGATGCCAGATGATTGGTTCATCAGGTCGCATCAAGTATATGCGCATCAATGCCTAATAATTTCTGATTTTTAGAAATTGTTATGGATCTACTGTCGAAACAAATTACACTTTTCAGATACCCTTTAAGATTGCTAAATTTCACACAAAATTCATATTTGGCTGGATTTCCCCTTTAAAGATTTTCCAACTTACTTTGCTGTGTGAAATTACTCTGATATCGAGCAGACTTTGGAGTTTGTTCTAATGCAAATGAGAAATGGAAGGAATTAGCATTCTATTAAAACAAAATTTAGAATTTATGGTAAATAAATAATTCTTTTTATCTTAGATAATATAGTATAATGATAAAAGTTCCATATCAGTAGGACTTATAAACTCTATGATCTTTAAATAAAATTTAACCTGAATGAATTGTGTATAACAATGTCTACTTTCACAATGGTCTAACATCATACAAATCTGATTCCAGACTGCTAACTGCTTGAGTGCTCAGATAAAATTGCAAATAAATTAAAAGCTACATCTGGATAAAAAGCTCAAAAAAACAAAAAAACTTAATAAATTCATAAGAAAAGAAAACGATGATCAGGCAGAGTGATACGGTAAACTATTTATTTCGGTATTGCACCATCATCGAAGGCAAACGGCTACAAAGTGAAGTGAACATGACAGTGAATTTATAGTAACAGGAACAACGAATCAACCAATCATGCGAATCGAAACTGGAGGTCCACATTGTTTGGTGGATTCAAAAATAAGGAAAAGAAGAGCTAAAAATTAAATAAAATAAACTGGGAGGCGCGGTCCTAGTAGAGGGCGGTGTGGATCTTGGATTTTGATATAACAATAATAAAGAGTGGAGTTCAGATCTTAATTTAAGAAGCATATGGGGGTTTATTATAATAAAATCAACTGTCAGTGGTTTTCTCTTTCTTGTAACGAGAGAAGGAGAATTTGAAGACAGGATGTTGATGATGGAGGGGTGCAGGAAGCACCGTCGGGAGCGGCTTGGTTTCGCTTCTCATCAGAGCTGAAAGTCCAAGAACTGATTACGGTATCGATGATGGACATCTATGAGGGAATGTCTTCTCTCATTCCAACCAATCGCCATATTAAAATTAATCAAGAATTGGTATTAAGAACGGCAATTAGGGGGACGTTCTGAAGTGAGAAACTTCGGTTGGAAGAATTAGAAAGTTGCCTGCCAGACTTTGAGAGCTATAGTAGTTGCCCACCGGACGCGGAGAGAAGAAAGAGAGAGAGTTGCCCGCCAGACATGAAGAGAAACAGAAGAGTTGCCTGTTCAATTGATGATGACAGACATAACACTACTTAATTAGAAACGTAAGGACGTAAATGCTGAACGAGATGTTCCCGAATAGTGTTCAGAAGATAATGAGAAGGATGCCAGCTTCTATACTGCCAGTTTAGAAACCACCACGAGACAAAAGTCTGATGAACCGCCTTCGTTGTTCCATGAATGAGGAGAATAACTAAGCAGAGATCCGAACCAGCCGCCGTTAATGAAGCCAATCCGAGGGCTGAGCCCTGATGGAAGCCAAGAGCCAGCCGAGAGCAGCCGCCACTTGCTTAGCCATCGTCCGCCGAGGCCAACATGATGCGGGTCGCACTACCAGCTTTAATGAGGTCCAAGGGTAATAAACTTGTGACAATCCCATCTATCTCTCATGGCCATTCATTATTATATTAAATTTTAAATGGGTTTAAAGTGTAATTTGTTTATAATCATACATTAATTGTTATCACCCCAATTAAAGAGTTAAAGCAGTAAAAGAGTTAAGGGGGAATAAGTCTATTTCATAAAAGGGTTAAAAAAGGGTCTAATCATTATAAGCTGTTGTTCACCTAATTCACTGCCTCTCCAGCCGGACCGGTGAGCCGAAAAAATCTTAATAATGTGTGGAGCGCCGGGCTGATTGGAATTGCTAGACTCCACTTTATTTAACCAACAAATTTTATAGCTTGGTAATCGAGTCACGATTAAATGCCATTTCCAATTGAGCCACGGGCCCCACAGCGGTGTTGACGTCATCTAGTTGGAGTCTGGTCCGAGTTTATTAAGAAATTCTATAAAGTCATGAGTAATTTCACTTTGTCGTTAAGATGGTGCTTCCTAATCTCCATCTCTTCATGTATCCATATCATCTCTCTGTCCTTGCCTTTCCACAAAATGCCAATGCATTTGTTGATGTCCAGGAGCGGTGTTTCTTGTTTCAGACCAAAACCCCAACCAGATGACGTCAACAACTTTTTACCATATCACTCTACCATCAACTTGGTCATCATCATCTTTTATTTATACTTTCCCATGATACTAGACAGATGGTCATCATAAAGTTCAATTCATAATGTATAGGAATAAATTGCAATAAATCACTTGCAGCCATACCACAAAATAACCACAAAACACTAGACTGAAAGAAATGATAACAAGGAATCAAGGAAAACCTAATACGTAAATCTCTTTCAAACACTAAACATCCATCATTTAGCAAGGAAATGATGTGAAAAATTATAGAAAAAGAGGTATTTATTTTTCCTTCAAGTCATTTCAAAATAGTCACCTTTTTAGTTCTTTCAAAAGCTTCTAAATTAAAAATAAGCCATCTGATATCTACTGTATTAAACTTAGATCAATGGCCCATTACTAACTTAATATAAAAAATAAATACTGGACTGTTTAAACTATATAATAACCATCTTTTATTGCCAACCCATTTCAGCATTACACTATCAATACTGGCTATTAAACTATTCAATCAAATTAACATGCATTCATGGTTTATTGATTTGATTTAAGATATAATCAGGGCCGTACCCAGAATTTTTTTTGTGTGGGGGGGGGGGGGGAGGCTGGCCATGATATAATATAATAAATTAATTAATTGGAAACTGGAAATAATGCTCCAAGCATAAAGTAATGGTATATTAAAATATATTTTCAGAAAAATATAAATTAATTTTAAAACATATAAATTAATTTTAAAACATAATTTTAAAAAATATAAATTAATTTTAAAAACATTTTCAGAAGTAGTTACAACTGTTTTAAGCAAACAGCTAATGGTGCCTCGCTATCAGCTAGACGGGGTTTCATTATAAAGTAATCGAATAGGTGTTTTCCCGATTCCTTAGCAATAATCTTCTAAACTCTTGTCCAGTTTCTTTTAAACCCAGTTTGATTCTTGGTCATTTTTTGCCTTCTTTCCTCATTCTGTGCTTGCACAAATCCCAGACTATCTCAATAGGGTGGCATTGGGGAAGGAAGGTTAGGTTATGTTCTCCTCTAAGAATTTTATAATAGAACAAGAATAATGTCATAAGGCTTGTCAGGCCAGGACAAAATGGGTTGCTGGATGTTTAGAGAATTTAACCATGGCAGCAAGATACCCCTTAAGACATTTTTCCCAGTAAATTTCAGTGTTCATTGGCTTGCGACTGATGTACACAGGTGAGACTTGCCCATCCTGTGTGATCACTTGCCATACCTGGAAACTTAAAAGTTTTCTGAACTTTAACTCCAGGAGAGAGCTTGTATCCAGAAACTTCAGAATAAAATTGCTTGGCATGAGTTTCTTGGGATCACAGGTTATATATATTTCATTATCAATAATGTAAAAAAAAATTACCACCATTAACTTTTGTACAGGACACTCTTGTACAATTTTTTAGCAGATTCAGATTGTTGTTGTAACACTTTTGGTGCTTTCTGTTTTTACATTTATTTTTTTTTATTTATTTATTTATTTTTTTTTTGCTACTGCACCGATTGATATGCCCAGCTGAACACTTGCGTCACACGGAAGAGACGGGTTGTTATTTGAACCATTTTTGCAAAAAAAATTTTGCATAGACTCCTTCATACCTGAAAACTTATGGAGAATGAAATTTGTAAATTTAGTCCAAAATCAGCAGAACTAATTTAGACTTTCTGGAATCATGTTATGAACAGGAATCAAAACTTAATTCAACGTAATCCAGCAACAGAAGTAGATTCTGAAAACCAGTGTATTCTATAATTTGCAAACTTTGCCAATCAGAGTTCTTCCCATAGATTTCACAATCTATTCATTCAACGTTACTGGATTTATTACGCCTCGTATCAACCAATTTATTAGAGAAACCTCTTACGAAAAATGGATCGGCCTCCCAGTGACACCCAAACAATCGAACAGGCCGATGAGGTGTATAAAAGGGATGCATTCATCACAAGTTGCAGTCAGCAGCAGAATATGGACTGCATATGGATAAATCCAAGGATTTGACCGACTTTGAACGAGGCATGATCGTTGCAGCTCGATGGGTGCAGTTGAGCATATTGCAAACTGCGAACCTCCTCAGGTTTTCCCATGCAACAGTGTCAAGGGTATTCCGTGAATGGCAGTTATGCCAAAAAACAACCGCCAACAAATACAACTCTGGACAAAACAGGGCCATGGACGAACGAGGCCAACGGCGACTGGCACGAATCATCCACAGCAACAGGATGGGAACAGCCCAACTAATTGCAGCGCAGTTCAATGAAGAAGCATCCCAACCCATTTCGGCACGGGTGTCTACCATACAGGTTGAAGGGTAAACAAATGAAAATGGAGAATCAATGGTGTTCAAAACTTATATTCTGCAACCATATAGGCTACTGTTCATCTCCATCTAGATAAATTGGGCTTGTACGAGTCGGACTCACGCATCGAGGGTTCCGTACTACCATATAATATATTTACCAAAATATGCCAGGTTCTGGAGGGTAGGGCACTGTATTCTCGATTTCGGCTTTTATAGACATATAATCTATAATAGTTTAAGTGTCGAAATTTATAAAATAAGTGCTTTGAACAAAAAAGTTTTCAAATATTAAATTAACAGATCACCTGAAAAAAGATTTTATGTTTGGCATTGTGCAAGTCCAACTCACACTTGGCCAATTTTTCATTATTTGTTGTAATAATGAGTTTGAACTACAATCATGCCAAGTTTGACCTTTGTATGTATAAACGTTTTTATGACAGAATAAAAAAAAAACAACCAGAAAAAAAAAAAAAAAAATTTTTACATTTTTTATTATTTGTTAGACTATCTGCCCTAATAACACATACTCTGTGAAAATTTCAACTGGCTACCTATTCCCGTTCAAAAGATACTGCCCTTAAGAATATTATCTTACCACACAATGATCCCTAGCTTTGGACAGACCAAGAAAATTAAAATTATTTTTCAGTTTATTTATTTAATTAAATAACAATGACAGAGTATCGTCTTGCCACAACAATCCCTAGCTTCAGAATGTTTAACTTTCTTTGTTGGCCTCGGACATTCGGACCAACATATAAGAGAATTATAGCATATGATGATGTTTTAAAAAAAAACAAACTGGAAATACTACTTTAAATACTACTTTACAATATAAAAGGAAAAAAGCATACAATACCATATTCTAATGTCTTTGAGACAGAATCATCATTCTCTTCAACAAATACAAATCCATTATCAGTATTAACATTTAAATTATCTTTGACTTTTTCTAGGTTATTTTTCACTGACTATTAAAATACAAACAAAATTAAAACTTTATTATTAAACTTATGAACTATATTATTATTATTCATTATTATTATTATTATTATTATTATTATTATTATTATTATTATTATTACTATTTATCATATCAATGGATGGCAAGGAAAACACCAATCCAAATATAAAGGGGAGCTATTCCTAAGCCCTATCAGGATGGTTATTATGGAAAACATGAGTAGAATCATAAGATCATGATTCATCTACAAAAAAATCATCTTGGATGAAGGAATTGGCAAATTAAAGCAGCAACTTGTGCTTTGTATCATCACATTATTAAGGATGAGATTCTGCTCCATTTAATATAAGGCAACTATCTACAGTGTTTGTTTCAGGTACAGAGGGTAGACAATCGCCGAAAGGGCCTCCCCAGAGATGATCTGGATGCTTATTCCTGCTAGGGAATTTTTTGCAATCCTAATGATAAGTAATGACTGTTACAAGATGACAGTAGCAGCCGGGACCGATGGCTTTACATACCCTCAGAAGATGAAAATCCACCGGTGGGGGCACAACCAGTGGCAATCACCCCCAGTTGCTGAGCATCCAGTTCTGGTCTAATGTACGGGTCTCACCAAACTGTGTCCCTAGATGCTTGACCCCATTAGCCATTTCTCCTAGCAACAGATCCATCAAGCCACTGGCTGCCACCTAACCAGTGGCTGGCTGCGCCAAAGGTTGCTTAACTTTACTGAACAGTTAACCGATCAGTGAGACAATCAGGCCACGACCACACCACCTACAGTGTTACAATACTGCACTTGGCAATAGATATTATAGAGATGCTCACTTTCATAAGGCTTTTGGCATTCATTGTATAAAAATGTCCTGAAGCTTCATTTAAGCTTGATAAATGTTTTTTAACATTAACAATGTTTTTCATCCATCACATGAAATTAAAAAAATTGCTTATCACTAATTCAAATAATTTCTAATACGGTATCTACTTAACATAAATTCTCTAAATTCTATAGAGCTTTAGTTCACAGTAATGAAGAGAATGAGCTGATATTAAATGATTAAAAGATTAATTTTTTTTAAGAAACATTAGTATGTATTACCAACTGGTGTTACATACGTTACCCTACAGTAATGGAACCCAAATTTACATGCAATCTGGCTTGCGCGTTGGAACCCATGATACAACACCATGTAACATCGTCATGCTAATATGTTTTATATCAATGCCATGCTGATTTTTTTGTGTAACAATGCTTATAGGTGGAGAATGGCTAAATAAAGGGAACTTACTGACTTTCAGAGGGGAATGAAAATCGGGAGCCAAATTACAAGAATGTTTAAAGTTTTGAGAAAATTATCACCGCTGTCTTCAACTATAGGTGATATCATGCAGAAATGGAACACTACAAGCATTAGAACACGCAAACCTCACATTGGATGATCCCTAAAACTCACTGAATGGACTGATGACCGAGGTTCATAAAAACACAAGAAACCACTCCCATTCGTTAACAAGTTGTTTCAACAGGCAACAGGATTCACTGTGCAAGTAAAGAACAGCAAGCACACACTGTAGCTGAACACAAAACCAAGCATCTTGTCAAACAACAAGGCTGAACGACTCCAGTGGTGTTTGGAATGCCGACATTGAACTATCGAAGAGTGGAAAAACGTTTTGTGGAGTGACACTTTATTCCAGAGGGATGGGTATGTTTGGGTATGGGGAATACCAGGGAATGCCTTTTACCCGAGTGTATCATCTTCTTCTTCTATATATATAAAGAAGGATGTTTGTTTGTTTGTTTGTTTGTTTGTTTGTTTGTGGGTTTGTTTTTAATACAAATCTACAGTTTTATTCTGATGTTGATGAAATTTTGCATACTTGACCTTCAAAACATGAGGAAGGTCACTGTCTACCTCAGATTTCGGAAAAATAATAATTATCGATAATAAATCGATATTCATGGTTATGCCAAGGCATATTAATGAGAAATTAATAAGGCAGCGCCTACTGATGAGGCAAAGGAGTCACGTGTGTCGCCTTTGAGCTCCGGCATATCACCTGGACTTCCTGTTTTTCGTATTTTTCACAGAATGGATAGTCCCTTTGCTCTGTGTTGTATTGATTGAGTTATTATTTAACCACTTGGGAGTTATAATTTAATTTTTTTAGATCTATCTCTTTACCCACAAGTGTAATTAACCCAGGCAACGCCGAGTACCTCTGCTAGTCTTCATATTTGAGATATTCATGGTTATGGCAAGGCATATTAATGAGAATTATCTCATGACCAACAATGCAAGGCAAAGTTTGTACAATATAGATAATGCTCATTGTGTAATAGTGCATAGAATTCCTCTTTTTCAGGCTTTTCTTAGAATTGAGAGTTCTTAGTACAGTCAACCAAAGGAAATAATCCACACGAGTTTAATACTTAATATTACATTTCATACTAATGTGTTGTTTTAATAGCTTTTTAATTATAATTATTTAAATTTAATAATCTTAATAATGTTAACTCTAATTGTAATATGAAATTATTAAAAATAAATTAATATTGAAACGGTAAAACTTAAGAGTAAAATTCAAGTGTGGATTATTTCCCTTTGATGACTGTACTTAACAATTTCTTGAAAATCTTTAAAAATGATCAGTAACAGGAGATAATGGAGAGCTAGCGGACTATTGAGAAAGAGTGAAAAGACGACAGAGGAAGCACTCCTTTAGCTCCGTGCTGTATTGAGCAAATGGTGAGCATATCAATAGAAGAATCGGCGACTGCTAGACTACACAAAGTGATGAATGGCCAAGTTTTGCTTCAAGACATAGAGAGCAGAGTGGGAATTGCAAGAACATCAAGCGTATATCAAAAGTAAGATTATGTGACTAAGAAATTATTTAGGCTAGATGTGGCATATTTGGTGATACCCTTCCATTGTGAGCATTTAAAAATTTTTTTTTCGAATTTTAATTATGGATTTTTACTGCATTAATTGTAAGCATTTTCATGTATTTATTTTTAAGATATTGAAAAATTTAATCAAAAAAACAAAGCGAGCCACACAATGGTTATCACCTAGCCTAGCAGATTCAAACATTTCATAAAAATACATTTTGACTATTCTATGTGAATGTGAATATTTTAGAAATTCTGCAGGTAAAACAGAAAAGGCTATATAGGCACTGGAAACATCTGAACAACGGGGGTTTCAGATAAAGCAAGAGGGTATATGAGCTTCTATGTCAAGGGCAAGAAAAATTGGGTCCAAGGTATCCAGTGATGTTCCCCGGTGGTGAAGATGGACATTGTTTTAATCGAAGTAAGTCAAGAAAAGTTTAAATAAAGTCCTGGGATATCAGCTAGAATTTCTGTTTTTCGGATTTATCGTAGAATGGATAGTCACTGCGCTCCGTGTTGTATTGATTGAGTTATTATTTAATCATTTTGGAGTTATAATTTAACTTTTGGAGATTGTTCTGTTTACCTACAAGTGTAATTATCCTGGGCAACGCTGGGTCCTCTGCTATTTACAATCATAAAGTTTGCTGGTGCAGTCATTGTTTTTATGGCACGGCTTACATGTGGTTGAAGGCATTTTAACTCTGCAGCCTACTGGACCATTTTGGAGAATTGGGTACTTTCTTTGTTGTGGAATTTTTTAGTAACAAGGACTGTTACTTTTAAGATGACAGTGCATCATGTTATGTTTCAGCTTCATAAATCACGGGGTGGGTTTTTAATGAGTTTTAGCCTTAAAAGTACTTAAAAGAGCTGTATGCTCAGTCAAGTTTCTTTTTTGATGGAAACACTGAATACCAACAGCCTTCCTTGGCCTGCACAGATCCTTAACCTTAAGCTAATCGAACATTTATGGGACGGGAGTTGGAGCATCGAGTGAGGGTCAGGGAGCGAAGTCTGAAATCTACTGCTTACATGTTAGTTCGTCTAGCAAGAATGGACCTAAATACCAGAACCTTGTAGAAAGTATGTCCAGAAGGGTGGCTGAGGTAATTTCAGCATGCAGAAGTCCAATAAGCTATTAAATAAAATAAAATATCACTTTTCCCAAATGTTTACTGTCCGTTCCATTACTGTAAGCTTATGCATCTTGATATTATATTTTTAATGAAATAAAACTGAAACTCTAATGGAATTTACTTACTTCAAAGTCAACTATAAAATCACTTTTGGCCGTTAACTTAATTTGGGAGTCATCCCAATAATCATCACACTCCTGCCTTTGAAAAAAACAAAACAAATGAGATTCACTCATCACAAATATTACAAGAAAAAAAAAAATCTCTTCAATAAAAGAAAATTGGATGTGTTCAATTATATCCAAGCTCAATTTTAATAAAATAAAGGGAGAACAGAGTTTCCGACTAGTTTCGCCATTTATTCCTGGCTTTATCACTGAAATAAACTACACTAGAGGCTTCTCGCCATTATAAACAGAAATATGGTACAATGGAGTAATATGATTGGATAAAAAATACAACGAATGGCATGACAGAGGCAATGAGTAATAAGCACAATGAAGGTAGAAATAAAATAAACAACATAGGTGTACGTTGATTGGATAAAAATACCAGGGTGTCTAGCAAAATATTTTCGTAAAATTGCCTGACTTTCCCTGACTTTTTCCGGTTACAAAAAATTCCTTGACTTTTCCCATGCGCTAGTCATCCTGGAATACAGCGAATGAAAATAAGAGAATTGGTACACTATAAAAGATAACTAATAGATGAAAGCAGAAAAAAAAACCCGATAGGATAACAAATAACAGAAAAACAGAATACAAAAATGTGAGGGCATAAATGGATAAAGAAAGGTTGATCCATAAAAGAATATATAAAAAAATAAAATAAAAAGAGAATTACAGTAAATCTGAGATGGAATTGAGAATGGAAAAAATGTCAAAATCCGTTTGACAGTTAAGGAGGAGGTCAGGAGACGAGTTCTTGGCCTTGAAAAATCTCTATGGCTTCCAGAGTTGTGGTTTTAAAAGGATCATTACAGAAGTGGAGAACGGACATCACTTCTTCACATTTCTTAGGTGCGTGTCCTGTGATGACGAGATGGTCTGCATAATGGGATTTGTCGTCATTTTTCTGGAATGACATCATATGTTCTTTAAAGCGAACTGCGAAGTTGCGGGATGAAATTCCTATGTAGTACTTGTCACAAACTCCGCAGTCTAGTCGATATACACAAGAATGGGAATATTTGTTGGTATTGGTATGGGCGGGAGGGTTCAACGTATGGAAACTCTGTTCTCCCTTTATTGTATTGATAGAATTTCATTGATAGAAACAATACTAAGAACTCCCAATTTATTGATCTCACTTTTTAGACAATGTTTAATTTTTATTACAAATGTGTTTAACAGTTGAACTGTTGAGTGGAAAATAGTCTTATATGTTTAAAAGTGTCATGGCCTTCATTACATTCATGTTTGATATGATTTTAATAATTTTACTCATCACTGTATTCATCAGATTCATTTTAGATATTGATTTTGCAAGAACTAAGTAACTCCTCAAGCTACTTCTTCGGCTTTGGCAACAGCAATACTATAAAAAAAGAGCTTATTAAAGCGCCGTAGAACTTCATAAATATCACCATTCGAAAAACAGGCTTGGCTTATTGAAATTACATAATTTAGTGAAAACCAGCATATGTGCCCATATGCCCTTTTCCACGCAACTGCTAAATTGGAAAATTAATTGGACATAACCACATTGTTTTAATTATCATCTTTTTTTTTTTTTTTAATAAATATTGAATTTCACTGTATTTTTGTACAAACTAAAGGAATAAAAAATATTAATTTAAAAAAAACAAAAAAACATTTACTGCCATTTAGATGGAAGCCAGGCCCATCTGCAACCAACTGTTAAGAGGTGGTTGCATGCTGGATGATGTTGGCTGCCTACTCTGATGCTAATTTGTAAAAGTTAGAGGGCAGAAACTTATAAAACTTTGTTGTTATCAAATTTATTGGTACAGTCCCTTTTTTACACTGTTCTGGATTTTTTTTGGCAGTTAAACCAGGATGTTAATTTGTCCTAATTTTTGGTTTTCTGTTCAGAATTGTCCTAACTGGTATAAACTGCATCTTAAAAATATAACTTAAGAATGATATAGTGGTTGTACATACATATCAGTCAACAAGTGAGCATAACTGTCTCTTATGTGGCTTATGTTTTTGCTTAAGCTCTTGTACTGATATGATAGATTTGGAGATCAGGATTCTGCAAATCATGATCGTTTTACTGTGAAGACTCAACGCAATTAAATGTGAAAGAGATAAGCCTGTGCAAAATACATAACATATGCCAATATACGTCAATGGTTTCTGCTCCAACACCTATAAAAAGGAATAGACATCTGTGGAAGTTTCTAGAGCAGTTTCTGCCACAAGAATGTCAGAGTTTCATGATTTAAGTGACTTTGAAAGTGACCTGTAAAATCATGTCACACAACAGTCATGCAAGACCGCCTCTAGTAACTTGCTGGAATTCAAGGCTGGGATCTGCACAAACATCACTTTGAACACTGTGCTTTAGGACCTGATGCCCAGCCCAGGTGCCGTTCACTAACACAGAGTTATGCACTAAAACTGGGATCAGGAACACCCCCTTGATGGGGATGGGTAATATAAGAAAGAATTATCTAATTACCTGCAAAGGAAGTAAAACCTCTAACAACAAAGACATCTGGATAAGAAACAAGATGATGAAGCAACATCCAGTTCTAAATGGTGCTGGAGGCTTGATTCTCTATGTAGATGATGAATTATTTGTGCTTATGAAGCAAGAAAAATGACTGCAAGGAAAATTAGCGAGTCTACCAGATATAAGATGGTATCACAAAAACAGCTGAGCATCAAAAACTATCTCCCTATTTGCCAAGCACCTTTTTCTTTCATTATTGGCATTCAATCCAACATAATTCAAAATATAAGCAATGGATATAGAGTGTTTCAGGCATATAAAGTTAGCTGTTTCACTAGCTGCCATGCTGTGAGAAGATGTCTGACGTTCTAATGTGGTCACCAAAAGAGAGCTGATGACTGCGAATGGTAGCGATGGTTTCTTATTGGTGGCATTGCTTCATGAAAAAACTTTGCTTTTACCAGCTGAATGTACGGACATCACAGTCCATGTGTGAGAACATATCCAGAAAAGTTGAGCTAAACTCAACATGATTTTACAGATGTTTTTGATTGCCTCAATCTGTCAAGTTTTTATGGATTTTAAATACTGATGGCTTTTTTGGACTCATTTTACTGTGATCAAGCCTTACTGCTAATATACAGGGTGATTATAATTAAAGTTACGATTTCAAAAATCGATAATTTGAAAACTACTCTGTCAGAATGACCTGATATTTTAGCAGAACAATCGTGAGGCAATGGAATTTTGTTTGGCGAAGGAAAAAAATAGTTCCAAAATCTGCCGATAGATGGCGCTGGTAGGGTAATGTCAGGGGAAAAACCAAAAATGGATTCGTGAAACACAGGAATGTTGTTAGCCAAAAGGAAACAATAGAGTTCAGGGGTTTACGAAAAATTTATTAGCAAAAAGACAAGAATACGTGTTTACAGCGACAACAGTGATAATGCCAAAAAAAAAAACAGAGCGCGGTCCTTCATAGTTAGAGTTCAAGCAAAGAGCTGGTGCTCTGCATTTTTATGGCAGCTATGTCTGCAGTGCCCATGTCACGTATTAGTAATTTGCATATCTCCAGACAATGTGAACTCTGCCAGCGCCATCTATCGGCAGATTTTGGAACTATTTTTTTTCCTTCGCCAAACAAAATTCCATTGCTTCACGATTGTTGTGCTAAAATATCAGGTCATTCTGACAGAGTAGTTTTCAAATTATCGAGTTTTGAAATCGTAACTTTAATTATAATCACCCTGTATATAGAGGGTGGGCAAGAATGAAGATGAACGATTTTGTAAATTTAAAGTAATTTATTAGCACAAGACACAGTAATAACACAACTCAAATTTTTATTTCCTGGTTACTGTAGATTTGCAGACAATGGTTTTTCCGTGAATTTATTAATAAGTTCCTGAGGTATTTTCTTCTGCTCATCGAAAAGACCTTTTTTAAGCCCATTAAGACTCGTCACTCTATGACTCCACAGTTTCTGGTTTATGTAACCCCAAGCAAAGTAGTCCATGGGGGCTGCATCTGGAGACTGGGGCATCCATTTACCACGATGAATACACTTAAATTTTCTTTTTTCCGAGAAGTCCAAAGTTTTGTGGGCTGCATGAACAGGGGCAAAATCTTGATAGAGAATGTGCCTGCCTACATAAATGTAGATTTTAGCATGTTCCTGAGGCGTTTTAACTTACAAGCACTCACTCCAATATGACGGCCAGCTTTGCGTCTTTTCTTTTTTGCTGGTATAGTGTTTACAGTTGTTGGTTTCTTTTCTCAGCTTGGATATTGTTCCTGTGATCAGCATCTGATTTGAATGTTTGATTTGTGAATTTGACCATTTCATTTGCAAAAGCTGCAGAACTTTGCCTTTTTAGGGTCTCATTTTGGGAAAGACAAGTTTCTTTTTCACAACTCTTCACAGAAGTTTGTGTATAGAAATTTGCATATTAGTCATCTTGAAGTAGTACGGTGCTCCTATTGTTCATCTTTTCAAACTTTTCAAAATTGTTCATCTTCATTCCCGCCCACCCCCCTGAAGTTATGGAATGCTAGCTATCACTGACGCAAAGTTTGTACATCTGCTGCTAGAGAGCTCTGAATTATAGTCAGAAACATGGTGGCATGTAACAACACAATGTTGGCATGTATGAAGCAGAGTACTCTAATACTGTTTTTAATTGCAGAAAATGTACCACTGATAGACATTCACTGCAGACTGAAGGCTGGTTTTGCCGATCAATGTGTTGACATCAATACTGTGCAACATTGGCCTGTTCCGTGCTCATCATGAACTTGGTGCAACTCTCAACTTGTATGACAAACAACAAAGTACTGTAACTGATGACGCTCATCAGAATAGTCATCTATGAACTCAATGACGAATCGTCACATAACGCAGGCACAACTGTCAAATGTATGTTGCATTATCACAGGAGCATGTGCATGCAATAACTGCAGAATTGGGATTCCAGAAATCTCGTACATAATAGATCCCACAAATGCTCCTTCCTGATATGAAACAGAAGACATTGGACATTAGCAAACAATTATTTCTGCAATATGAATGTGAAGGCAGCGGCTCTTAAACAATACTGTCACACAATAACAAATAGAAAAGGGAAGGAAAAATTCCGCAACTTAGATTCGAACCAGGGACCATGCCTATTGCTGGCACTACTCTTACCAATTGAGCTACTGTGGATGTGAACCGTATTACTGTTATAAGATGTTCGATTGAGCAGTTGGTAAGAGTGGTGCCAGCAATAGGCATGATCTTGGTACGAATCCAGGTCGCAGACTTTTTCCTTCCCTTTTCGATTTGGTAATGTGATATGCTTGAAGAAGTTTCTTCTGTTTATTTATTATCTTCAATACTGTCGTGGGTGACAAAAGTTGAGAACACCACTTCGGTCCCAAAAACAAGAGATCATCAACAGAGTTCTGCCGCAAATGATTATAAATTCCAAAAAAAGTTCAAAGCTATGCTTACAGTCCTCTGGCATATTGATGTGTGTTGCATATGAAATTCATGCCCAAAGTCACTGCTATAAATTCTGTAAGGTACTGTGAACACTGCTGAACTGCTTGGGAAAGTACACTCCAGTAGAGGTCATTCTCTCTCTCTCTGTATGCCAACCCAAAAATCTGACTGGAAAAAAGTATGGCGTGTTTCATCGCTCCACTTTACCTCATTCGTGAATTGCAATGGCAAGCAAAGTCTACAGAGGTGACCTTTTGTTTATGATAGTATCAGCATGGAGATTCTCTTAAAGTGTGCTGCTGTGATATATTGCTTTTGACAAATCAAACTGATTAAGACAAACTGGCTTCTGTCAAGTAGACTGTGTAATCTACCATCACCATGACATAAGATTTATACTGTGGTAGTTTCACCCTTTATTGATTTGAACAAGTCCAACTTGTACTCTAAGACCTGCATGTAACAGGCCACTGATGGGGGTATTAGTGCTCTCAAGTGATTTTTAGAGGTGCCCAGTTTCAAATAATTCCCTGATATTAAATAATTAAAATTGGAAAACGAGATTGTTCTAGCTTAAATGTAGGTGGGGAGATCCAAGACTTCGTGGAATTTGTATGATGTCCAAGAAAGAGTAAAAATACAACTAAATATTGTAGGTACCACTTTAAGCCTCTTTTGTGCAGCACTATATTTTATGATGAGTGGTGTGTTTAACTTGGAAAACCTACTGCAGAAACACAAAATGATAAAACAAGCATTTCATGATGAAGCTTTTGGCAAGAATTGAGTTTAGACTATTTCAAATGTTTTAAAAGCAGCTGAACTTCAGTTGACGTTGATGATTACTCAGAATAACCATAATCTGGCACCATGCCAGAAAATATCATTAAAGAAAAGAACAACATCTGATTCTGTAATTGGGAGAGTATCATTGATACAAGTAATCAGATTTTGCCTGAAGAGCGGAATTCAGAATACCATGGAATAGTACCACTGCTAATAGACAAACAGAAATTACACAGCAGGATGCCTATTGGGAACATGGATAGCAACTTAAAAATAACCCAAAATTAGTACAAACGTTTTTCTCTTCTTCAAGGTGAAAATCAAGTTGAACTGATGAAGTTTTCATAGGAGGAGATTCAAGGTGAATATCCTGTGCTACTAAACACACTATTCAAAACAGCTTTCAGGATTCTTCCTATCTGTGAAGTGCGTGTGCCCACAAACGATGGGATCATTTTAAAAATAGTATTAAAAATTTATAAAATCGCCATTATGATTTCAATTTTGCAGGGAATATATTATTGAGAGTAATGAATAGCTCTTGAATACTGTATTGGATAAGAGTAACATATTTTATTGTTTTATTTTTAATTAATAAAAATGATCTTGGAATTTAGGATCTAGAACTGGGCTCTTTCATTTTAGAGTCCCGTATGATCTCATGATCTCATCGTTTTAGAATAAAGATAATACCCGCATCTGAATCACATGATTCTTGTTTAACAATTTTAGTGAAATTTCAGGCATTTTTCTAAATAAAAACGTTAAAAATTGGGTGTGTTGGCTTGGATTAATCTTGTGTTTACTTGCGAGCACTCGCCTGAGATGCAATAAATATTCCGTCACTAAACAGCTGATTCCTTGGGCTTTTTAAATATTCGTCACAAATTGCTCTGCTGCAGCATTTAAAATCACGTAGAATTTATCTATTATTTTCTGGTGTATTTTAATTACCAATATTATCACTGACGTGTGCTTTAAAGCGCGAAGAACCTCTTAAAAGCAGGGCTTCCGGAGAAGTATAAACATTGAAAAAAAAAACGCTTAAAACAGTGAACAATTGGTGAGAAAAACATTGTACGTATGTAAAAAATAATCGTCTACATTAGGTGCTTGCTTCTTAATTAATATTGATCAGAGGCTGATTAAATTTGGCAAATGATTTGGCTGGTTAACACGGATGGTTAGTAAATATTAAACCCAAACTAAAATGTAATTTAACTTATAATAAAAACAAGAAATAGAATATACCTGCTACTCATCAGACTTTAAAATTGGCCTCGAAAGAGATAAATTGTGAAATCTGGAAATTTTTATCAATGCTTTTCAGTTAGCACCTGACATATCATCTGCCTTTACGTCGACAGGTAAACGAAACGACCTTAGCGAAACAGGTAAGCGAAACCCGGATGTTTTGTTTCCGAATAGGAAATATTATTGATTGTGGCGCCATCTCTTAATAAATTCTTTCCAATTTTCATGTTGTCATTGCAACAAATCTCTAAAGGCGCCCCTAGTCGATCAAAATTTTGATCAAAATTCGCTTCAATATTGATGGAGGATCATATTTTCCAAAACGCATCACCAATACTCATTCAGCGAAAAATATTCGTACTGCTTGGTCGTGGTTGTTGTAAATTTCGAAATGTTTTCCAATTCGGATTTGGGTTTTCTAGCATTGACTCTTGCACTGTGCGAACAAAAAAAATCAAAGAGGAAGAGAAATAGACGCTGGTCCAAAGAGTGGTACAAGCTGAGAAGCCGCTTTTTTTTTTTTTTTTGCATTGCAATTGTTTTTTTGTATTTATTATAATAATCTTTTGACTTCACAATTCCGAATAATCACGATATGCAGCTATTAGCAGGGTTGTGAAATCCCGATCACTAGAAGGGGAGCTTGGTGCAATGACGTATATTAAAGATAGACTCCGAATCCTATTGTTAACAGCGGCAAAAAGTGAAGCAAATTGAGCCATGATAGTTCTGGGCAGGAGTGAGCCGTGGAGTAATTAGATGTCTGGCTGCTTTGTTTTTGAAGATTTTGGGCCTCGAGGAATTATTAATTCAAAACCATTATTCAAAGTTGTTCTGCGTACGACTGTACAAACAGACAAGAAAAAGGATCAGGAATCATTTTCCACAAAAATAAATCAAAAATACGTAACTAAAATGAAAATACGTTACTGAAAGAATATCGAAACGAAATTGAAATTGAAACCATGATCGAAAAACTGTTTATAAATATAATAAAATACTTCAAATACAACGTAAACGAAAAGATAAACTTATCACTCCGTGATCGGCGTGTGAAAGAATTATTAATCGGCTACTCTCGTGTTTAGCCATGTGTTTTGTATCATCTTCACTCACTTTCAGCCATGACAGTTCTGGGCATGGAGCTTCCCAATTTGCTTCAAGTTACAACAATAGGATTCGGAGTCTATCTTTAATATACGTCATTGGCTTGGTGAGCTCGGTGGGTCAGCCATGTTCTCACTTCGCCGTCTTGCAAACAACTGAAGGAAACCTTCGCAGTCTCGCAAATAACCTTGATATTGAAGGAAATTTTGACAAAAACCTCCTAGACGTTCAATATTGATAGGACGCTTTCTTCAATATTGACAGAAAATATAATTTGGACGCTTCAAAACACTCTTAGACGATCAATATTTGCATCAATATGGTCTTCCATCAATATTGAAGCAAATTTTGATCGTCTAGGGGCGATTTAAAGCACAAAAGGGGTTTTGCCTCCGCTAGCAAAAATTTTCGAATACAACATGCAAAACTGAATTCATAAGCTTTGCTATTTTTTTTTTTAATTATATAGTATGTATTACATTAAAATAAAAATTATACAAATATTCATTAAGCATTGCTCTACACAGACGCCAAAAATTACATTATTAAAATAAACGCAAAGTAAACTGTGAAAAAAATATAACACAACATAGCTTGGGGAAAAAATTATTCGAATTTCTTAATTTTTGCTGCTCGGTAACAAGATGCATTATCGTCTTGAAAAATTACATTTTCATCAACAAACTGTAATTCTATGGTAGGAATTAAGAAACAGTCTAATATTTCTTCATACACATGAGCATTAATTTTCCATTAATTGATGTTATTTTTCCTGGTTCTATGGATGAGATACACCCCCAAATCATTACACAGGATGGAAATTTAATTGAATCTCTTAAACACTCTTTGTTAAATTTTTCATCACGTCGCCTCCAAACAAATATACCAGCATCATCTTCTCCCCAAATGTTGATACGGCTTTCATTCGAGAATATTACCAAGAACAAATGAAAGTAATATCAAGAACAGATCTCCCCCTTCATCTGTTCTTGATATTACCATGGAAGAAGTGAGTGTAGGACATTTACCACACCGGACATTTACCATACCTAACTGCTTCAGTATCGTTCTTGTCCAGAGAAATTCTTGTAATTAATAACTATAAAAGAAAAACAACTAACTATTCACATACGGAAAATAAAACTAAAAGGTAAACAATAATGCTAGAGTGTAAAAATTAAATACTTATGTGAATAATAACTAATAATAAAAGAAATACGACAAAATTAAATATTTATTCAAGGTAAACAATAACATAAATTTGATGGTGTAGGACTTTCAATTCAATCGGAACCATAATTAATGCGTCAGGGGGTAAACGAAGCCGAAGATAATATTAGATAATAAAGAATTAAGATTGTGGACGAGGTGGTGATAAAGGTTTCATCCCGGGTCCCATCCGATGCTCGCATGGAAACATCGCTAGATCAAGCTCGAAAATCCACCAAAAAAGCTGAATTAATAGGAATCAACATCGACCGATCTTTATAAAAAAATTTCACAAAGAAATATTATGACACTCGATTATAAAAATGTAAAATATGGCATGCAGTTTTACAAAATAAATGAAGCTCTATAAAAATCTTTATTTTAAGTTAAAATAAATAAAATAAATAGATAAATAAAATTTTAATTCAATAAATATGATGGTGTAGGACTTTCAATTCAACTATACAACTTTGAATTTATTTATTTATTGACGAATCCAACAAATTACTAGAGGGTAAAAAATGAATAATAATATAAATACTATGTGAATAATAACTAATAATAAAAGAAATACGACAAACTGATCACATGCTGGAAATTAAATATTTATTCAAGATAAACAATAACATAAATATGATGGTGATGATCTTCAATAAGACTTTCAACAATAACATAACAATAAGACTTTCAATTCAATCGGATAGCATGGCCTATACCGATCAAATGTACGAACCCTGTGTAAAAAAAAAAAAGCTCTTCTTTATAGATTGTTTTGTCCAAGATTTTAAGTAAAACAGACAAGTGACCGGTTGGAAGACACTGCCAGAATTTTTAATCGGTATAGGCCATGCTATCCGATTGAATTGAAAGTCTTATTGTTATGTTATTGTTGAAAGTCTTATTGAAGATCATCACCATCAAATTTATGTTATTGTTTACCTTGAATAAATATTTAATTTTGTCGTATTTCTTTTATTATTAGTTATTATTCACATAAGTATTTAATTTTTACACTCTAGCATTATTGTTTACCTTTTAGTTTTATTTTCCGTATGTGAATAGTTAGTTGTTTTTCTTTTATAGTTATTAATTACAAGAATTTCTCTGAACTAGAACGATACTGAAGCAGTTAGGTGTGGCAATTGTCTGGGGGTAAATGTCGGTGTGGTAAATGTCCAGTGTGGTAAATGTCCGGTTCCCGGAAGGAGTAGAATTCTACTTCTTCCATGATATTACTTTGCTCCAATCATCAACAGTCCAATTTCTATGCTGTCTAGCCCACTGTAAACGAATTTTCCTGTGATGCTTTATCAGCATTGGCTTATTTTTTTGGGATTTGTAGTATTTAAAACCCATTTCATTTAACCAGGGTACATTTAATCTATTTCTTACAGTTCTAATGTGACATGGTGACATGTCATGTCAGTCATATGCGCTTGCGCCCGGCGGAGAGAGAGGGTGAGTGAGAGAAGGAGGGGTATTGTATTGTGTTGAATTGTTAATGTTTGTGTTAGTGACGTTGGGGTTGTTCCAAAGACGATAAGAAAGGTTGTTCTTTTCGTTCGGGAGGCGTATGGCCTTCATACGAGGCCTTCGAGATTAACAAGGCCTGAGCATGCTGCTCTGTGTCAATGCTGAAATGCGTGCGAGAGCGATTTCCCCAATCTGGCGCCAGATATCCTTCTTTCTCTATAAAATCTCTGTAAAATCATGTTGATCAACGGAAAAACATCGATGTTTGCGAGGCCTTTTCAAATTCAGTGAGGCTTCATATAAAACATAAGTTTCACATATTGCTTCCATTGAGCACAGAGCTAACTAATGTAACTTGTTCATTTTGATAGTTTCAAAACTTTTCGAGAAATAGGCTGTTAATGTACTATGTGTTTTCCGTGTTAATGTCGCCAGGGCCAATCAGCTGTTATCAATAAAATAGACCAGTGATTCCCCAAGGGGGCCGCGGCAGCCAACCATAGTTGAGTTTTCCGATGTGTTATTTTTAATAAGGGGCCGTGAAAATTTTCTGGAGCATCAGGGGGGCCCCGGCTTAAAAAGTTTGGGAACCACTGATATAAACGTCTCTCGAAAAAAACTAGCTTAACTTCTCAATTATACAACCTCTGACAATTAAGTTCGGTGAATGACGTCACACCCTAATTTGTGCGAGCTTTACGCGAGTAACAATGCATGTGAATACAAGCCCAGTCATTGTTTAAGCAAGTTCAGACAGGTCACGTTTGTGCGTGCAATGGTTTAGCAGATGCTCGTTTCTACAGTTGAAGGTGTAGCGTGCGCGCGTAACTGTGGATAATGGATCAAAGAGGAACACTGCCGTAATCGTGCAACAGTTTCTGGCCAACAAAGGGGTCGTATCCATAGCATCTGAAAAGCGTTTGAACTGAAAAGGCAATTCTGAGGGTATCATAGGAATTCTTGGTATAAAAACAGTTTCACCAGTTCCGTTGCCAGTTAATATGGTACATTCGATCAAAAAATTTTTTAAATTGACTACTTTGAGTCTTGTACTGCTGCATAGTTTTGGTGGATTTAAATTTCTTAGTAATATAATAGGGGAACCTACTTTTAATATTAATTTGTGCGGCGGAATTTCTGGATCAGCAATAAAATAAATCTGTAAAAATTTATAGTCATCAGGTCGATATGAAAGAAGACTACCTGCAAAGTGGTAAACCTGTCCCTGGACCTTAAATGTTGGCATAAAACCGTGTTCAACCACCCGTTGGCTTTTGAATGATGTCATCTGAAAAGCGTCATTATACCGACGAATATTACTTATGAATTCTGTATGTTTTGGGTGATTTCCGTCAAGGAGTGATTTTAAAGGATCTGGTGGCGCAACTATGTCGTCTAGTTTAACCTTACCATTGGAACAACTTATATCCTTGGACTCATCTTTCCATTTTAGAGCTGAGCAGTAATGACAAACAATAGAAGGAGAGCCTATAGATATCGCCGGATCGTTTCTGTAATCAATTGTCGAATCGTAATTCATTGCAGAATATTCTTTATTGGACCATCTATTAGCATTTTGCGTTCTACTGCTATTATTTTGTATAATATTCCTTAAATTTCTGTGCCGAATACGGTCGTTACGTAAGCGGAGTTGTCTATCTTCAGGCGTTTGAGTATTATGCCTATCACAGTCCAACGATAAACGAACTGTGCGATCCACCAACGATTCTCGTGCTCTTTGGGAAATATGCCTGTCACGGTCCAACGATAAACGAACATCTCTCTCTTGATCATTTTCGTTGCTTCGACTCAAACGAACTCTTTTGGCAGACGACGTACTGCGTCCTATATTAGATCTTCGCCGAGGCATGATTAAATCATCATTTGTAGGTACTTTAACATGTTAATTAAACCTAAATAATAGGTACCTTCCTATCAACCTAAAAAAATGTCAAAGAAAACATAAATCAGTTTTATGGATTAATAACCTCCGACAAATTTCACTCAAATACTTATGCACTTACACCAATCAATTCTACCAAATGTCAACACGAAACAAATAAAAAAATGCGACCTTAATATTAACTTTAAAATGATTCACGACGTGAAAAGAAACCGAAACAAATGACTAATAACGTTGACATTTGATATAGTGTTGGGTCGAAGGAACTGGAACTGATCAGATGAACTAGTTCCGGGCAGAGGCCTGAAGGAACTAGTTGCAAAAAACGATAGCCAATAGTTCCACAGTTCCTTTTAGTGCCGCGGCATTGCATTCTAGACTACTGCATTCAATACGGTGGTATCGATGCGACTGAAAACCTTCCCACGGAATAACTAATACCAATGTTGTCAATACAGCTTCTTCTGAAGGTTTGAATGTTTAAACTATTCGCTGAAGTTATAAGTAGAAGTGAACACTTCGTGAAAAAGGCTTGAATCGTATCTAAAAGGCCTGATTCGAGTAATCAATTCTTCTGATAGATTAGTTTTATTTTCCGTTCTTCTTAAATTCATTTATGTGGAATAGTGCTTTCTTTTCTTCTGTTGGCGTTAACAGCAAAATAAATGTCTTCACTTTGAACAGTTTTCGGTATTTATTTTTAATGGCAATTAAATGAAACAGAAATTCAAAAATGATACAATAATTAAAATATTTTACAGAGTCTGTATAGTCTGTATTACAGACTAGTGAACTATAGTAGGCGATAGAACTGTGGAACTGTTTGCTGAGGCAAACAATTTCACACAGCTGTGGCGCGGAGGCGATTCAGTCAGTTCCTCGTTCTTCAGATCGGAACTATAGTCATAGTCTAAGAATGAACTAGTTCCTCGTTCTTCATTCTTAGACTATGCTATAGCTCCACTCGGAACTAGTTCATTGTAACAGTTCCGGCTCCGCACCTGGAAATAAGCGAACAGTTCGCTTAAAGGAACTGTTCGGCCCAACACTAATTTGATATAATCAATAATCAATAAGACGACAACCTCTTGTCCACAACTGGATTTTATTCCGCATATACGTATTTCGAACTCTTTGAGTTCATTATTCAATGCCAAGTAAGTATTTGGTGAAGTTAACAACATTTAAAGAAGAAAAGCGGTCACCATTCGACCAATAGAAAACACTGTGAAGCAGTGACTAATGGTAAAAATGGTACACCTCTTTTTACAAAAAACGCGGACCTAGGAGAAATACTCCCAGGGAACCACGTTGGAGTAAATGCAATAAAAAAGTACAAACATAAAATCGATTAAATTGCAATTAGAATCTAAGAAATCGATTAAATTACAATTGGACAAAAGACTCACAAATTATTTTAATAACAAATAGCCATACAAACTAAGAAATAAATAACCATATTAATCATTAATAAGAAAGAAAAGGACAAAGAAAATTATCGTGACGTTTTAATCAGTTGTATTAACGTAGAATCTCCGATCGGGCCTGCGTCTCCATTCAACAGTGTGTTCTTTGCAATTTCCAGTGTTTCATACGCGTCTAGTGCATTTCTGTTACTAACATGTCTTAACAGTTTGCAATCCTTTAATAGAATGTCGTGTCCCGTCTCTAACATGTGTCTAGCGACTGCTGAACTATATGGGCGTTCAAACCTGGCGTGGGCCGTGTGTTCCTTAAACCTCGTTGTCACATTCCTGCACGTGGCTCCTCGGTAAATTTTCGGACATTTGCCACAAGCGATCTCGTATATCCCAGACTGGGACAGCGGTGGAGTCTTGTCCTTGGGGTTTCCCAGGAGGTTTCTCAAAACATTGGGGTTTTTGTATGCTAAAGTCAAATTAGCCTCCTTGAGCTGGTAACCAGAATCGCCGTAGCTGCGGACCAGATTCGCGAAGAACCAGAAACATTTGAACGTCAGTCCACGTGGTGACGTAAAGCATGCATTCTTGCCAGAGAGAGTCAATTAGAACACTTACTGTAAAATATTTACATGTTTCATAAAACACAAGTCACATTATTGTACTGTATGTAATGTGTTTTTGTTCTTTTTATTACATGATTGACCATGATTTTGACGTGTCCCAGAAGCAGGGATTGAGTGGCATATTTTTATCTCAAAAACAATGCCCCAGAGAAAAAACTGAATTTTTGTACACGTTATTCGAGAACACCCTGTATACTTAAATAAGAAAATACTTCAGCTAGTAATGCTATATTTATATCGTCTAAAATAATATTAAACAGACTCATTTTGTATGTGTGTATATTAATTATAAAATATGAGAAATACATTTATAATGTTTTTTTTTTTATTTACTGTGCCATGTGAATTTTATTTTTAAATTGAACTATTATTATGATTGCATGAGAGATTACGTAAAAAATAATGTGCTTAAAAATCTTTCGTAATTGAGACAAATTGGAGCTATATTATGGAAAATAAGATAATATTAATTATTTTTTATTTAAAAACATACTTTTAATATAAATACATTACGTGTTATCTTATTTATATAAAATTCAAATTACATTGAAAATATTATTTACAGTTTGAAATATCAAATGAACAAAAATTATAAGAAATATGAAACTTCTTTCAAATGAAAGTGCAAAGAGTGAAATTTTTTTCGATGATAAGAATTACGAACATTGCAAGCAAAAATAAAAATGTTTTGACTTAACTGCACAGTATAAGCTACAAATCATGAGAAACCTAAAGCTAAGTGTTCTTTGCCTATTTTCGGCGATTATAAGGTGCCAAGCATCAGGTATTGTAAAATATTCTATTACTTGAAAAATCTATATATAAATCTGGGAAACTGTCGCAATCAGGAATTAATATTAAACGTCGCTCTCATGAAAAATCAAGATTGAATCAGTTATCAATTGACTCAAATATATTCAATCTTAAATAAACTGTCAATTTATGTTGAAATAAAATTAGCATTAGATTTAGATTTAAATAATACTTTTGCATTTTATTCAACACTAGATGTTACCCGCATGCTTCGCACAGCCCAACAGCATACTTAGTAAGAGCATCTGCTCCTGCGCTTATTCAGTATGCTTACTCATACTCTTGCTCCTGCTCAAGACCATTGCGAATCCTTTGCCACGCAGCCTTTCTCAGAACACTATAACCAAGAGCTCATAAGGGTTATAGATTAAACACTTTTATATGATAAACAATGATAAACAAGGAAGTACATGAAAAACCGACCATATCCTTAATTGCGGACACGATTGTAACTTAAATTTCTACTTACTACCACCAA
Source organism: Rhysida immarginata (assembly GCA_023313115.1). Classification (NCBI taxonomy): domain Eukaryota; kingdom Metazoa; phylum Arthropoda; class Chilopoda; order Scolopendromorpha; family Scolopendridae; genus Rhysida; species Rhysida immarginata. The sequence goes on along the minus strand of JAHWFO010047462.1, from coordinate 108,350 downwards.
CGGTAAAATGTTAAATTTTTTTTAGAAATTTATAAGAAGAAGAATAATTCCCCCCAACCTTTTACTAAACAGTGACACAGGTCCCAAGCTTGTTACTGATTAGTTAAGACTGGTGGAATTCTTGCTTCCTGATTGGTCCATTCCTGTCACTTCCTTGTTTATCATTGTACATCACGTAAAAATAACTTACTAATTTAGTTGTCTGAATGTACGAGGCCTGTCCGAAAAGTATCCGGATTGAGACTACAAAAAAAAAAAAGTAGAGCTCCTATCTGGATCGTGTGATGACGTTTCTACTGATGACGTAATGAAATTTGCAGCTGTTAAGAGTGCCGCGTGCAATTGTTGTAAAACGCTAAAGCAGAACGTTTTTCTTTTCTCGTCGCGTGGTGAAAATGACAGAAAACACTGAGCAACGACATTGCATCAAATTTTGTTTTAAAATCGGTAAAACCGCAACGGAGTGTTATGAATTGCTAAAATTGCTTTATTATAATACCGTCTTTTGAAGCAGCTTTTTGACTACTCATTGACATTGAATAACGAAAGTTTTTAAAAAAATTAATGAATAAAAACAGTGAGTAATAAAAAAATTAGTAAACTTGAGCTAAAGTCTATTTAAATGAAAATTTAAATAATATATCGTTGTTTTTTAAAAATTTTATCATGAGTGTTACCGGAATCAAAGTTTTGATCTTATAATGTCACTTGGATTATTCAGTGGTTTAGAATTGCATCATAGGATCTCCAGCGATCGCGATCTTCTGCCATCAGGCGCATGTCCTCCCTGGTAATATCCAAGCGACTCGAACCCAGATTCTCCATGTAGTCTAGCCACCTGGTTCTAGGCCGACCCCTTGGTGTCTTACCCACCGGCTTGGAAAATAACAACTGCCTAGGAAGACTAGTTTGCTGTATCCGTATCACGTGGCCATACCAGCGCAACTGAGATCTCTCAATGCGGAGAAGTAGCGGTTCAACACCTAAAGATTCCCTTATTGTGCTGCTGTACATTCTATCTAGTAGGGTAACACCTGCCACACCTCTCAAAAAATCTCACTTCAGCCGCTTGTACTCGCGATCGCACTCTTTCGGTCATTACCCAAGCCTCATGACCATAGGTGAGAATGGGGACAAAGATAGATTTGAAGACGGAGAGCTTGGCTTTGTTACCCAGCTCGCGTTTCGTTACCACGGATCGCCACAGTTCACGTCTGACACAGCTTGCTGCTCCGATCCGATTTCGAGTGTGAATATTTTAATTGATTGTCATGAGAGTTACCATGATTTTAAATCTTTCAATTTTAATTTATATCTAATAGCAGTTTAGTCCTACAGTGACGTCTAAAATATAGTTTCAATCAAATCTCATGTGGTTAAGAATATAACATTTTTTATGAAAAAAATGTCGTGAGTGTTATTGTCAAGAGAGTTACTCCAAAGCAAATTTTTTAATAATTCTCATTTTTGAGAAGCTGGCCATGGGCTTGGTGCATTAAAACGAGCAGCAGATCAAAAATTAATAATGGCACTAATATATGCATTGCTCAATAGCTGTTTACCAAAGTACAGCATGGAACTAAATTAAAATTATTTTACATACCCGAGGAAATAAATCAATGTAAATATAACTTCATTTTGAATAGAGATATTACATCCATCTTTTCAACATTACTCTAAATAAGAAAAGAGAGAAAACCATTGCTATTTGTCAAGAGCCATGGGTGTTAGTTGCTATGTTCAAATTTCAGCTTTTACCAATGTTAGCTTCCAAATACATATTCATTAGAATATGCACTTAAAAAAAGATACACCCAGATGATAATTTTAAGTAAATTGTGACCAAAACCAAGAAATATAATGTTAGACGACAATTAATCTTACGGTATTAAAACTAACAAGGGAACCCCACATAGCCTAACCGCTTTAACAATATGGCTATGTATGCTGAATTTTTTTCGTTTTCGCGGTTTATTTTGAAAGAAACACAATTTCGCACTCTCTTGTTTTGCAAGCATCTATAGTAGCTTCAGATGAGTAACATATTTTAATTTGGTGGAAATCTGTGACATACATGTTCGAGGGATTCCCTTGTAAGTGCCGTATGCAATCTTTCAATCTTAATTAATTTTGCTCAAATGTATCAGTTAAAAGTGGGATATGATGAAGCCCTCTTTTTAGTGATTAGTTTATTACTAAGTGATTGTTTGGTAGTCACTGTGTCCTTTGCGGTTATTTCAAGTGCTAGGAATTGCGTGAAGCATTATGCTTGCAGCACTCATAATGTATGGGTCACGAACGGTTGGACCGCATGTCAGTTACAGTCGCGTATTGTGTTTGTTAACAATTACAATATTGAATATTAGTCAGATTTGTCCTAGTAAATAAACTTTACTTCTTAAAATTTTAAGAGGCATCGCTTATAATTTAAGCTATTTTAGAAACAATCTTATTTTGTGTTTGATTACAGAAAGCAACTCTTAACTAATTGGTCGAGTGTTACCAATTTTGTAAATTCAGGCTTAACTTAATTGATATTACTGAATACAACTTCTGATACCGGAAAATTGGTCTGTCTTTTAAAGTCGTGTTTGTAAAAATTGCAACACCATGAAGGAATGACGCGATTGAGCTGCAATTTTTAGCCAATGGTGGTCCATAAGTCTGTCCCCCCCCCTTTTATTTTTTGAACCGAAGCAGATATTTTTTGATGAATCCAATGAATAGAAAGTTGTGGGTGGCTTATCCCATGGTGCACTTTTCATTATCCCAAATATACAAATTAGGACACATTCAAAATTTATCTCAAAAACCATAAGGGATAGAGAAAAAAACCCAATTGCAAACTTGTTCAGCATAAAAAAACAAACAAAACAAAAAAAAAAATCATCCAAATCGGACCAACCAATCACCCACAATCAGATGTTGACCATTTCCGGAACATTGTAGCTTGCCATCCTGGAATTGTTCTGTCTTTTGTGTGCTGAAACATGCCTTTTATTTGCTTTTCCGCATGAAATTGAATGCGAGAATGGTAATTTATGTTAATTTTTTGATTTGCATGCTTTACATGGCGGAAATATCAACATTCAGTTTTCCTTGTGCAGTGTGGCTGTTTGTAAGCTACAAACAGTCACCGCGTGATTGTGGGCGATTGGTTGGTCCGATTTGAATGATTTAACATGATATTTTACATGTTCATATTGGCTTAATGCAGAAATGTTTCCAATCTTAAAAAATGCAAATAAGGGATTTACATTTTTCACTGGATAAGCTGCTGGATATTGCTACCTTTCTCTTCTGTGACCAAATTTAGCGGTTAACACATCGAAAATGGCAGATTGCAACATTATACGAGGGAGGAAGGATGCATTCGAAGCTTATAAACGCCGTCATGCAATTTAAACCAGTTAAATGCTGCTATTATATCAGCTTGGGCCAATAATCCTGCTAAATGGTTCCAATACCTTGTATAATCTATACCTTAAAGAATTGGAGCCGTGATCAGAGCTATGATGGACGAACACATTATTTTTTATTTCTCTAATAAAAATGTCACTCATATTCGTATCTGATTTGAGCTAATATTTATCAAAGAACTCGAAAAATTAGTAAATGAAATCTTTCAATCTGTCCGTATGTCCGATAAAAAATTCGGATTTTTGAATTTTTGACTTTGGATTCCTATAGATCATGAAAAAGGAAAATAAACTGAAAGACCGACTCTAACTTTTTTCCTCATCATCTGATAGAGGTGAAAATATAAAGTTCAAAACTACATTGAATTCGTTGCTTTGGTAAAGTAAGCTCGTGCATTCTCAACTAATTTTTATTATAATTTCAGGGATTTCTAAACAATAATTCTATTATAGGAAACCGTATTTGTGGAGTCAAAACTTATACTCAATAATAATTAATAAAAAAAATTCAACACACAATACTCTTTTTCATTTGATCATATGGTTTAACTAAGGTTCATTGTTTCTTTATCTTTGCAGAAAAGGTCACCCCCATTGAGTTAAAGGCTCCGCCTTCCACGAAAGGAAACAGATTTCCCCAGGCACCAACATGTTGTGAATCTATGTGGGCCGGGATACCAGGATTACAAGGATTACCAGGGAGACCGGGGTTTATAGGTTTGAAAGGGGAAATGGGATCTCCCGGCCTCGACGGAATACCAGGTTCAAGGGGAGATAAAGGAGACCCAGGTTTTCCAGGACATAAAGGAGATATAGGGGACCTCTTGATTACCGTACGTTGAAGTAGCCAACTATATAGCTGCTTTATTTTTTTCAAGATTTGTTACAATAATTACTTTATTGCTTTAATTAAGGTTAAGGATAAGAATAATAGAACCACTGTTGCAGTTCAGGAGTTGCAAGGGGAAAAAGGCGAACCAGGTGGCGCAGGTTACCCAGGAATTTCAGGACTTCTAGGTACTAAATCCAAATTGTAAATAACATTTTTTGGAGATAGTTAAGCCTATATTTCTCGCTTTGCAGTCTCTTTAAAGAATGGCATATAAGATGCGTTTATGCATAAAATGCATAAAAAAGAATATATTTTGAATTGGAAATTAACCACAATCTAATAAAACGGTAAAGTGAAAACGTCTAATTCACAAGGAGGAACAAGCAAATATGGGAAACTTATGTCGGGTTCCATTCTATAGTATGGCTTCTCGGTCCATGTTGAATTTATTTTTTAAATTTAATTTGCAGGTAAGATTCCTCAGAGCAGATATCAAATTTCTCATACAATGCCGTAATTTAACGTATTTCTGAAATTTATAACAGATTTCAAGAATAAGACTGTTAATTCAAAGGTTATGAAAGGTTAAAGAATCTGCGAAAAGCAAGTGTTTGGATTTTGAAAGTCGATATCTGGTCTGCCAACTTTCTTCCACAGAACTTAAGGCCTGTAATTTTTAAATAATTCTTTTAGTTGTATCAAATGGGGTCCGTTCTTAAACTAAGTCATTCAAGATAAATATGAACCTTATGTTTTCACTTTAGAGAAGAAATTATCTCCATCGTTGCTTGTCGTTCTAATTCTGAGCTTGTTAACCCACTTAAAACCCATTAGTTAAAAACGAGTCTTCAGACACCTTTAATAAAGACAAGAGATGAGTGTATTAGAATAAGATCGGAGATTTTTTTTTTCAATAGAGTCAATCCAGTCGTATCTAATTTCTTTTCAATAACGAAATGTCACGTGTAGATAGAGCAGTGGAATACAAACAGTCACCTAAGCAACAGCTAACTTAAATATCGACTCTAACATCTTCCAATCTTATACATTCATCCTCTAACCCAGGGCCGTCCAAATCGTGCACATCGCCCGCGTGAAACATAAAAAGCTCGCGGGCAAAGCTCACGGGTAAAGCCGAGGAGATAGTCCAAAACTCAGGAGGGAAGTGGGTATAGTTTTTCCTATGCAGTGTTGCCAGACTTTAGGGGTCGATTCCGTTAAATGAGGCATTATTTCTTTTGTTTTTCGTCTCGCACATTCCGAAAAAGCATAAAATCACTGAACCAGTATTTAAACCGGAGTGGGAGAATCTGTTTTTTTTCATTGTTCACAGATCGGATTCTAAATGCTTAATATGTAATTGTGTCCTGTCGGGAAAAAGAAAATACAATTCTAACTGACATCGAGAAAATTGTCACATTAAAACAAAGGAAATAAAATGGTAAAGTGCCTCGTTTTATTTTTTTTACAATGTCGAATTGATAATTAGCAACTCGACTTTAAGGAACTGATCAACGTAATGTGCAAGGGGGGGAGGAAAATTACCCGCGTGTACGGGCGCTGCCCGCGGACAGAAATCTTGGACAGCCCTGCTCTAACCACTCTTGGTTCCAAAAAATATCCACTTTCAGATACCTAATAGACCGAGCACAAAAACTCCTAGTAGACTATACTGATCCTACGTTTAAGACAGTTTAAAATACAAGTTTTAAATTTAATATTTGTCTAAAAAGACACGAGTGTACCGCAATAACCCAGTAATGATCTAAATAATCTTTTAAGACAATTAAGAACAATTCCGTCTTACGAGTCTAAATTACAAGACAATCAGGAGATACATAATTCAAGACTGTATAAGAGCCTGAATAATAAGTTATTTTACAATTTAGCAAGAAATCAAAGAAGTTAATATTATTGTACAAAAAGAAAACTAATAAGTAAAGTATACAGGGCGAGTCTAAGGTAAATGAAATGATGCTCTAATGTAGAATACACTACACAGCATTTATGTTCTGTGAGTAAGAATTAAAAAAAGCCTAATCTATTGGTCATATACCTTTGTGGTTATACCAATTCTTTTTTTTTTGTTTATAACTCGACAGAAGTGGATATACTGGTGCATGAGTTTCGGTTTTCTTCGCTCTTTGAACGTATGCGGTTATTATTCTCAAAACATAAATTTCACCGGAACATCAGAAATATCAACCCTTTTGCACGTGAGTACAAGATGATGAAGAATGTCTGTGGCAACACCTCCTAGAAAGAAAGCCTGTGCATTGAAAATTCATGATCATAAGAAGTCAAAATTTAGGACTTATTACTAGAGGCAAGGCAGGCAGGCTTACAGTCTGAAATTTATGTTTTGAGGATTATAGGTATTCTTGGAAAAAAAATGTTTACATTCAAATAATAGCCTTAACTAATTCATCATCACTTTTTTCTGGAACTCGATGATGTTCATCCATGCCACCACCTTCCCCAGCAACGAGTTTTTAATTAGGTCATCGACAAATGCCCTCAGTTTCAACCAGCAAACGGAGCCAGCTGGTCTGTCATTTCAGTCCAATTTGGATTGCATGTAAATGTGATGAAGAGATCTGGTTTCCTAAACTTGGCCACCAAGGCCATTGCTTCCTGGTAGTTTTGCTGCAAAATGCGCGTTTGCTCCCGCTAAATGACTTAGGTAGAACACAGATCTTTCCTGCTTTCATATTAAAATTATCAGCCTGATTATGAACAAAATCCGTTAAGCTATGTGGGAAGCCTCCACTCAAAATCTTCTGATTTTCTTTCACACAATGTAGCCGGTCTCCTTCAACTTTTAAAAAGCGCCGCCCACAATATACTGCTGAGTATGTTTCTCCGCGTGTAACATCGGATTAAGCAGTGCTGTCCTTTCGTACTGTTTGTAGGAGTAGAAGGTTACCATGCTGATTTTCGTCCCTTCAGTGCTCCTGAATTTCATCTTCCAGCCTTTTCTCCAGCCTTTTTTCCGGACTTTAAATCGACATGTGTTGTCAGTTTCTCCGTGCTTGGATAGATGCATAAATCTCGCTCAAATGGTAGTTGATTCTCATCGTCGGCTTCAATCACTGCTGCCACCTCTTTGGCTACCGCTACCTCAAATTATATCTTCTAAGATCCTGCTGTATCATGCACATTTGAAGGTTTCCTGTGGAGCGGCCACAGACAACACCTCCTAAAAAGAAAGCCTATGCAATGTACACGGGAAATATTAAATATTTTTGTCTCCCTTAAACAAAAATGTAAATCAGCTAAATGAAAAAATCGTTAGTATCCGGTAGCTCGTGGTTTAACCGAGGCATGTAAACAAAGCAGATTGAACAATTATCAGCTCCGCTTCCGCGGTGGCAGGCCAGGAATGTTAACAAAGCAGAATGAACAATTGTCGTCAGTTCCGCCTTGTGTACCACATCAGACTTTAGAGAAAGAAAGATGACCATATCTTTAAACTTTTAAATGTAAAATGCTAAGTTCTAAATACAGAGTCCGTCAAAAAAGTATATACACTCTTGTGAACTACAGGGTGAGTTTTTTAAAAATGGCCCCGCGCGAAATACTGCGCAGTAAGTTTTCAGATGATGAGAGCGTGACATAGGTGTGCTTGGTAGTCGTTTTTGCGAAGTGGCGAAAATGGTGTTATCTCTGCAACAGCGCATTTTGTGGTAGAGCACTATGCACGGCAAGGGTCATGAAAACAGTGTGCAGATGAGTTTAAAATTAAGTATCAAGTTAGTGCTGTGCCTACAAAACCTCCTGCTAAGAGTGCAATTCAAAACTTAATTGCGAAATGGCATGCAACGGGATCAGTACTGAATGCAAAGAAAGTGCGCAAAAGGACGGTCCGTACGACAGCAACCATTGCTGCTGCTGAAGAACACATGCTACGCAGTCCAAAACGTCATCACGGCGGCTGTCTCAGCAACTGAGTTTGTCTCAGTCAAGTGCAATGAAGATCATGAAACAGGATTTACACTTATACCCCTTCAAAATAACCACTGTGCATCAGTTGCATGATGTGGACAAGCCGGCCAGGGTTCAGTTTTGTGAATGGTTCCTGAGCACCATTGCTCCGGAGGTGCTGGAGGATGGTTGTGTGTTCATCTCAGGTGCGCCACTAGTTTTCCGTCAATCCGCATGTGTTCATGGAGTCTCCACTGCATCCACGAAAACATGGGGTGTGGTGTGTTGTCTTCGCCGGCCGCATCATTCCTGTGTTCTTCAATGAAACTGAATAGTGACCGTTATGTCCACAACATCTTCAACGTGTTTGCCGCACAACTTGCTGATGACGAGCGTACCAATGCTTACTTTCAGCAAGATGGTGCAATAGCCCATTCTGCATATGCAACACTGCCCGTATCCAAGAATTGTTCCCACCCGAATATGTGATCAGTCGAGGAACAGAACAGCCCTGGCCATCAGAGTCACCAGACCTATCTAACTGCGATTTCTTCCTCTAGGGTGCACTGAAAGGTGCACAGTCGCCGACCTTCAACAAAACGTCCAGGCAGCCATTCAGGCCATTCCAGCGGAAACTCTTGCTCGTGCCTTCAGGAACATGTGGACACTTCCAGCACCTACTCTAGGTTATTTACACTGATCTTTGATCATTGTTATCTCTTTTCATGCTCATTTTTACACGTTGTTCATCGGGCCACTGTTAAAAGCCTCACCCTGTATATAAACATTGGAACACAAAATTCATACAGGCATCAAGCGATGAATATAGGTCCTCTTTGACTTCTACAATGACGACAGGTGTTCAAAGTGATTATCATAACCATTTTGATGCTTTTGAATACGGCGAACAGTTGATCCTATGCATTTTCTTGACAAACTCTTATCAAGTAATCCCTTATGTCTGGGTGGTAGTTGTGGCCTTCTTTTATCGGGATCGTCTTCATTCAGTACATGTAATAATATTGGGATGTAAGCTTTCGATTTTGTGGTTACGGAAAAAATTATAGATGACATATAATAAAGTGTGTATATACTTTTTGGCGGATTCTGTGTATGTCTCAAATAAAGCTATTAAATACAAATTTCTTGCAAAGTCGGCGTTTAAATTTCAAACAGGGTTATACACAGAATAGAATATAGATATTATTGGAAGAATAACAACAAACATGGATTGTACGTCAATGAGAGTAAACTGATATACTAAACATTTGCTACATATTTCTAAATTTATATTTCAGGGCTGACCGGTTTACCGGGTGCACCTGGGCTTCCTGGGTCGCCGGGGAAAATTGTCAAAAGTGGTGTATTATTAGTAAGACATAGCCAAACCATTGATATACCAAAATGCCCAAAAGGTTTATTCAAAATGTGGGAAGGCTACAGTTTTCTGTATTATGCCAGAGAAAACGAAGAGATTAATTCACAAGATTTAGGTAAATATTCAAATCTCCTTTGAATTAAAAAATCCTTTCTATCTTACAATGTTTTTTGAAATCTAAAATTCGATTTTTTTTTTTAAATTAACATGCAGTTGGATCTTGCTAATTTTATGTCTGAAGTTAATTTTAAAAAGGAAATTGCGTTAAAAGCTTTTAAATTGCTGATAACAGTAGTGGTATTATTTCATAAAGGAAGGGGGAACCACTAATAATTATCAGGCAATTAAACACTACAGTTCATTTAAAAGAGGCCCCGAATATTCTGTAATAATTGTCGCTAGGACGAAGCAATCTGAACGAAAACAATATGCTACACATCTTGCTGTATGTGTAATCAATTGCATTACAAATTATGCTCTTTGATCTCCGTTTTATGCTATTTGTCCATGTTCCTGAAGGTGTAAAAGTAGCAATTTCTCGTTAAATGTATGCAAATTGAATTGGGTGAAAGCAATTGAGTATAAATAACTGAAGTAGGGTGGACAAAAAGACGAGACACATTTATACATATTTCTTTTGATAATTACTGTTGCTGTGGCCTCAAATCATGATAAGCAAATGATTTTTAATAACCATGATAAAGTACAGAATAAAATATTTTTTAGCAAACTTTATTTCTTTTCAGTTAGAAAATGGGACAAATTTTAGCGGATAAAGACCAGAAGAAAAGCAGTACTGAATTCCACATCTGATGGGAAGATCTAGTTTGTGGTTTAGAATTTCATTAATGATTCCCAAAACTACCGGGCTTTGCAAAAGTTCTGTTACACTCGTGACGACCCTCAAAGAAATGGACACGACGATGTTCACGATGCAGTTAGACATGTTTTTATTGTGCCATCATGTAGAATAATATTGTAATTAGTCATTTAATCAATGTAGCCATCATCTGCATCAAGAACCCGCTCCAGACGAGGCCGAAAAGCCTTGCAAACTTTGCGAATGTAGTCCTTCCTCATTCTGGTCCACACACGGTTGACAGATGTTTTCAGCTCGTCGACGTTGCTGTGACGGACCTTGCAGGCCTTCCCCTCGACATGCGCCCACACGCTGTAGTCAAGTGGATTGAGGTCTCGCGACTGCGGAGGCCAAAAGCCCTTCGACCAGAAGGTCATGTTGGACCCCAACCAGATTTGCACAGTGTTGGCCGTGTGGGCAGGGGCAAAGTCCTGTTGAAAGATGTAGTCCGCATTTCTTCACCCAGGGAAGGACTTTTGTGGCCAGGATGTCCTTGTAATCAGCCGCCGTTAGCCGGTATCCACTTGGGAACCACACGGGTGGCAATTTCTCGCTATTCGACGCCACGATTCCGAGCATCATCACAGAGGCCGGGTGCTTGGTTGTAGATACGTAGCGGACCTTGGAGATGTCCTGGCCGAAGCTTACCACGCAGTCGTTTTGCTTGTTGACGACAGGATCGACCGTGAAGGTCTTTTCGTCAGAGAAAATGACAATTCGCTCGCCATGACTCTTCAAGTTGTTGAGAAGACGGCGACAGCGCTCCCGACGTTGTTCCCGTATCCGATCCGTCAGCAGAGGCCTCACGCTCTTTCCACCTTCTTCTTTGACCGCTCTGGACACTGTGGACACCGAAATTTCCTTTTTCTTTGCGAGCGCAGTCATTTTGAGCGTCGGGTCTTGTTCGAAGGCTTTTCTCACAGCCAAACGGTTGACGACTTGAGGTCTACCTGAACGAGGTTGATCTTTAAGGTCTCTCCCATTCTTGAGCCTGTCCGCAACTCTGTGGATGGTCATCCGGCTGACTTTGAGGAGCTTGGCAATCTCGGACTTCGTGTGGCCCGCGCGCAGGAGAGCAGCGATCTCTACTCGTTTCGTTTCCATTGCTTTTGTGTATATGGAATTATCCAAATCATGAGCAGTCCATTTTTTGGGGGATGTAAAGAGTGTAACAGAACTTTTGCAAAGCCCGGTATGACACTAAGAAGAGCTCTAGAAGGCCGCCTGCTCTTACTTCTAAGGATCAGCGTCAAGTGTTAAAATTTGTAAAGAATGAACAGATTTCAGCTGCTTGTATTAAGTGAACCGTTAGTATAACTGCTTCACAAAGGACCATCAGCAACTGTTCTCACATAAAACGGCAGAAGATTAAGCAGAAAACATCTGTAACTGCATGGTACAAGAAAGAGCGCCTTGAATTTGCGAGGGTCCACTGGATATGGTTACTGGTTTTAGAGATGAGAAGAACTTTTATTTAGACGGGAAAGACGGCTGGAACTGCTATTGGCACGATCTGAGGAAAGAAACCAAAATTTTTCCAGAAACGCATCCAAGCAGGAGATACACTCATTGTTTGTGGATGATAGAATGGATTCATGCAAATACCAGCAATCTTGACACATATCTGATGTCTTTTGGTTTTTTAATTGCAGGCCGAAAAAGAATCTCCATGCCTTTCGTTGAAAACCACAATGGAATGGATTCAGTGCAAGAAGATGCGTTTCTTAAATGGCCAACTAGAAGTCTAAAGAGTAACCACATAGAAAGCTTGGAGAATTTTCGTTCAAAGTGTTTATGCTAAAGGAAAACATTTCAAGGATGTTCGAACCCTCAAGCAAGCTCTCCTCGAGACGTGGGAAGAAATACCACGGGAAGCTGCAAAAACTAATAAATTCGATGAAGGATAGAATGTTCCAAGTCACTTGAGAATCATAGAGGCACAATCAAGTATTAATCTCTATTTATTGTATCATTTATTAATAAGATTATACTTAGCATTTTGTCTACATCTTTTTCTCGTCAGATTGTTTTCACTACATTATTCATGGAAAAGAAGTTCATCTTCATTATTTTGTTTCTTAGTGTAAAGCCAGTCATAAAACAGCATGAAGAAAAGCTGTTGTCAATTTAAATAGTTGCAAGTAGTAAAAAAATGTTTTTCAAAAAACAACGCTTATTTCAAAATTAGGTACACATAGCGCCATCTTTTGAGCAAACAACCAAACATAAGCCAATTATATTTCATACTAGAAGCGAACCCACTCGATTGTATAATCGGGTAATAACCCATTGTTAGATTTTTTTCTTTGTTGTGACATAGTCCACCATCGCTGTTTTTATATACCGGTTGTTCAGTTTATCTGAAGACATTGAAATATCTCGAGAACCACACATCGTATCAAAAAAAAGTGTGGAATGAAAAATGTTCGTCTCGAAGGGGGACATCTAATGATACCAAACTCGACCCCCCCACCCCCTGGAGGTGGGGGAGGGAGGAGTTAAAAAATTTAAATGGGAACCCCCATTTTTATTGCAGATTCGGATTCTACAGAAAAAATTATCCCAATTTGACCTACGATTCGAGTCATTTCGGTCACAGATGGCGCTGTAATCGACAAAAATCAAAATGGGTAAAAAATCGTTGAAAAATGGCGATATCTCAAGAAATACACTACTGTTTTATAAAAATCGCAACACCCTGATGGAATAGCCCAATCTGCATTAAATTTGGAGCATTTGCATATCATGGGTCAGAAAAGAAACCATTAGATTTTCAGGTCAATACAATGCGTTTTATTGTCACATTAGTATCGGGTGAAACCACCGTGGGATGCAATTACAGCCTCTAAACGTCGTGGCATTGAGTCAAACAAGCTCTGAATAAGGGCCTGGGGAATGTCCTGCCATGCTCTGTCTACACGGGT
>JAHWFO010047462.1:80983-95004 GCA_023313115.1 Rhysida immarginata | reverse complement strand
CTGTTGGTGTTGATGGGCCCATTGCAACCTGAGGCGCCGGTGGTTTTTAGTCAAAGGAATCCGCAACAATGGTACTCGTGCCATCAATCCTCAGGAAATCAAACGGCGTCGTACAGTGCTAGCAGACATTGTCCTGTCTACTGTAGCACCCCACTGTTGTGCTAACACTGTGGAAGTGGCTGTACGATCTGCTACACACATGCGATAGAGGTGTCTGTCATCTCGCGGTGTCGTCGTTGCTGGGTCTTCCTGAGCCTGGTCTGCGGTGTGCCCTGTTCTCTTCGCTCAACTGCCTCCATGCACGCATAATTGTCATTGCATTACGTCCTACACGAGCAGCAATGTCACGATACGACCATCCCGCTTCACGCAGACCAATTATGCGTCCTCTTTCAAAGTTTGTCAGCTGTTGATATGGTACCCTTCGTCGTCGTCGAGGCATGGTGTTCTTTTAAGCAATTACTCTGAAAATCTAATCATTTATACTCTGACCCATTGTATGCAAATATTGCAAATTGCATATGGATTAGACCATTCCATACAGCATCTTATATATCGTTGTTGTCAAACCAATATCTGCTATGTGCACTTTTATGTGATTTCAGTATTTTGACCCTTGCAGTGAGTTAAGATCAATGGTTGCTGAACCAAACTTGGATTATAAAAGAACTGCTATGTGCACTATACGACGAACCATGACCACTTCATACAAAATTCACCTGCATACAAAATTTTACAAGTGAACTTGTCTTTTTTCAATATCTCAAAAGTTTACTTTTGGCACATAGCAGATATTTGTTGACAACGACGATATGAAGAAAGCATATATATTTATGCAGTATACAATAAGCTGTTTACTCTACGGTATATCGCAATGGCTTTCATTTTCTTATAAAATGTAAGCATAATATATGACGGCATGAACAATTTCGGTATCAAAATATTACAGAATTTAAAAAGTAATAAGAAAAATATCAATGTTCGAAATACAGAAAAAATAAATAAATAAACTAAATATTTATTGATAAAAATAGGAAAGAAAACCCCACAGCTGGGATTCGAATCGGAAAATTTCAAGGTTCCTGGTTCGAATTCAGCTTGTGGAGTTTTCGTTCCTATTTTCATGAATAATTTAAACATCTGAGATTTTACGTAGGATTAATCTTCATCAAACATTCTTAAGATATTATTAAATATTTATTACTTTGTTTTTAAGAAGTGCGTTAAATATTTTATCTGCAAAGTCTATCTTACTGAAATAAAAAGCAGCGATTAATCTTTTAAGTTAAAAATACTGTAATTCGCCCACACCAGTCAGAAACCTCATCCTTATTTCCACTCTGGAAGGCCAAGTCCATTTTAAAGTTCTACGATGTTCGTTCAAACTACTAGACTTTATAACTCCTGCCAAGCAAGTGAAAAAGCTTTTGGAATGAACTGTACATAAGCAGGAAAATTTAAGTAGCATTAGCTTATATAAAGAAGAGCCTGTAATTAAATAAAGCCAAGAGATTAATGTAGTAAATGCGGTAGATAAAGATATTGAACAATCAAAATTGTAGCCGAAATTTTCCCAATAACGTGTAAAACATAAAGAGAAACGTTATATCCTCTGGTGTTGAATGACACAATAAGAGCGAACACAAAATAATTAATGAATAGAAGCTGGAGCTGATACTCCATACATCAGGAAATTATACTACTTGAAGAAATAAAAATAAAAATTCTGCGACCTGGATTCGAACCAGGAATAAGAGCGAATTAAATGAGAGGCAAAGCATACCATGCAGTGTTTTAAAATGGACAGATTCCTTAAGGTTTCTGTGTGAAAAATAGTATTGCGATGGGTGGAGAAATTTTGAACATTTCTTTAACCGTGATTCATAAGTTAGTTTTTGTTAATAAAATCATGTTAACACGTGTTGGTCACGTTGCTGTAGCACTCCATGGTTTGATTTTCGGACACAATTTACTATGTACAAGTTGTTCGTCATGGTGTGACAGACCAGCAGCTAAAATTTGTAAACAATTTTTGGGACACCCTGTATTTAAATTAGGGAGTGAAATAATAGCTCTTGAAGCAAACAACCAATCGTAATGGACTCCTCAAAACAAATACTTAAACTGTTAAAAAAAGTTTGGATTAAAAGATTGCAAGGCTGTTGGCACTCCATTAGTAAAAGGATATCAGTTTAATAGCAGTGAACCGATGAAACATTAGTAAGTATCAATCGAAGCGGGGGTTTAAATTATTATTAACTTCTATTTGTAGAGTTGTTACCCTACACTAGTTGTTACCCGCGGCTTCGCCCGCCCGCGTCATCTGTTGAGGGGAATTACAAAGTAAACCCCAGAAAGTGGGGAAGGGGGGATTTTTGGCGATAGAGCAGGTCCTTTATTGATAAGCCTGCCCTGAAAATTTCAAGTCGCTAGCTCAAACCGTCTAGGAGGAGATAGAATTACAGGTAAATAAATAAATACACGTAAGAGTTTTAGTATATAGATTATTGAAGCTAAAAGATATGTTGCTTGGCAACAATTGTATTGTTAAAAAAGTATCGTTGCATATCCATCTTGAATGCTAACAATCAGCGTTTTTCCTTTTGTTGGAAACAATGAAGGTCGGATTGTTGCTAGCACCCAGTTGGTCAGGTGACTTTTTCGCTTCCAGGCCTTGTTATCTCGTTGGCCTCGATATGTAATTAATGGCGTAAGTAACTAAATTAATAAGTTCTATAATTGCTAGCCTAATTAGTAGATTATTCCTCAACTCCCTCTGATGTTTTTTTTTTTAGAATACAGGTGCTGGAACTGAAGGCCAATCATTAACGAGTCCTGGTTCATGTTTAGAAGATTTCCAACCGATTTCGTTCATCGAGTGCAGTGGGATCACCGGCACTTGTGATTCCTATGAGAGCAAACAAAGCTACTGGCTTGCAACGGTTGATCCTCATGAAACATTCGTTAAACCTGCAGCCGATACAATCCAAGGAGAGGATTTCCCATCAAGAGTGAGCCGCTGTCAAGTGTGCATAAAGAGTATTAATGAAGAGTAAAACAACGATAACCTATTCAGAAAAAAAAAATTGGAAATTATTTAAGGGATACTCAAAGATTGTTAAAAAAATTTTCGCCAAGTGGATGTTAAATAATCTGGAAAAATGTTTTCATAAATTTCATAAACTTTTATTTAGTTAATATTCTAAATTAATTATTTTGAATATCTATTTAACACGTATTATATTTACATCATGTTCCATTTGAATGCAGTATTTACATCTACTAAAGAAAAAAATACCTGTTGATCTATGGGGGGGAAATGTATATTTTATAAAGTAAAAAAATAAATTTCAACCATAATTCTTAATAAATAATTAAAAATTATGCTTATTTTTTTCAATTTCTGTAACATTATATCACAAAATGTCTTTTCAACTCACTTAAAAAAACCTGCAATAACTTTTAAGTTGAAAATAAATTTAAATCACTGTATGTAGCTTGCTATTACATGTAGTAGTAACTTGTTTAACGCTATTGTTTTACTTCTATAGGAGATATATGGGAAGGGGGAACCCTGAAATTGGCCACTATGTTAACTAAATCTGTTACGTGGGGAACCCTGCCCCCACAAACGGAATTGGGCCAGCCCCCCCCCCCCTTCCCATCCGAAAAAAAAATCTGGATATGGCCCTGATAGAAGAAACAACTATATGGATTTCCATTTTCAGTATACTGTTGATCTTTCATCAACTTTCCTTTTCCTCTTTCTTTGACATCCTTCTTCTTTCGCTTTCTGTCCTTAAGAACATCATTACCTGTAGCAATAACTGAAGAATATTATGTCAATCTCCTTACCAATCCATTTTCAACTACATCGTTTCTGCAGTGACATACAGAGTGTCCCAAATAGATGTATACACTCTTTGAAACGTTATAGCTCAGCAACGAAATGAGATAGTATCACGACTTTTTTAAATGAATAATAAACTAATTGTGGAGTAGTCACTATTAAAGTCGGATAGAGAAAGGAGGAGGAGATGAAAGAATTGGTTGATATTAATTTTAATTATATTCGGAAATAATAAGTTCTTTTCACAATTGTAAATGCAATTTGAGAGTTACACAAATTAAAGTTCAAAGTTCATTAAACCCATCCCGTAGCCAGTAGTCTAAGTGGGATTCGAGCCTCGATGCTGAATTGCTGATAATGGAAGATATGACGTTGCAGAAAGTTTTCGGTCACCACCGATTCGGAAAGCGGCGATCCTCCTGGGTTTGATTGAGAGCGGTCCACCACCCTCATTGGATGCAGAGAAGCCAAGCGCGGCACGCAGCGAGAGACCTCCGTGCAGCTCGCGCTTAGAAAGCTACTGTCGTCCAATTAATAGCTGGAAGTGGCGCTCTGGATGTCGGCTCGCAGCTTGTTCTCCTCGTCTGGTCCTCCGAGAAGTAGTGTTGCCGCGATCGATACTCAGATCGATCGATACTCGAGTACCGATGTTAGATTGAATTAGATCGAGTACTCGAGTACTGCTTGTGCTTCCGCCATTTCGATCAAAGATGGCGCCATGGACGAAAGAAACTATACTTATTAGTAGTGCTACTTATCATTTGGCCTATCGTTTTGTGCATCCATGAACGAGGAGCGTCATCACCAAATAATATATGACGATTACAGATTTTTTAAATTTTACTCCTGCTAAATTATTGTGAAAACGATATAGGTTATTGATATCACAAAAAAATTACTTAAACAATTTAGTCCTATATAATAATACCAACAGTTCGTAATTTGCAGAGATTGACAGCTTCTGCTATACCTCGTCCAACAAGAGAAAAACAAGGCGTGTTTCCGGTCTGATATCGACTACTCACTCATCCGCAATGCTTTGTGGGATCTCTCCTTCAGCGGCTACACAAGTCAATTTGTAATGGCGTCGCCGTGCAACAGTTCTTCAGCCAAACAAGGAAAAACTATTCACAGCCAGGCTAGGGAGATTGTGTGGAACGTATTTTGCTACTTAAAAGGAAAACAGTGTTTTAAAAGCTCATCTGCCTTGATAGAAGAAACTTCCAAGGCAACGCAAGTTTCTTTTTCTTGCGTTCGAACAATTGTTCAAGAAGGAAACGAAGCGTCTTCATGCGAAGCTACCACCCCCTCTCCTCACTTTTCGACTCCTGGAAAGAAAAGGCCCAGGGAATCTCGAACAACGAATCTGGATGACTTTGACCTCTCGATTGCACGAGCATGTGTATCCGAAATACACTCAGAAGGTAATTATCCTACTCTGAAAAATGTGTACCAGAAATTTAGAGAAAAAACTGACTACGTCGGATCGAGAACTTCCTTCGCCACCATTATGCATGATAAATTGCATATGAAGTATGGCGAAATCAACCACCGTCAATTTTACATCGAGCGGACAGATGTTATCGCACAACGACGTCGTTTTTTAAGGCAAGTACAAATGCTACGCAGGGACCCCACACGTACTTTCATATATCTGAATGAAACGTGGGCTAATGAAAGACAGAGGCATCACGACGGGAAAAGCTGTGCTCAACCAGGGAGCTCGGAACCCTACCGCGGGCGTTTCATTTCTACAGGTAAAGGCTCCCGTCTCATTCTTTTGCATGCTGGAAGCGATAAAGGGTTTGTGAACGACTGCTGTTTATTATTTCGGTCAAAATATAAATCCGCAGATTACCATGACGAAATGAATGGGGATTGTTTTCATGAATGGTTTAGAACAAAACTGCTGCCAAATATTCCGAAAAATTCAGTAATCGTCATGGATAATGCCCCATATCACTCGGTGGAGAAGGCCAAAGCGCCGTGCAGCAATACAAGGAAATCGGATTTGATAAGAGTGGTTGGCCCTACGAGGAATACCTACCGAAGCAAAAATGTCAAAAGGTGAGCTGTACGATGTTATCAAACAACACAAAACAGCAAAGCGCTATGTTATAGATGAAGTGGCTAGCGATGCCGGCCATTTAGTGATAAGACTACCTCCTTATCACTGTGATCTCAATCCCATTGAACTTATTTGGGCACAGGTAAAAGAATATATACGGAAGAAGAATACAACTTTCAAGATTGCTGATGTTGAAAAACTAACGAGAACGGCAATTGATAATGTAACTCCTGAAAATTGGAGAAAAGCGATAGAACACGTTTTGCGTGTGGAAGAACGATATTGGGAAACGGACTGTTTGATTGAAGATCAAGTGGAGCCTTTAATAATTCATGTTAATGGAGAAGACAGCAACAGTGAAGAAGAAGAAGAGTGGAATGACATTAACGTTCTACCACAATCTCCTTAGCCTGAATTTAGATATAATTCAAAAAGTCTTTTTCAAGACTATACATTCAAAGGCCATTCTCATGGCCAGCAAATAAACGAAAGAGATATCGTTAACTGTAATGGAAAACGTATCATGAAACTGTATTTTATTAAAAAAAAAATAAGATAGCATCTTTAATAAAACCTTATAATTCTTTAAAAAAAACAAAAAACATGTCATTAGAATGTATAAATATTTAAAAAAAATGATGGTTAAACAGACTGCACGTTATTACCTTAAAATAAGTAAACGATATATAGAAAATTGAGTTAAAAGACAATTTTATGAAGTGTACAATTATTTTAATTATAATTAAAGCAAAGCAACTGAATAATATTAAAGCTTCTGCTGTAATATTATAAAGCGCTTCTTCAATGAGACATGAGACAGAAGTGAGTAAGCGCATGAGGCCCTCTTTCTCTGATTGGCTAATCTGAAACTTCCTGTGACACACCCTGTTTTTCTCTTGTTGGACGAGGTATAGAAGTGATGAGTGCAAAGCTGCTCAAGCAATAAGAGAAAAGTTGATCGCTGGCCTCACAGGAAGATTCAGAAATATCGAGGCAACACCATCTCTTGCAGTAGCCCCTTATTTGGATCGAAGGTTCAAGAAAATGTGCTTTTTGGAACGTGGGGAATTAGCAGTTAAACGCGTTCAACGCAAACTCATATTCATTTCTGGTTACGAAGTCGTGGAGCAGCAGCAGCCCGCATCAGAAGTAAACAATCTATCAGAAGATATTTGGGCTGACTTTGATCAGCAAGTAATTTCAAGCGCTGTTGGACCTATGCAAGAGACCCGGCACAATCATGAACAGAAAATGTTAGCAAGAAAAGAAAACCCTTTGAATTGGTGGAAGAACTGTAGTCTAAGTAACACCACGAAAATCCTTGTGATACAATATACTGCCGCTACATCTGTTCCGTCTGAGCGAATTCTTTCGAAAGCCGGCACATTGATTTCAGCTAAACGAAATTCATTGAAACCAAAAAATGTTCACATGATTCTATTTTTAAACAAAAATAGGCAATAAATCAATAGTTGTTCAGATTAATGCTATTTTCTTTTAACTAAGATAAAAAGTAACCTAAATAAAGTTTTTTTTAAAGTTTCGAAAATCGATGTTAACAACATCGCCCGCCACTAATATGCGATTGAAAATGGAAAAGATTTGGCAGAAGAATTTGTGTATCCCATGCAGCTCTGTTCCATCAGAGAGATTATTTTCTAAAGCTGGAGAGTCGATTAGTAAGAAAAGGAATAGGATTAAACCGAAGCTTGTTAATGAAATTTTGTTTTTAAACAAAAATATTTCTGTTTTTGAACAAAAATGAATAATGTGATAAATTTGTTTGTAATTATTTCATAAAAATAAATGTTTGTTATTGCCATTAAAATGATTTCATTTAATGTTTTTTGTTGTTGTTTTGTTTCTTTTTTTACTTTACATGTTTTAAAAAAAATACTTGATCAATACTCAAATACTCGAATACTTGGGTAAGATCGAGTACTTGATCGATCGAGTATTGCATCTCTGATCGCGGTAACACTACCGAGAAGCTCTAACGTGTGCTGGTTAACGATGCTTCCTTGAGTCTATTGCGACTCGATGGCATTAGATGCCTCTTGCTGGGGATTTCCAACGCTATCATGGGCTGGCTCGAGATTTAGCCGATTGCTTAAATTGGTACTCCGTGTATGGTCTTCCTGGGCCGGTATGCGGACAGTCAGAGGCGGCACTAGCTTCTTCGGCGCCCCCATGCAACGCTATAGAAACTTCTAAAATATGCGCCCTTTCAACCTTACGTTGGCGCCCAATCCTACAATGCGCCCCCATGCGACGCTTACTTTGCTTCCTGCTTTGCGCCGCCCCTGCGGACAGTCGTTGTTCCTCCAATTTTGTCATGGCTACGGTCACCAAATGTCCCATTCACTTGCGTGGCCTCACGAGCTCCGTCGTTTTGGAACGAATTGGGCTGCACGTGTCGCTGATGGGCGATGGGCCTGTCTCGTCACCAAAATCCTTTATTTCGATGCGAGTTGCAGTGAGAAATTATAAACTTTTGGTTATGAAATGTTCCTGAATGCACACTTGCTTGTTGTGGCGGGCAATACTGCCGATCTCTTTTCTTACATGAAAAAGTTTCTTTGCCTTCTGCAAGTACAGTGCAACGAACTTTGTGTTGAATCACGGAGAAAGTACTTAATTGCGTGGCCGCGTGACGTGGTTCCTTTCTCCTAATTCATTCTTCGGAAGGCGTGAAATTTTCCTTGGAATTTCGGTTCCGTAACAGTTTTCCTCCGATCGCTTGTCGTGGGCGAGCTCTTTCTTTTTCAACTCGTAGCCGTCTCGCAATTCTCTCTTCTGATTAGTTCTCCTGCCCATCTTTTTATTGGCCTGCATAGTTTTCTTGCATAGCTTTTTTCTGAACAATGAGCTGCTCGGTTTTTCCTTCTCGATCTTTCGGGCAGATTTATCTTCCTTTGCAGGTGACGGGCAGTTATTTTTCTCTTCCTTTGCTGATTTATTTCTCCGTCTTCTGTTCCTCCCTCTTCGATGATAATGTGTCGGATCTTCGAAGTTGCTCGCTGTATTTTCTGAACAAATCCGATGATCTGACAGATAGAAATATAAGGTTTGTTGTGTATGATCCAGACGGTGCTGGAAAAGCATAGCAACACGTTCGTTGTTGTTCATTTCCTTATAAACCAAAATGGTGGAGAGACTTTCATTCGACGAACGTAAGTGGATACTGAAGTTAATGATTTTTCAATTGAAAAATGGAAGGAAAAATTCTGCGACCCGGATTCGAACCAGGAACCTCGACTATCATGGCCGATGCCTCTACCAATTGGGCTATCGCAGACACCACGGACAGCCAAGCTGTCTCAAGGTGTCTTAAAGACAACCAGGTTGTCACGGTTGAAAGCCCAATGGGAGACGGGAACCTGGCCCGCAGATCGAGAATTTCTCCACTCCAAACCATCAGAAAGTTGATGAACTCACAAGTAAATAATAATAATTATTAACTAGAGAAGCGTCTCCAAGCAATTGGTTTGGAGTGGAGAAATTCTCGATCTGCGGGCCAGGTTTCCGTCTCCCATTGGGCTTTCAACCGTGACAACTTGGTTGTCTTTAAGACACCTTGAGACAACTTGGCTGTCCGTGGTGTCTGCGATAGCCCAATTGGTAGAGGCGTCGGCCATGATAGTCGAGGTTCCTGGTTCGAATCCGGGTCGCAGAATTTTTCCTTCCATTTTTCAATTAAAAAATCATTACCTTTGCTTGGAGACGCTTCTCCAGTTAATAATTATTATTATTTACTGGATACTGAAGTGTTATTGGAAAGTGGAGAATGTAGTTGAGGTTCAACGACGTTGGAGGCAAGTTTGAACAAAACTCCGAGACAAGATTGAAGCTGAAGGAACGGTTTAAGATGTGTTGATAGGTCCGTGCAGAAGAAAGAGAAGTTCCACTGATAACGAGATTGTTGATGTCACCATGAAGGTTTTTGTACGATCCCCAGAGAAGTCAGTGAGTCAATGTTCTCGTGAAATTGGTATCGCCAAATCCAGTGTTCATCGAATTTTGCGAGGTCAAAAATGGAAACCAGGTGGTGGGAATGTCGAATTCTGCGAAATGTTGGGAGTGTATTCTGGCAGAAGCTGCCCATTTTGAACATGTACGGGTTTAAGGAATAAAGTACAACAAAACTTATATTTCTATCTCATTTCGTTGCAGAGTTATAACGTTTCAAAGAGTGTATACATCAATTTGGGACACCATGGGATGTGAACCCACATGGTGTAGAAACTTAGGCTTTTTGAATTAAAGCATGAATTGTGGAAAGAAAGAATAAAAATTCAAAATACAAGGGCTCTTTTTTTATTATTAATATCAAATATCAATTACATTCAACTCTATTGAAACGGTTACATGTTGATGAGCCTGTAAACAGAGTTCTTGAACTCTCTCAATCCATCTATGAAGCATTTTTAATATAGACAGAAATAATTCAATACTCAGTTTTTCTTTGATATTCTAAAATGTTAAGGATGCAATGTCGAATTTTCGTGGGGCAACCCAATCAGACACAAAATTCCAGTGCCCCCACGAGCGCTGGCCACTAATGAGGGTTTTGGAGATTGGTTCGGGGCTGGCCATATTCCGTCAGGGTTCGGGGCTTGGTTATGAGGTTAGGCACTGACACACAGATACAGAATGCTGTTTCAAATACCTTTTAATGAAAACGTTCACCGTGGTTACACAATACATCAAGGGCAATAGCCCGTCATTTTACATAAAGGGGCCCCTCTGGTTCAATATGTGTTAACGATAACTTATAGCATATGTTCCATACATTGTTACTACTCAGAGTCACTATGGTTTCAAAACTAACTATTTTGCTTAGAACTATACATACATTCTAGGGCATGGCTATGAGTATTACTCTAACCAAAATAATGGCCTGGGAGATACTTTTCCGCTTCAACGGCGCGGAAATGGTCCCAAGGACGCACAGAATAAGAACTCTATCCCTTTTATAGGTGAAGTAGCAGCAATAGAAGAAACATCCACAAGCAACGTCAACCACGACGTCACGTACGCCCTTTGATAACCTGCTTCAAGTCAGGCCTTTGGGAGGGTGGGGGAACAGTAACCCCACTGTCGTGGTGCCTCCACCCTACAGACGAACGGGACAGGACACAGCTAAGAAACAGATTAGGCACACATTCAACGACGCTTCAACTTCATATACTTCATCGTACATTTCTATTCCATCATATAAGGTGAGCACATTTCTATTCAATATTTATTTATTTTTATTATAATTATTATTAAAGACACTTATCTGTGAATTTTTAAATTTTAAATACCGTTTAGGCAAATTACGTTTACTGATGGCTCCGAGAGTGAAAAAACCAAGCAGTGTTTGGAATTATTTTAATGGTGTACCTTCCGATATTTCTGTTCAATGTCTTCGCTGTAAGAAGACAATCAAACGGTCTACAAACACATCAAATTTGTGGAAACATTTAAAGGCAAATCACATTGCTTTATATAAGGAAGATAAGAAGATCACAAAGCTTTAATGTTTAGTCAATGCTCTTTTCTATTCTATAAAAAACCAAACAGTCTGGAAAGGAAGGACGCAGTTGCAATAACTTCTGGTGCAGCCAATTGTGGGAATCTCTCAGATTCAACCTCCACGGGACCTTTATCACAAGACTCCATATCTTGCTCTACATCTAAACCATCGACAGGAACCGTACTTTGTACACACTCATCTTTTTTTGGATTGTTATGCCATTTTACCAAGTATCGAATACTAGTTTCGAATAAGCTCTTAATATTCGATACTGGTATCGAATATCGCCGAACTTGGTATCGCCCATCACTAGTTGGCACTTCTGAGGTCTTCACAGAAGTCTTCGAGGTCGTATGTTTTGTCAACGTTACGAACAACGTATTTTAGTAGCTTTTCAGACTTTAGTTGGTGGTGTTGGATTTTAAGAACATCATTCTTTTTGATTCCAGACACTAGAGATTTGTGCCTTTCTTAATGGTGTCTGAACGACCCGTGTGGGCAATAATTTTATCCAGAGCCACGTGATTTTTAATCTCGTCTAGAATTTCTTTGATTGGCTTCCCGTGATGACGAATAATAATCGGAGGAATGTAAACAGCTTCCTTTCCATGGGCGACATTGCTTTGGGAATTACTAAGCTTAGCTTTGTTACCTCGTAGGGCCACAGAGACACTATCGTCGATATTAACAGTGGCCTGGATGTTGTCTATCCTAACACCACCTTTGTTCCTTTTATTCTGCACAATACGCCAGTCACCTCCATCACTGTCAGCAGAATCATTTTCATGCCTTCTTTTGACGCTAGCTCGTAATGAGGCGTTTCCTTCGTTGGCCGCTTCCAGGCAAGTAGAAACGTTTTCAGGATTTACCACTATCATGGGTTAATCAGAAGTACTGGGAGAGCCCATAAAGTCCTTGATAATATTGCCAAGGTTAGCGAGGCCATTGGCATTGATGTTTAAACTTGCACTTTGAACATCCTTTTTTAAATTATCAATTTTACTACCAAGTTCCTTGGACAGTGCTTCCAACCTTGATTCTAACTCTAGATACTTATTGTTCAGTTCAGTACGTAATGCCTCAAGTTGTTCGGTTATAATAATATCAAATGCTAGAAATCTCGGATCCTTACACGCATCTTTGTAGGCCAGTTCACAAGGTAACACTTTACCATCAGCATACTTAACAGTACACGAAGAAGGAGAAGATTTTGACGCAGCGCCTGATGTCATCATGAAGCAGGTGTGGTGCGGGGTTTTGCCGTCCTTAGAAGGACGCACCTACTCAGAACTACACAGTTTAAAAAGTCCTACCTTGCACTTCGATTCCACCGATGCACTCTCAATAGTAACCAGGATCAGCACTTTACACTTCAAAATCACAACCAGAAGTCCAAAAAGAGCGGTTGACACACGATGGTGACACACATCCACGATAGAGACGATCTGCACACCAGTCGCAAGATCCCCAGAGACGATTGTGCGATCTCTGAGAACCTACGAACGAGAACTTCTTTATATGCAGAAGCGGCAAGGGTAAAGGCCGCATGGGATTGGTCGAAATTAGAATGGTTAAAGGAAGCGGCCAATGCGAAGGCGTTTAATAATCTGAAAAGACGTTTATAATCTTAAATCAACCTTAATGTAGATATTGCCTAGAGAATCTGCATACCAAAATCACCCCTTTAAATATGTTTATACCATAGCGACCAAATCGTCCCCTATAATTTTCAGCCCCGTAACTTCGTCTCCACTGGGCCAACCGAAAATACAATAAACTAAATTGTGAAGTATCACTTGTATCATGGAATTCAAACTCAATCGTGAATTCCAATGACGCAAACGCTTCACTTTAACTCTCGAATATTTTACCATTCGGGAAGGAAAGGAGAGCGACGTCATCCGCGTCAGGAAAAACGTCGACACGCCCGGCCCAATCAGCTAACGAGACAAGATTCGAGCGCGGGATGGTTGAAGGCAACAGGTGAAAGGGAAAGAGAGCGAGGTCGGAAGAGAAAAGGCACCAAGGAAGGGTTTCCTCGACGAGATTGTTTTCACAGCGGACAACGGGAGCCGAGATTGTTTTCACACGGACGGTGCGAACGTAGCCACGGCGGAGAGCGAAGCATATTCGAGCCCTGCGTCGTTGGATTCATCTCGGCCGTGCAGCGAAGCCGCGACGGCGGAGAATTGCACGCTGGTGGAAGAAAAATGCCAGCCGCGTGTACCGTCAGTATCGTCGTTGGAAACAAGGCTTCCAGTGAGATGGCAACTATCGGTGCTGGACTACTGCTGCAATGTAGTAAGTGCTTTTCTCTTTGTAGGGGTTAATACCCGATTAATTAAAGCAGCCTTCCCGGAATTATTCTATCAAGAGGTGCGATACGTACGTACGTGCGAGGGCTTTGGCCATACGGTTTCATAGCCTACATTTGTAGCGACATGGGCTTCACTTTAATTTAAAAGCCAACGGTCAGCGAAAGTGCGCCAAGTGAAATGTTATCTGGCTTTCTTGTCGGCGGAGTTTAGTGAAGTGTGTGTGTGTGTGTGTGTGTGTGTGTGTGTGTGTGTGTGTGTGTGTGT
>JAHWFO010047462.1:40041-80973 GCA_023313115.1 Rhysida immarginata | reverse complement strand
TGTGTGTGTGTGTGTGTGTGTGTGTGTGTGTGTGTGTGTGTGTGTGTCAAAAAAAAAAATAAGTTTAAGCTTTCGTTTCCTCATTTCTGCAAAAAAAAATTTGTTGCGACGGATGTGAGGTATAAGGCCTAATTTAGGCCCTAGCTACATTATATATTTAATACCATAATTACCATTGATATTAGTAATTTGATATTAGCCCATGTTTATGAATTGAAGGGTATATTAATGGAAATGGTTATTATTCCGCTTTAGAGCAATCAAGGAATACATGCTTACTTTGTTGTGATTTACTTTTAAGCTGGATATGAAAAAAATTATTGATATGGATCATGTATGTGATACACTGGTGGACAAAAGTTTAGGAAGTCGTTGTTTTCCATGAAATTTCAACAGTAGAAACTTAATTTTTTATATGAGTTTACATGTAATAACAAACATTTATATGCAAGGAACAAAGTAAGGAAAAATTCATTTGCCTATTACTTACAAGCAAACTACCTAAACTCCCCTGGTCAAAAGTTTGGGATATGCGATAAATTTGGATATTCTATCATGATAAAAATTTTTTATTCTATTTCCTTCCATTGCTGGTGGTAAAGGAAGCTTCAAAATGTTGACTGAGGCAGAAAGAGAAAAAATTAAGACACTGTACGAAGAGCACAAGAACTTTAAAGTCGTAGCTAAACTCTGTCATGTTGGCTACAATACGGTTGTCCGGATTGTCAAAAATTTGAACAGAAAAACGGGGAAGAAAATGGGTCGCCCTTCTGCTCTAAGTCGCAGGGAAAAATCGCGCGTTAAACGCTACTGCAGAGCAGAAATTGCATCAGGCCACCTGGTCAACAGTTCTCGGATCCAACTCGGGCTCCAACTAGATGCTTCTAGGAGAACTATACGACGAGAACTTCAACGTCAGAACTTTTCCTACGAAGTAATTGCGAAGAAAATTCCGTTAACAAAAGTACAACAACAATCCAGGCTGCAATTTGCAGAGAAGCATATTCGGGAAAGCACCAACTTTGAAACCGTCATTTTTTCCGATGAAAAACGTTTCAGTTTTGATGGGCCAGACATCGTGGAACATCGTGGTATAAAAACGTCTGAACCTAAACGTGTGAAGCGTCAAATGGAAGGTGGAGGTGTGATAGTATTGGGGGATATCTGCAGCACTAGAGAGCTAAAGATCCAGGTGGTTGAAGGCACTTATACTGCTGCCAAGTACTTGCAAGATCTTCAGGATGTATTTATACCATGGTGCAAGCAAAAATTTCGTAGAAAGCCCTGGATATGGTAACAGGACAACCCCTCTATCCGTAAAGCACGCATCATTTCCAAGTTTTTTCAGGAAAACAACGTCACTACTCTTGACTGGCCGGCTCGGAGTCCAGACTTGAACATAATTGAAAACATTTGGCACCTCATGAGCAAGGAGGTTTACGCTGAACAGCAATATTATTGTCGGGATGCTTTGATCAAAGCTAACTAGAATGCAGCGAAGAAAATTAATGCAAATGTAATGCTTAGTTTATTTAAATCAGTTCCAGGTTGGCTGTTAGACGTAGTTAAGTCAAATGGAGCACTGATTGCTTGTTAATTCACTATTTATTTTCTGGTTTTGCTTTATTTTGTGATGATACCCCAAACTTTTGACCAGGGTAATGCATGTAATATGCTTGTAGTTATAAGCAAATATACTTTTCTTTATTTTTCACTTGCATGTTATTGTTTGTTATTACATATAAACTCATATAAAACATTAAGTTTCTACTGTTGAAATTTCATGGAAAACAACGACTTCCCAAACTTTTGTCCACCAGTGTATAACGTTATTTTTGCCTTAGGCTTACATAGTCTTTAATTGTATCTTGTGCTAATCCTATATATATATTAGCGGTTAAGACTGATTTGTTTATCGCATACGTTTATTTTATTATCGCTGATATTATAATTACTAAGTTTTAGCCCAAAAGTCTGGAGCTAGTTATTTAGCTAAGTGAGCTACGAAGTTTTGGGCTTGCAAAGTTGCACATTATTTTTACTTTGGCTTATGTTTATGTTGTTTTGGTAACAAGTTGTTCCTGAATAAACATTCCTTTTTGCAAATTTAATTCCGTGCACTGTCACCCAAAATTCTTCCACTGCGTACTCTTAAGTGTAGCGTATTTCTCCATGACAACTTGCCCAATGTAAGCTACATTCCAAATTTTAACTATATATATCGGATCAAAAATGTAGAAAATGAGTTATTTCTTTATCATTCTTTTTGAAATTATTTTTCATTTTTTGGAGTTGAAATTTATTTCTTTATTTTTTATTATTCTAATAGTGCCAATTTCCCCCTAGTTTTCTATTTGTTTTTTCTCCTATGCCAGATTACCGAACTGGAAAACAAACCGTTCACCAGTTCACGTGAAAACCGTAACTATCACAGTTTGTCGATTATAAACGATACCGAAACTTTCCTCGTCCAGTTATCCACTTCCGTCACCCTTGCTGCGATAGCCTATTATCATCCCTTTTTGGGTGTCCGTTAAATCCGGACGTTTACCCATCTTGAGGCTCGTGCACCTGCCGTTTGATGCACCAGCTTTAAAGCTTTCTCAGCCTGTTATGCAAATTTTGCAATGTGTAATCGTTGTTGGGGCGAACCATGCGTGTGCCTTGAAGTGGTGCTGATCATAATTCATTGATATCACAGTGTATTTATATCATCTAAATAATATTAAACAAACTCCCTTTATATATGTATGTATCATATTAACTAGAAAGTATGAGAAATACATTTATAATAGTTTTCTTTTTGATTTACTGTCTCCTGTGAATTTTATTTTTTTAAACTGAACTCTTATTATGATTACATGAGAGATTACATAAAAAATATTGTGCTTTAAAATTTTTCATAATTGAGACAAATTGGAGATATATTAAGGAAAATAAGGTAATATTAATTATTTTTATTTAAAAAATATTTTTAATATAAATGCATTATGTGCTATCTTATTTATATAAAATTCAAATCACATTGAAAATATTATTTACACTTTGAAATATCAAATAAACGAAACTTACAAGAAATATGACACTTCTTCTAAATGAAAGTGCAAAGAGTGAAATATTTTCGATGATAAGAAAGTATATTGCAAGGAAAAATAAAAATCTTTTGATTTAACTGCGCAGTATTAGCTACGAATCATGAAAAACCTAAAGCTAAGTGTTCTTTGCCTTTTTTCGGCGATTATACAGTTCCAAGCATCAGGTATTGTAAAATGTTTCTATTACTTGAAAAATCTATATACAGGGTGTCTCAGAATTCCTGGTACAAACTTTTATAGGAGGTAGTACGGGTGATTCTAATGGGAACATGGGTCCCAATTTGAACGATAACTGAGATATGAACAGAAATAAAAATGCCGCCACCAAGATCAACATGTTAATAACTCAGGTTCCGGAACGCCTAGAATAATGAAATTTGGGGGAATAATAGGGTACATAAAACCGTGTAGGCCGTTAACATTTGAACGAATTTCAACAAGTAGTTTCCAGGTTACGCAGTCAAGATCTTAACACGTGCTGATTAATACTCGCATGTGAGCACTGTTACAATTTGGAATGCGTAACTCGGAAACTACTCGTTGGAATACGATCAAGTTTTAACGATATACACAGTTTTATGTACCCTATTACTCCCCTAAATTTCATTATTCTAGGCGTTCTGGAACCTGAGTTATTAACATGTTG
Organism: Rhysida immarginata; assembly: GCA_023313115.1. Taxonomy (NCBI): domain Eukaryota; kingdom Metazoa; phylum Arthropoda; class Chilopoda; order Scolopendromorpha; family Scolopendridae; genus Rhysida; species Rhysida immarginata. Next base: position 77,232 of record JAHWFO010047462.1, on the reverse strand, counting down.
ATCTTGGTGGCGGCATAGTTATCATATGAACTTTTTTGCTTAGAATCACCCATACTACCTCCCCTAATAGTTTGTACCAGGAATTTTGAGACACCCTGTATAAACCTGGGAAACTGTCGCAATCCGGAATTATATTAAACGGCGATCTCAGGAAAAATCAAGATTGAATCAGTTATCAATTGAATCAAATATATTCAATCTAAAAAAAAAACTGTCAATTTATGTTAAAATAAATTAACAATAGATTTATGATTTAAGTAATACTTTTGCATCTTATTCAACAAAAGTCTATATTTTGATAACAATACTATGTCGTTTTATATGAAACATATCCACATCATTCACAGTTTATTTTGTTGTCTGGAATAGGTGCTATCATAAAATAAATAAGATGATATTTATTTATTTACTAGATGATATGCCCGGTGTTGTTCGGGCTGTTTGTTTGATGTAATTTTGCAATATCTGAATTTGAATATAAATAAGAACACATAAAAAATCTTTAATGACGTGTATATTCATTTTGGAAAAACGAAAAGAATTCTTTAAAATGCTCGCACTGGAATTTAGTGTCCAATTGGGTTGCCCAGGAACATTCGACATTGCATCCTTAACATTTTAGAATATCAAAGAAAGGCTGTAAATATTGAATTATTTCTGTCTATATTAAAAATAGATGGAATATGAGAGTTGAGGAATTCTGTTCAACCTGGTCAACATCCTTCAACAACATGTAACCGTTTCAATAGAGTTGTATTCAGTCAGAGAGCGTGGAATCATGTCCTGAATGTGGTTGTTTATATTGACAGTATCAGTTTTAGCAGCAAGGTCTGCTCTCTCACACAATCAGTTGAGATCTTTATAAATTTCTATTAAGTTTAGAGAAACATTATCTACACTGGCGGAAAAAAAATCCCAATACCACGAAGGACTTGTGCTAGATGAATGAAATTTGGACAGTATATTCAGCTATGGTATTTCTTCAATTGATTCAAGTTTCAATCTTAGAACTTATAGTGGGCTTGCAAATGAGACATTCCAATGACAGATATAAAAGAGATCAGACGCGCGTCTGTGTCACTTCAGACACTTGTGGACGTGTGTGATAGAGTACGTAAAACATGCCTCGAAGGCGACTGCGACGTTAATATGGGCAGCTAACCCAATTCGGACGAGAGGGTGGACTTTCGTTCCGTGCTATTGAGAACGCATGGGTCGAGACATTGCTACTGTGTACAACTGTTGGCAGCAATGGTCCAGGGAAGGCAGGATTATCAGGAGACCAGGATCTGGACGACCCCCGGCCACTGCAGGCAGGGTTGACCGGCGCATCTGTAGGATGGCTGTGGCAAATTGGACAGCATCTGCAGCAGACATTCGGGCTGCTGTGGCACACAACGTCACTCCAAGCGCCCTGTGGCATGTTTGCCTCTTACCCCTCAACACCGTGCAGCACGTCTTCAGTGGTGTCAAGCCAGAGCGACTTGGAGGGCAGAACGGAGGTCTGTGGTCTTCACGGATGAAAGTCATTTCTGTCTGGTTCAGAGTGATGGTCGCACAAGGGTCAGGAGGAGGAGTGGGGAAGTCCTGTTACCGAGCTGTATCCGTCGTCGGCATACTGGCCCCACCCCTGGCGATATGGTATGGGGAGGGATTTCCTACGACAGCAGGACCCCCTGGTGGTTATCCCAATCACCATGACGGCAAATGTTTACATTCGGATGGTTGTTGAACCCATTGTGCTGCCATTCATGGCTGGTATGCCAGGGGGGCTGTTCCAACAGGATAACGCTCGACCCCACACTGCCGCTGCAACCCAACGTGCCCTTCAGGGTGTCCACATCCTACCATGGCCAGCACGATCACCAGATATGTCGCCCATCGAGAACGTCTGGGACATGGACGGATGCCGTGTCAGGGATCTTCCACAACCAGCAACAACTGTCGCTGATCTGACCATCCAGGTACAACAGACATGGAATGCCATACCACAAAATCACATTCGGCATATCTACAATCGTATGCATGCACGTGTGCAGGCCTGCATAGACCAGCGCGGCGACTACAGCGGGGTAGGGAAGAATACAAGGAATCCCCTCTTGTAGCATTTCCAATGCTAAAATGCGACTGAATGTGTCACTTGCTGCTATCGCAGCGCACCAGGCGGCTTATATGATTGCGCTTACAACCCAATTACAGATGTCTTGGAAATAATTGAACACTTGATATTTCATTAAAAATTTTTGAATTTGCATTTTATGTTCGTTTTATAGGAAATAAATGCTTTTCTTTCATTCAATGCTTATTTTCTCCTTTCATTTTAATGACCCTTTTCAAATTTAATATGGGCCCCGCTTAGGAGCACTTTTTATTAAAATGGTAGGAAAATGATTTGGAATTATTATTTTTTTTAAATTGATTTAAATGGAGCAGGGGTTTCCGTGAAATTAACTGTTAAGAAAGAGCAATAATGAACAAAATTTCTTCAAAATATCATTGTTTCAGTTATTTAACGCACAAAATTAAATATTTATTATATTATTACAGCATTATCATACAAAAAAAGATTCTCGCTCAATGAAAACAAACATTGGAATTTCGTGGCACTCTGGCGGACAACATGATATCTCGTCCCATCTCGCATTACGCTTTTTTCGGCGAGAGGCACTTCCATCTATTCTTCCATGGTATAAGATAGTGGAAAGCAATACGCGTGTAAGCTGGCGTAATCGTTGATGTAAGTTGTATTTTTTGCGCATTTATTTTTTGTGCACCTGAGATTAAATGGTGTAAACATAGACTAGGAGTGCTATCTTATTATTTATTTATTTTGTGTACCGTTCAGAAACGAAAGAGATTAAAACAATTCATTTCAAAAAACAGTCGGTGAATTATTTTGTCCAACATAAGATGGATGGAGAACGAAGTTCTGTAGGTGCGAATTTTGGAAGAACGAAGAAAAATAATTGTATTTCCAACAGATATTGTAGCATGCCACAATTTAAAACAAAAAAACAAAAAAACAAAGCACTGCCATATCCCGTCATCGTTTACAAACAGATATAACGCGGAGGAAGGCGTGGCTGCGTGTTTTAAAATTTGTGAAGCAAGAACCAAAGTACACCTATAGATGATTTTAAAAAATGATTTCTTTTTACCTGTAATTCTCTATGTTGCATATTTCTTCTCGGGTGTGAATGCATTTTCTCCCCCCTCCCTTCCCCCGCCCCCACCTGGGCTGAAAGCGCGGGAATGAAAAAAGTTTGCATTTTCCGGAATTTCCAGCTTTGCATGTGCAGATACACATGAAAATCCTTCTGTTTGCTGTAGCCTCCCCAACAATGTTAATTTCATGCGGAGGTGATGACAGACTGGATCATGGATGTTTATAGACAGCGAAAATAGCTTCATGTTTTCGTTTAGTCCAATGAACAATACAGCGTGTAACGATTTTTTTCGCATCCACCACCGCCTTTCCTTCTACGAAACATCGTCTATCCTCTCCTCCTGCATAGTCAAAATTTTTTGTGAGGGAAATTGTTTGAAATATTACGTTCATTTCTCTTGAATCGACAATATCTATTCCTTCACTAGCGCACGTTTCTGTACCACTCACGGCAGCTATAGTAGAGCGACCGTGACCAACCAGCCTCATGCAGTCCCAATGTGGCCCCTGCTAAATGCTTTCCCTTGGTGGATAGGACGTCTAACACGTCTGTACGTTTTGTACAGTACAGTAATCCTCTCTGAACGTCTTGCATAACTGTCGGACTCACAACCGTTGACTGGTAACAACTTACAGCCATGGATGAAGAAGACAGCCATGTCGTGATGGACTCAACCATGTCGTCATGTCGCCGACATGTTGTCTTCTTCATCCATGCTTACCACAACATGTCGGCGACATCACGAATGCACTCTCGTGAGCGTTCTAGACATTGCAGATCCTTGTGAATCAAATCGTTTACTCACACATCAATGGTATGCATATGTACCGAAATAGGATAATATTGGATCACTCCTTCTAGCTGCTTCAGTTTTTTTGTCAGCCAGTGTCAAAAATAAAGTGCTCAGGGATTTCTTGATAAAAATATCGATTTGCATTTTGATTCTCATTATTCAAAGTGAACCAAGCTGTCAAATTTAAAATTTGATTTCTTGCATCATTCAATGCTTCCTCTTCATTCCCTGTTTCGAAACGCACTTGCAAGATAAACTGGAAGTCTGACTATTTTGTGTGATCTATCTACACCTCGTTGAATACTGCTAATTAGAAGCTACATTTCACTTTTTATTTTTATTAGGTAAGATTGAAATGAAATTGAAATTGGAAATGAAATTGAAATTGGACTTGAAGTTGAAAATTTCAAAGAAGGCTATAATTTTGCAATTAAATATCTGATGAACACTGCTAATTAGAGGCTACATTCCACTTTTTATTTTGTTGAGATATCTTTAAAGACCTTTTAAATTAAAAATATCAGAAGAATTTGGTATAAAATCGATTATCTTGACCAAACTTGAAGTCAATTTTTTTTTAACTTAAACGCATTTTAATTGTCTATTATAGACCTATTGAGAATTTTTGTTTCATCAAAATAACTCTTGTGGTTTGGTCAGATGTGAAGGAAACTCAATGATGACTGACAGAATAACATTATTATGTTTGATATTTAATGTTAAGGGAGTCTTTAGGTGTTGAGCCGCTACTTCTCCGCATTGAGAGATCTATCGCATTTGCGCTTGTATGGCCACATGATACGAAAGCCGCAAACTGGCCTTCCTAGGCAGTTGTTATTTTCCAAGCCGGTGGGTAAGAGATCAAGGGTGGCTAGACTACATGGAGAATCTGGGTTCGAGTCGCTTGGGTATTACCAGGGAGGACATGCGCCTGCTGAAGATCCTCCATAGGCTGCTGCCCCCGCGACCCTAATGGATAAGCGTGTTTGAAAAGTAAGGTATATTTAATGTACAAATGTACAAATGGCCGATAAGGCTGACAAGTAGGGCCCCGGCAGGTAATGAAAACAAACAAGGTACAAAAAATATTAATACTCTTAAGTGGAAATAACAATCAATGATAAAGATTTGTATAACTTAAATTCAAGATAGATAATTAAAGAGTATAAAAGCTCTGACTGCTTTCCTAAATACATTGTAAGGTGATAATGAATGTACGAGGGTTTTCAAAAAGTAAGGTTACAAAGCCTGCAGTGAAATGTGTACATTTTATTTCATACAGCCAACTGATAGTACACATTTTAGGTTATTTTTCGACATAGTCTCCATATGTGTGTTACGTGGGATGAGTTTGAATATTCCCTTGCGTGTTCACCCACATTGTCGCGGAATGTTTCACCTCCTCATCTGAAGCGAATCATTGGTCTCCTAGGTGCTCCTTCAAGTGAGGAAAGAGGTGAAAGTCGCTTGGAGCGAGGTCCGGGTTGCAGGGAGGATGTTCAATGATGTCCCAGCAAAACTGCTTCAACAGTGTGGTGGTCATCTGGGCTCGCGTTGTCCTGAAGAAGAATGATTCCCTCGGTGAGAGATCCTGGTCGTTTCCTCCTGATTGCTTCGCGCAATCGTGTCAAGGTCTTGCAGAACACGCATGGACAGGATTTTTACCAGGAGGGAAAATTCAAACTCATCCCACGATCCGATAAGCGCCTAAACCGATATGGAGATTATGTCGAAAAATAACCTAATGTATGTATTATCAGTTGGCTGTATTGATTGTATAAAATAAAAAGTACACATTTCAGTGCAGACTTTGTAACCTTACTTTTTGATCATCCCTCGTATATTAGTAGGAAGTTGAGACCAACATCTGATCCTTCAAACGTTGATGGAAGAATAACTGGAGTTCCAGCTGGAACATTTGCAGCTACATTTTGAACATGATTAGCGAGTCTTTGGTATAATTCAGCTCTAACTTTTCTTTGATTCATTCTAATGAAATTCAGATTATTTGCTTCTACTTGCAAATAAGGATCTACTACCCATTATTGACTCAATTTTCCAGATTTAATAATTGGGTTAAAATTTCATCGAACTGCTGTTTGAGCTGACTTATATTATAACATACTAACATGTTTTCTTCCAGGATTTCTATTTGGTCCATATCCCGGATAACTTTCACTTTCTCGTTGAGCCTGCCATCCAAGGTTACAAAGGGATTAAGCAAAGCATATGTCATAGGATCAAGATATGGACTCAGAATGTTTGTTTTCAAATTTTCCGTTAGGAGTACTGGAGAAACTTGATGGATAGATTCGTATATCTCTCTCGAATGGCGGCCATAGCTATCTCATTTGCAGTTGGTGCATTGAATCTTCTTTCGGATCGTGGATTTCTTTTCATAAACATTATTACAATCGGAATTTGATTACCGAGTTGTTTTGCTCGCTCTAATTCTTCTGCCTTTCACCATTCTAAATGTTTGTGCTATTCTATTATTTTCTCTCATGAATTGATCAATTGTGTAGAGAATTTCTGGACTCAACACAGCTGATTGCGCTAAAACTGATACTGTCGATATAAACGACCAGATTCAGGACATGATTCCACGCTCTATGATTGAATACAACTCTATTGCTATATGTTGATGAGACTGTAAACAGAGTTTTTCGACTCTCTCAACTCATCTATGTAGTATTTTTTAATATAGACAGAAATAATTCAATACTCATGGCCTTTCTCTGATGTTCTAAAATGTTGAGGATGCAATGTCGAATTTTCCTGGGCAAACCCAATTAAACAGGCAATTCCTGTGCGAGCATTTTAAAGAATTCTTTTCGTTTTTCCAAAAAGCATATTAATTTTAATAACTCTAAGGATTTTTCATGTGTACTTTTTATATTCAAAATTCAGATATTGCAAAATTTCATCAAACAGCCAGCCCGGGCAAAGCCGGTCATATCAGCTAGTTTTTTTAAAAGCATTTTCCATTTATTATTGATGTCAATTGAAGGTTGGCTAAGTTTTTATCATTTGTAATGATAATGGTTTCTTTTATTAATATTTTTTTGTAATTTTTTTATTATTCTCTTTTCTAATGATTTTAACTTTGCTGTATGATTTTGATTGATGATTAACTAAATGATTATTTCTATCTTTGTTAAGAAATGCCCTTTCATGTTCTTTTATTCGTATGTGTAAATGTGATCTCAATTGGTGCAAGGTATTTGGTAAATTATATTGTGGTGGTGCTCCATTTTTCTTTTAGATTGGCATACGTCTTTAAAATTTGTGTTTGTGTCATTGTTGGGTTTGTCTGTTGTTTTTCTATTGGTGGTTGTTATTAGTGCTTTTCTTTGTTATTTTTGGTATGATTTTTATGTTTGGTAATTGTACTATGTATTCTATGTTAGTTATCATATTTCTTAGGTTAATTGAGGTATTATGCAAATTTTGGTCGTAATTCTAAGATGTCCATCCATTTCCCTGGGATATTTTCATTTGTTACCATTTATACCTCGATGAATACAGTTACATTTCATTTTTTATTTTGTCGAGATATCTTAAAAACCTGCTTTTAAATTGAAAGAAAATGTTAAGAATTTGTCATAAATCGATTATTTTGACCAAACCTGAAGTCAATTATTTTTGAACTTAAATGCATTTTAATTCTCTATTATTGACCTAAAGAGCATTTTTGTTTCATCAAGAAGTGAGGGAAAGTCAATGATAACGGGGACAAAATAACGTTTTTATTAGGTAAAGATTGAAATGAAATTGAAATTTTCAAAAAAAAGGCTATAATTTTGCAATGAAAAATCTGACTGATACCATTTATAACTCAATGAATAGAGCTTATTAGAAGCTACATTTGATATTATTTACACTTTGAAATATCAAATAAACGAAACTTACAAGAAATATGACACTTCTTCTAAATGAAAGTGCAAAGAGTGAAATATTTTCGATATGAATTATGGACATTGCAAGGAAAAATAAAAATCTTTTGATTTAACTGCGCAAGTATTAGCTACGAATCATGAAAAACCTAAAGCTAAGTGTTCTTTGCCTTTTTTCGGCGATTATAAAGTTCCAAGCATCAGGTATTGTAAAATTTTTCTATTACTTGAAAAATCTATATACAGGGTGTCTCAGAATTCCTGGTACAAACTTTTATAGGAGGTAGTACGGGTGATTCTAATGGGAACATGGGTCCCAATTTGAACGATAACTGAGATACAAACAGAAATAAAAATGCCGCCACCAAGATCAACATGTTAACAACTCAGGTTCCGGAACGCCTAGAATAATGAAATTTGGGGGAATAATAGGGTACATAAAACCGTGTAGGCCGTTAACATTTGAACGAATTCCAACAAGTAGTTTCCAGGTTACGCAGTCAAGATCTTAACACGTGCTGATTAATACTCGCATGTGAGCACTGTTACAATTTGGAATGCGTAACTCGGAAACTACTCGTTGGAATACGATCCAGTTTTAACGATATACACAGTTTTATGTACGCTATTATTCATTATTCTAGGCGTTCTGGAACCTGAGTTATTAACATGTTGATCTTGGTGGCGGCATTTTTATTTCTGATCATATCTCGGTTATCGTTCAAATTCGGACCCATGTTCATATGAACTTTTTTGCTTAGTATCACCCATACTACCTCCCCTAAAAGTTTGTACCAGGAATTTTGAGACACCCTGTATTAACCTGGGAAACTGAGAAATAGCGTGTATGGAGACGAATCTTTGTGTCATTGGAATTCAAGGTGGAGTTTGAATTCCGTGACACATTGAAAAACATCTACCGGGTCCGTACATCATGCCTAACCACTTGACAGGCGAGAATTACAATTGGTTTCTGCAAGAAAATTTCCCCAAGCTCTTCGATAACTTCTCTCTGGATGTTCGACAAAACATGTGATACATGCATGATGGAGCTCCGGCACATTTCGCTCGGACAGTGCGCGACACTCTAAAAACCGCCTTCCCAGGAAGATGTATTGGGCGAGGTGGGCCTGTAGCCTGGCCAGCTCGCTCACATGATCTCAACCCATTGATTTCTTTGTATGGGGCCATCTTCAGAGCCTAGGGTATGAAACACCTGTGGATACAGCGGTTGATCTTGTAGCACGAATTGCTGTTGCTGCTGGTGCCATTTTTAGATACTCCAGACATGTTTCACCGGGTGCGAGAATCCTTACGTCGGCGGTATTAGCTAGGCGCAAGCGCAAAGTGTGCGGACTCTGGAGAGCGTTTCTTGCGTTAGCTTCGGGAGAGCTCCTTTGATTACATGCGTGCACAAGGTAAAACAAAAGGCAAAAATAAACTAATTATTACTTTTGTGCTAAATAGTAGGTATATCAATTAACTTTAAACCTGTCAAATAACAACTGCAGTATAGTAGAATGTGGTAATACGTATAAAACTGCCAAAAAGCAGGATAAAACAATTCATTTCTACAAGTTCGCATCCAGGCCATGGGAAACTGAACGGAGGCAGAAATGGATCCAGTTTGTGAAACGGAAAACGGAAAATTTGTTTTTAATCAAATAAAATATTAATTCAGTATCATAATTTAATTATCATTGAACAATGTGCTCAACAGAATTACACGTGAGGAATGGATGCCCATCTCAAACTCGTATGTATGCAACATGTTTGATATCCAATGTGAATCTCAAAAAAGTTCAACGCTTTCAGCGGTAATTCACGGTCAACAAAGGTAGTGAATAAATATAGACTGGAGATGACCTATCATGGCCGATGTCTCTACCAGTTGGGCTATCGCAGACACCAGGACAACCATGCTGTCACAAGGTGTCTTAAATACAACCAAGTTGTCAAAGGTTGAAAGCCTAATGGGAGGTGGGAACCCGGCTAGTCGAGGTTCCTGGTTCGAATCCAGGTCGCAGAATTTTTCCTTCCATTTTTCGATAGAAAAAATAGTGAATGTTTAATATTTCCCAGGTATCGCTGCTTAAGTCACAATGAAATTTTGTTAGCATTCACTTTAATATGATTTTATAAGTTGATTTATTTATGCTTGTTTGAGGCAGGCTTTGTCCGGTAATAACACTATGACTGCCACAGTCTGTAACATTGCTATGGAATCAAGGCATATTTCAAATTATCCATATATCAAGATGCTGAATGTTCCATATGTTTGTAAACCATAAAGATGTTTAATGAAACAAACAAACAAAAAAACAAAAACATTGTTTGATTAATAAACAAAAAAATCCATTAATTAACTGGAACAGTTCTATGGAATCACAAATAAAAGTTTAAAGAAAACTACAATTCAATATTTGGTTGAACCACCTTTTGCTGAAATTAATCGAAAACTAGCTTGATTCAACTAGCTTTTGGAGAACTGGAAGTTTTATGTTGTCCCATGCCTCTAAAGTAGCGAGTTTCAGCTCGTTAACATGATCAAACTGTTTCTTTTTAGCATAAATTTTCGATACCATGATACCCCATAAATTTTCTATGGGGTTCATGTCCGGGCTTAATGATGGCCAATTAATTACTTCAATTTTTTCATCAACGAACCATGTTTTCATTGCTTTTGAAACATGGCAGCTTGCGTTGTCTTGTTGAAATTTCCACGTTGGGCCACCAATCAAAGGGCCAAACGGTATTAAATGATCATAAAGCAATGTCTGATACTTTTTGGAGTCCAATCTTCCTTCCACAAATACAAGATCTCATTTTCCGTTGTAGCCAAATGCTGCCCACACCATGACAGATCCCCCTCCAAAGTTCCTGCTGAACTGAATGTTTAGGAGTCGTCCTCAGATCATGCCAGTAACATGCATTTCCGTCTGGTCCGTCTAAGTTAAACTTCTTTTCGTCAGAGAAAACGATGTTGCTCCATTGTTCCACCCAGGACATCTTATCTTTAGCCCATTCAAGTCGTGCATGTCGGTGAGCTTCTGTTAGTCGTGGTTTTCTAAGACATTTGGAATACTTGACGTTGGTGTTGTCGTGGATGGGACACTTGTACAGGTAGAGCAGCTGCAATCTGTCGTACGAAGTATTCTTCTGTGATCTCTAGTGTTGAGCTTTTTAGCCTTAGATTTTCTTTTGAAGTACCATAATTGTCACCCTTTGACAAAAAATTATAAACTGCTTTCTGAGATCTTCCTATCTTTTTAGCAATTGCTCTTTGACTTAATCCTTGAGCATGAAACTTGATGATCTTTCTGATTTCAAGCTCCATGTCAAAATGTAACTTTAATTATAAAGACCCTGTATATCCACTCGTTTTGAAATTGTATGGAGGGGGGCAAGTCAAAATGATGGACCCGAATTCAGACATTGATTCTGTGATGTCTAATGAAAGTATCGTAATGTGGGACATGTGATTCGAAAGGTTAACTTTTATAGTTTAGTTTCCACGTAGCATTTTCACTTTCTACCGCTAAAGGTCAGCTGCGAGCGGTTAAAGAAAATGCCGTTGACTTGATTGAATATCATGTAAATAACTCTGTGATTAGTATTCAACGGCATTAGTGATGTGATGTCATGTGATGTGTTTGAAGTAAACTTTGAATTCGGGTCCATCATTTCCCCTGTATCATAATAAGGCTAATATAAAAATAACAATGAATACAGAGGGTTATGCGTTACAACTAAACGATTTGCAGACGTCATAAGTCTATGAGAATCCTCCCCGCCATGTTCGGTGATGTTCTATCTGGTGCCCACGGTGTCGAGCTATGGCTCCGCATCGCAGACTTCGTAGAGAATTTAGGTCGATCTGTTCCCACCCCTCTTCACAGGCTTTCCATAGACCGTCCAATGTACGGGGTCGTCTACTTCCCAGGGCGCGTTTCATCAATCCAAAGCCGCACTAATCCATGGGCATGCGACTGGAGATTTCACGGGTATGCCTTCAAACGGAATTGAATATATGCCCGTCTCCTGTTGACTTCGACGTATGACTCGCAGCTTTATCTGTGGCCCATATCAGGTTTCGGACGCTTAACCGCTCGGAGATTTTTGTTGACTATGATACACCTACCTTATTTGCGACAGCCCGTTGAGATTTGGATTTTCTGCAGAGATGTGAGACGCTTGGCTTTGGGTACAACCTTCGGTGTTCTGCTTGGAGCGGGACATTATCTTGAAGGTCCAGGTTCGTCCAACGTTGCTGGTATTGCAGTTTTTCTGTTTTTATTTAGTACGTTACAGATTCCTGCCTTCGAAATGGTGAGACCCTTTGGATTTGCATTGTTTTATAATCATGGAATAGGACCACTTCGCGTCGGAAAGTGCATTTATATAGCCTTCCCAATATCTGTCGATTTTTGGCGGCATTCTCGCAGCTAGCGTTTGTACAATGATTAAGAATGATGAAGCGATTTCCCCTTTATAACTCCTCACGACCGCGTAGCCCTGGCAACCACGTGGCTGAAGAATTTGCATATGTAAATCGTTTAGTTGTAACGTACTCAATCCTCTGTAGTTGTGACAGCAGTTATTGCTCTTTTTACTTTTTATAGTTTTTCAAATTTTCAAATTCTTACTTCTTGTTTTAGCTTTTATTATTACGCATGAAGATCAAGCGCCAAATACAGTACAAGTTAAAGAGGGTGAAAAGGCTTATCTTGAATGTCGTGGCGGACGGGCAGACAGTTGCATATGGAACGGACCTAATGGGATAATCATTTCGACTCAGACCACAAACCTTACACCCCAATTTTCTTTTGATTATTTTGTACGTTATGGAGAATGTTCCCTCACCATAAGTCCTACGATTCTGGACGATACCGGTGAATGGAGATGCGAAATGTTTGACTCAACCAAAACTCGAGTTTATTGGTTACTGACAGTCGAAAGTAAGTATGAATAAATAGAAAAAACATTTACAATAACAACATAGTGTAAAAACAATAGTTTATCTTATTTTGTTGTTATTCTGGTGTATACAGATTTTTGGCTGTCTTATATTTACATTATTAAGATTTGCAATATTAAGCGCGTTCAAATGAAACTCTTTACCTGTTGTCCACGTTATGCGTTGTGTGTTCAATTTGGAATGCGGATGCGGAAACAGGGGGGTGAAACTCATAGCTTTTTTTGTCAAACTAAGATGGCGGAGCTATGAAGACTGCTTACTAATGTTTTCTGCATTTTGGCGTTTTAATGACAAAGTTATAAATATAAATGAGTAAATAAAAGAAAATATTTATGATGGAATTTGATGAAAATAAATTAAATAAATAAAAAAATAGCTAAAATTTAATTAAAATATAAAATATAATAAGAATAGATTAGTTAAATGATAAACATATGCAATAAATAAATCAAAATAAAATAAAGTTAATAATTAATTAATTAAATAAATTTGGCTAAATAAATAAATAAAGTGAAATAATTATATGCACAAATTAATAAATAAAATCAGTAAAATAATAATTAAATTTAATCACTGCTTTGAAGATATTGTTACAAAATGCGTCAGCGCAAATAAAACTAATTTCACGCATTGGTAAATCGGAAATATCTTATCTTTTTTTTAGATACATAATTGATTTTACCATATTGTAGAATCATCTTTTGCCGTAACAACAGTCCCAATTCTTGTTCGGGAAAACTCAGATTTTTTATGTAAAAATAGATATAATTTTATTTGTAATCAATTATTCTATTTTTTCTATTCTTTAATTTTATTTTACTGTTTTGCAGACAGTGATTGTTGAGTATATATTGTTTTAATAAATGTTAATTAAAAAATCTCCACGTGATAATCACTGTCTGCAGCTAGTTGTCCCTCGCGAATAATTTTTTTAATTATTTATTATATTTAATCTCAATTCGCTCAATGTAGCGATTAATATTTCTCGTTACAGTGTTTTGCTGTATTTAACATACATTTAAGTATTTCTTTATTTTATTCCGAGAAATATTTTCTTTTGTAATTGAGATCGCAATGCCTATTCCTCAATTAAATCGTATTGTATAGTACACTAGAAGAGGTACCCGGCGTTGCCCGGGATAATTACACTTGCACAAACTTTTCCTTTCATTGTTAGTCATGAGATATATATTGTTGGTTCATGCAGTGTGTTTGTGAATTGCGTGCTGATACCATTGTTGATACCTATTGTTGTACCAACTTTGCCTTGCATTGTTGGTCATGAGATATTTCTCATTAATATTTCTTAACTAGCAAAGGTACCCGGCGTTGCCCGGGATAATTACACTTGTATGTAAACAGAACAATCTCAAAAAATTAAATTAAACTTTGCAATATCTTAAAAATAAACACATGAAAATGCTTAGAATTAATACAGTAAAAATTCATAATGAAAATTCGAAAAAAACCTTTTTAAAGGCTCACAATGGCTGGACCTCTCCAAGGATGCCACTGCTATTTTAAATAATTTCTTACTCACGTAATCTTACCTTAGATGTATACTTAGTGTTGTTGCAATTTCCACTCTTCTCTCTATGTGTTGAAGCAAAATTTGGCCATTCATCACTTTGTGCAGTCTAGCGGTCGCGGATTCTTCTATTTACTTGCTTCCCATTTGCTCAATACATCACGGAGCTAAACGAATGCTTCCTCTGTCGTCTTTCCACTCTTTCTCAATAGTCTGCTAACTCTCCATTATCTCCATTTACTGATCATTTTTAAAGATTTTCAAGAAATTGTTAAGTACTAAGAACTCTCTTTTCTAAGAAAAGCCTGAATAACAGGAATTCTATGCATTGTTACAAATTGAAACTTATCCATATTGCATCATCATTTTATGTTCATTGTTATAATTCTTGGAAAGGATTGCTTTATCATTGCATCATTTTGAGCTCATTGTTATTGGTGAATTGCGTATTGAAACCATTGTTGATACCTATTGTTGCACAAACTTTTATTTGCATTGTTGGTCATGAGATGTATATTGTTGGTCCGTGCAGAGTGTTTGTGAATTGCGTGTTGATACCATTGTTGCAAAAACTTTGTCTTGCATTGTTGGTCATGCGATACTTCTCATTAATATGCCCTGCTATAACCATGAATATCGATTTTTTATCAATAATTATTGTTTTTTCGAAATCTGAAGTAGACAGTGACCTTCCTCATGCTTTGAAGGTCATGTATGCGAAATTTCATCAAGATCGGACTAAAACTGTAGATTTGTATAAAAAACAGACCCACAGACAGACAGACCCACAGACAGACCCACAAACATCCTCCTTTATATATATAGATAGATAGATATCGCAATTTTTACCAAAATAAAAGTCTTTTAACGAGCCACGTTTACTCTTAAGTTTTGGGGTTCTTTCTTTTAAAGTACCACCCATTAAATTCTATTTATTTTGCTTCCCCCTCTGAACAATTCTTTTGGGCGATGATATTGGTAAGGTCAGGGCAAAGTTCCTGTGTAATATGTCTAACAGTTTGGATGCATTCAGTGAGAGCTTTTTTTTGTTCTTTTTCAACGTTTTCTGTATTCTATTTATCATGATTGCCCATAGATTTACGATTAGATTTATGGCAGGCAAATTTCTTGGCCATTTCAGGACAATTATTTCTCTTTTCCGATTTTTTTTGGACGTATAAGCTGGTACTTTATCCTGTTTGAAAATAACATCTTCAGATGAACAGATCTTCTCAATAGTTGAGTGACAAAGAATTCCATCATTTCTGTATAAACTTCTGCATGGAACCGGCTGCTCACAAAAAAAAAAAAAATCATTTCACCAACACTTTGACTATTAAAACAACCCCATAAATCATATGATTTAAAGGGTGTTTTACTTCTCGGTTGAGAGTTGAAGGTAGAAAAACTTTTGCAAGAAATCCATCCAATTATTTCTTGGTAATCACTATATTGTTCTCATTTTCATGCTTAATTGTATTTGCAAATATCATAATTAAAAATGTAAAAATGAGATTAGAACAGTATTTAAAAACGTTAACCAAGCAATATGCAAACAAAAAATTAAAGTATGCCAAAAGAGTTTTGAAATTATCTTAATAAACGAAATAATGAATTCACAAAAGTGAAATTTTTTTTGTATACATATCTAGGCCCTTTGTTTATTGGATGAATAAATTTCAAATTTCAAAAATTTCAAACAATTAATTTGTTTTTATAATATAATCTACAACAGTTAATTTACTACTTTGACTTTTTACTCGTTTGTCCTCCTAAAATTACTGAAAATAAAATAAAATATTAAAAAAAAATTTTTTTATATTTTTACCCCCCTTCATCCATTCTTGTTTTTACTTTAAAAAAGAGTATTCCTTTTTTGGTTTAAAAAGTGAAATAAAAAAATAAGGATTCATAAAATTAAAAAAAGACAAAGGTGTAGCAGGGCATAATTTTTTTTCATTTTAAAATTTATTATTATTATTATTATTATTATTATTATTATTATTATTATTATTGAAAGAGCACTCTCCAGGAGTAAAAGAAGAATAGTGTGAAAATTAAAATTTAATATGAAACGCGCGCTCTCTTTAAGGACACTGAACGTTGGAAATGCCATATTAAGCAACAACGTCGTCTGCTTATTCTTCAAGGGAATCGAAGCGCCGCCCTGGCGAGCACTTGATCCCAAGTCCCATGATTTAGCATTGAGTTTCCACCTCTGGTATATATCTATCTCTATGTGCGGAAACAAAGCTATATGTAAGCTTTCTTCTAACTTTCCTCGTTTAATTCCAAGTCGCCCGACGAAGACTGAACGAACGTCCGAGTCTTTTCTCAAGGCAGGCGCCAACGATTCACTGATATAGCGGGAATTTGAATAATCTATGCTAATTTCTAATGTCTGCCTTAGGAGACTGAGTGTAAAGTACTAGGAAAGATATTGGAGAGTGCAATCGTTGACTGACTATAACTAACAATTTATTCTTACTTTAATATGGATGAATGAAAAGGATAAATAAAATGGAATGAAACTTTAATTAAATTAATAATGCAGTAATTAGAAATGTTATAAAAAGGAATCGTAATCTCTAACTGATCATCCTTCCTTTAATTCTATCACAGTTCGGCAAACCAACAATGCGACTGTGACAGATTCTCACTGATTCGGCATAAACAATTGTTACGTTTAAAAATTAAAATAAATTAGGACAGAAGAACTGAGACGAAATTTAGCTTTAAAAGAAAAGACAAAAGGAATTTCAATCAATAAATAATTCAAAAGATTAATGAGAAGAACTTTTTTTCGGAATAACTTTTTGACTCTGCTGGGCTGGTGAGCTCCGTTCGCTGAGTGTGAGGCGAGGTTACTCTTTCCAAGATTTCCGAGGTTGCTAAGAAGAATTGATGACGTCGGCACCGCTACTCCAGAAGGCGACCTAAACTGGTTTGTCGACTGTCAGCTGGATCTGTGTGGAATACACACCTAGAATTATCATGGTTTTCGGTGGAAAACCGAAAAAATTTGGCTAAACGTGTACACAAAATTGGAAATAAACCCATTTGGGTGGTTTTCGGTGGAAAACAGAAAATTTGGGCAAAACTATGCACGAAAGTGGAAATACACACAATCGGGAAAATCTAACCTTAAAAATATTGAAGCTATACAAAGTCACAGTTATAGTCAAGTCAATACCATAAGACGATTCACTTATATTAAAGCGCGGCAATAACATGCTCTGCGTCTGAAGGAATCGTAGGGATTTTCACCAGAGTTTGTAACAGTCGAATCATCGGAAGCTATGCCCGTTTGAAGTAGCAAACGGAGGCCCCGAACTACTCGAACTACGTGGGAAAAATCCAAAACTGATGTCATGCCTAGTATCTTCGGTTTATTACTTGTTCCGGTCCATGGCTCACTTCCTTCGCGAGCGGCATTTCAACCGATAAATGGAAGCCGAGGTGATAAAAAGATGGCATAAAACGGTATTCTTAAGTCTTAAAGTTACGACTTAAGTAATAAAGCGTTGAAAATATTCCAAAAGTTTTCATTCGCCCTCTGCATGTTCATTTAATCCACTATCGTTTTCTATCGTTCATTACACACGAATGAAGAAACTGCTTGCATCACGATCCTCGTTAAACAGATTATGAAAATTGACATATGAGGGCAGAGCTCTAATAAACTTTAAGAACTATGAAAGTTTAAACGATAACATTAATGTGCTTATTTCGAATTTACCAACCTTTAAAATTGTTTGTTTCAATGTAGGCTAGGATGGAGACAAATGTTAGAAAGGCACTAAGTGAAAAAATATTGCAAATTTTAGTTTCATTTTCAGTCTATACGTAGCAATAGGTGTCTTCATTATCCCTATTTTTTTGTCTTCAGATATTTTGAAATTCCACATGTTGAGTTCCAAAGTTGTTCCCATTTTCTAATTCAGTTTTTACATAGTCATGCATGCTTTTTAAGGGAAAATCCACTGTCCTTTATGGAAGGGTTTAGTTACAGTTAAAAATGTAACAATTATTGTGGCTTGGGGACAAATGGGACCTGGAATTAAGGAACGTGGAGCTTGAGGAATTCGGGTTTGCATTCCTGAAAAAGGAAGTTGATAATTGGAAATTCTACAAATTGAATGTTGTTCTGAAGTTACCATCTCTCCTTAACAGTCGAGGAACAGATGTGTTTGCTATGCTGTGAAATAGCCTTGCCAAAATATTAAGTAACTAGTAATAAAGCCCGTCATACGACGGTGCCACAACAAGTGAATATGTTAATTCGATTTTAATTATAAAATTTCGTCTATGATAGGATGTGATAATTGACAGGACTGCCAATAGTAAATAAGTCGCTGTCAGTAAGAAAGCGAAGCTGAAAATGTTTTCATATTCAGTTTACAAACCTGCTTATCCGTTGAGGTTGCGGGGGGGGCAGAGTTCGAGATTTTCTGTAATACCCAATGGTAATACCCAAGCGACTCGAACCCAGATGCTCTATGTAATCTAGCCACCTATTCTAGGCCGACTTCGTGGTCTCTTATGTGACCACCGACTCGGAAAATAGCAACTATTTAGGAAGACAGTTGCGGCATCCGTAAATGTGGCCATCCCGAAGGAACTGAACCCTCTCAATGCGAAGAAGTAGTGGTTTAACACCTAAAGACTGTCTTATAGTGATGCTGAACACTATCCAGTAGGGAACACCTGCCAAACCTCCTAGGATCTCATTTCGGCACTCTTTCGATCATAGATGAGAATGGGGACAAAGATGGATTTGAAAAAAGACGGCTTTCTTTCCTAGCTCAAGTTTGTTACAACGGATCACCACAGTTCGCGTCAGACACAGCTTGCTTTTGATTTTATTCCCAAAGCCCGGCGTACGACTATTACTGCAACAGCGTAAACTGTAAGTTCGATTTTATTTAAAAAAAAAAAATTGGTCTGTGACAGAACTGTGATAATTGAAAGGACTGCGATAATTGGCAGTTTTGCCAGTAGAACAAATTCGGTCTAAGTATGAAGGCGATACTAACACAATGTGCCCTGTTACAATGTGATAAAGTCACTACTGTCAATTTGACAGTTATAACCTAACACAAAAACACATCTCAACTGTTATATTACAGTGGCTAGAAGAAATAGTGTGTCCATTGCCGCTGATTTCGTGTCATCATGACTGATGACACCGCCAGATGGCACGACAATCTAATGCGCCGACAATTACTCTATAATGCATGGGATTCAATGTAAGTTTAACAGCACGAACGCTTTAAAAATACTTGTTTAATAAAATAAAATAAGATTGTAAACTTGAAATAATATCCAGATAAACCTAATTAAATGAATTTCAAAGCAGTATTCGTTTTATTCATTATTTAATCGAATAGTTGTTGTTATAAAAAGTTAAGCGCAGAAGATAATTATATGGAAAAGTGTAATGGTTTTTAAATTGAAATGTTCTTTTTATATTTTACAAATTTCATAATTTATAATTTATTACATGTTATTGTGTAAGTCTGAGCTTTAAAAGTTTACTTTTCTCACGTTTTGCACTTCTTTCTTCGTTTAGTGTTTTTACCTAGGACGATAATAAACTAGAAAGTGCAAGCGCGTAAGAACGTAGAACTTGATAATGCTATTTGTTACTGCAGGGTTATATTATTATATTTTAAATTTTAATTTAGAGACACATAACGAAACCGTAAAACAAATGTAAACCAACCAAGAAATGAGAAAAATGGCTATTCGATTAAATAATAAATAAAATGAATACTGCTTTGAAATTCATTTAATTTGATTTGTTTGCATATTATTTCAAATTTACAATCTTATTTTATTTTATTAAACAAGTATTTTTAAAGCGTTAATGCTCTGAAACTTACATTGAATGTCATGCATTATAGAGTAATTGTCGGCGCATTCGATACTCATGCCATCTGGTGGTATCATCAGTCATCATTACACTCTCATAGCTGCATTTTGTATTCAATGGACACACTATTTTTTCTAGCCACTGTAGTTATATGTAAACCTTGCTCTGCAGTGAAAATGGCTCACCGGTTTCTTTCTTTTTTACCTCCCTCATTGCTCAATTTCCTCGGCAGACTGTTGTGGAGGCTTATTGCACGACCACTATATTTTAAAACTAAAAAAATTCATTATACACATTTAATGAATATTATAAAATGAGAAAAAACAATGTCATTTGCTTTTGATTTTATTCGATTGGATTTTTTTTTTTTTTGTATTTTATGACTTTTCCTTTTTATTAATTTATTCAACTGAAATATTATTACTACGCACGTATAACGAATATCATAAAATGTAAAAAACTAATGTTACCTAGTTGTGACTTAAATTGTTGATCAGTTTCGTAATTTAATTTGAATGTTATTATTTTTTATTAAAATTAAAAAATAAGAATCGTATACATGTAATGAATTTCGTAATTTAGAATAGCTAAATTATTTACTTAATTTTAATTTGATTTATTTATTTATTTTAGTATGCTATTTTTAAATGTCAGTAGATGTATATCATTAAATCTTTGACAATATATTTTTGAACCGTAGCCTACGAAAAAGATCAGATTTCTTTAATAGTCATTTTCGTCGGCTGCAGGTTCTATAGATATTCATGGTCATCGAGCTCCACTGTTAAAATGAAGCTAAAGTTTCTAGCTCCCGGTAAGGCGAGAATTCCAATGACGTATATTAAAGGCTAAGGTCAAAAACTCTCACCGGTGAGAAGAGTTAGCGCTTAGTCGGTCAGAAATCCCGGTGAGAAAACTGTGACGTCATTTTAACGCGGTCAGAAACGCCAGTTAGTGCTGCTATGCCTAACCGGTTAGTCTCACCGTCCTCACCGAGAAAAAGACGGTTAGCCCAGTGAGAAATTACTTCATCATTCTCTCACGGGTGAAGGTTTTTGACCACAGCCAAAGATAGACTCCGAATTCTATTGTTAACTACAGTGGCTAGAAGAAATAGTGTTTCCATTGAATACAAAATGCAGCTATGAGAGTGTAATGATGACTGATGATACCACCAGATGGCATGAGTATCGAATGCGCCGACAATTACTCTATAATGCATGGCATTCAATGTAAGTTTCAGAGCATTAACGCTTTAAAAATACTTGTTTAATAAAATAAAATAAGATTGTAAACTTGAAATAACATGCAGATAAACGAACTAAGTGAATTTCAAAGCAGTATTAGTTTTATTTATTATTTAATCGAATAGCCATTTTTCTCATTTCTTGGTTGGTTTACATTTGTTTTACGGTTTCGTTATGTGTCTCTAAATTAAAATTTAAAATATAATAATATAACCCTGCAGTAACAAATAGCATTATCAAGTTCTACGTTCTTACGCGCTTGCACTTTCTAGTTTATTATCGTCCTAGGTAAAAACACTAAACGAAGAAAGAAGTGCAAAACGTGAGAAAAGTAAACTTTTAAAGCTCAGACGTACACAATAACATGTAATAAATTATAAATTATGATATTTGTAAAATATAAAAAGAACATTTCAATTTAAAAACCATTACACTTTTCCATATAATTATCTTCTGCGCTTAACTTTTTATAACAACAGCTATTCGATTAAATAATAAATAAAACGAATACTGCTTTGAAATTCACTTAGTTCGTTTATCTGCATGTTATTTCAAGTTTACAATCTTATTTTATTTTATTAAACAAGTATTTTTAAAGCGTTCGTGCTGTTAAACTTACATTAAGTCCCATCAATGACGTATATTAAAGATAGACTCCGAATCCTATTGTTGTAACTTGAAGCAAATTGGGAAGCTCCATGCCCAGAACTGTCATGGCTGAAAGTGAGTGAAGATGATGCAAAACACATGGCTAAACACGAGAGTAGCTGATTAATAATTCTTTCACACGCCGATCACGGACTGATAAGTTTATCTTTTCTTTGACTTTGTATTTGAAGTATTTTATTATATTTTATAAACAATTTTTCGATCATGGTTTCAGTTTCAATTTCGTTTCGATTATCTTTCAGTAATGTATTTTCATTTTAGTTACGTATTTTTGATTTATTTTTGTGGAAAATGATTCCTGATCCTTTTTCTTGTCTGTTTGTACAGTTGTACGCAAAACAACTTTGAATAAAGGTTTTGATTAATTATTCCTCTGGCCCAAAATCTTCAAAAACAAAGCAGCCAGACAGCTAATTAATCCACGGCTCACTCCTGCCCAGAACAGTCATGGCTCAATTTGCTTCACTTTTTGCCGCTCTTAACAATAGGATTCGGAGTCTATCTTTAATATACGTCATTGCTATAGACCGTAGTCGGCTGCGATTTTTGGATTTCAACAATCAGTATTTCTTCATTTGTTGAAAACAATGAAGGTTGTATTGTTGCTGGTCACTATGGAAACGGCCACGGAGCAGGAGGGTTTACTGTAGCATTTTATATACATGTATAAGATAAGTAATTATGTTTTGTGATTGAATTGCAACAACTGTTAGAAGATAATCAGCGCATTTTTGTATGTCTGTCCAGTAAGAAATAAAATATTTTTCACATAATTTAAAAACTTGTTCCAATACGTTCCATTCGTCCCCTGTGTGTGAGGACGACTGGGGTAAATGACATTGCCAATTACAGATGTCGATTTAAGTGAAGACATTGAAATATCTCGAAAACTACGCGTGGATCAAAGAACTTTAGGAATGAAATTTGTTGGTCTCGAAGGAACCTATCCAATGATACATTATTGCCCCAACCCCCGCCCATTCGGGGTGAGTGGAGGGTAACAAAGATATCCTAAATGGGAACCCTCATTTTAACATGATAATGTTTCAAGGCTGGACACCTATGTATGAAAAATGTGATGCGAAAACCGACACATGGTCTTTTAACTCTCTGGTCTGTGCACTCGCGCGAACCAGGACGCCTCCTAAAGAGAAAGCCTCTGCACGGAAACGTCATACATTGTTACATCATCATAGCAGTGCATTGTTATTCGTATTTCTACCAATAATAAGCCCTGAATTTGCACTACTATGATGTAACAATGTATGACTGTTTCCGTGCAGAGGCTTTCTCTTTAGGAGGTGTTGCTCGACCATTGTTGTCTGACCAACAATCTACACTGAGTGAGCCTATTATTATGACCAACTGACATGTTTATGCAAATGCGCGCACGGACGTCGCGACAATGTTGCTAGCGGGCCGGACCAATATAAAAAGGGAAGCTAAGTGTTGTCGACAACAGAAGACGTGTTCCATTTTTTAACTATGGTAAACGACGCGATTTAATAGCCTTCGAACGCGGGAAGATTGTAGGTGCTCGGAGCTGTGGAGCGAGTATCAGCGAAACAGCAGTATTCGTGGGGTGCTCAAGAGCAGCCGTCGTTAAAGTATTTAAAGACTGGACGGTTAGCCGGAAGACGGGGTCTGAACGTTCGCGTTGTGGCCGCCCGCGGATGGTTGATGATCGGACAGAACGGAGACTGTTACAACTGGTAAAGGATAACAGAAGGGCAACTGTGCATCAAATCAGGGGTCCTCCAAAACGGTCTCTGAATGCACTGTCCTCCGCACACAGCATCGCATGGGATACGGAAGCCGAAGACCTGTCCGCACACCTTTGCTGTCTACAGCCAACAAGCGGAAACGACTCCAATTCGCTCAAGAGCACAAGGACTAGACTATCGAGCAGTGGAAACAAATCATGTGGTCTGACGAGTCAAGATTCTAGTTTCATCATGCAGACGGCGGCGTGAGAATCTGGCGGAAACAGCACGAAAGCATGGACCCCGCATGCATGAGTACAACCCTTCAGGCCGGTACGATTAGTGTTATAGTCTGGGGAATGTTTTCCTGGCATGCGCTGGGTCCATTAATACGTGTTGAACAACGTCTGGATGACACAGTATACCTCCGTATCGTCGCCACCCTGTCATGTTGATGGCGTACCCCAATTGAGATGGCTACTTCCAGTAAGACAATGCGCACTGTCACAGAGCTCGTATTGTGCAGGAGTGGTTTCAGGAACATAAGAGGGACTTTACCTTACTTAGGTGGCCCCCACAATCCCCAGATCTCACGCCAATTGAGCATTTGTGGGACGAAGAAGAACGAACCATCAGACGGCTGGATCCACCACCGTCCAATCTATCACAACTAGAATTCTTCCCACCACTTTCCAACATCTCGTGGAATCAATGCCACGAAGAATCACCGCAGTATTAAAGGCAAAAGGTGGCCAACGAGATACTGACAGGGTCATAATAATATGCTCACTCAGTGTATGTATATATTTAAGTTCCAAAGGTGATTCTTTCCACTGTTTGTTGGTGAAAATTACTGCTTCTATAGGCAACCGCCACATGGCTGCCAATGGGGGATTTGAGTGTGCATGAAACATGCAATCGAAAATCGATGTCAGGTTTCATTATTTTAAATAACTCGATACATCGACTCAATCCATCGATGATTCTTGATTAATTATAAACAGTGTAAACTGTTAAAAGAAAAATTAATTTAAACTTCAACATGTATCGAGTTTTTTTTAGATATCGAAACCTGACAACAATGTTCCACTGCATGTGCCCAACACCATCTAAAGATAAGGCCTTAGTACTCGGCGAGACTGCGTCATCAAACTGAGACATACAATGCAACTTTAATTGTTTGCAACAAATGAAATATGCGGAACGTTTATTTGTAGGTGGTGTTGATGTGCCATGCACCTGATATCCCCCATCGCATTAGACTGTTTCAGTTTTTATCCTATAATTACTCATGCGCTTAAAGCAATTTTGCATTGTAAATTAGCGCTAATTAATAATAATTGTGGACACAGAAACTACATTTGACAAATCTACAAACCGAGACCTTTCATTTAAGACCAAAATGTTTATTGGCAACCGCAACATCACGGAATATGGCTGCCGATGGGGGATATCAGGTGCATGGCACATCAACACCACCTACAAATAAACGTTCCGCATATTTCATTTGTTGTTACACGTTTAAGCATTATTGGTGCCCGTATGAAGCACACACAGGAACGGAAAAATCACTTGATCATTGTCGTCTGATCAACATCTATATTGTACAGGGTGTTTTTGAATTGAGTACAGATTTTTTGGGAGATAGAAGAGGTCCTTAGAAGTATTTTTTGTCATATGAACATGGGGTCCCCGCAGCTCCGTTTACTTACAATACTGCATTGAACAATCAAATGACACCGGGACGCAGTCTCAGTAGGCCTAGATTATTTTATTTTTAACAATTAACACAAGCAATCTACTGTATGACTTTTACAGTAATTGTTCGAAATGACCGCCATTTGCTTCATAGCACAATTCGCAACGCCTTATGATGGATTGATGTACGCGTAGAAACAGTTGATTTGCACGGTCGCTGATGTCACCTGCTGCTGCGACAACACGAGCCGCCAATTCTTCTTCGATATCTACGGGTCCGGAGTACACCATTGATTTTATGCTTCCCCATAAAAAAAAAATCCATCGGTGTGAGATCTTGCGATCTCGGTGGCCAAGCAACTGGTCCGTCACGACCAATACAACGACCAGGATATGTCTCATTTAGGTAATCTCTAACTGCTCTTGTGTAATGCGAAGGTGCGCCGTCCTGTTGATACCACATCAAATGTCTAGTCATTAGTGGAACATCTTCAAGAAGACCAGGGAGCTAAGGCGGCATGGCGACAAGAAGACATGTTTCCTCCTTCAGGAAACCAAGGTATGTTTGCCCGCTAAGACGGCATGATAGGAGATATGACCTAATCAGGACATTGTGAATCATGCCAGCCCAAATCTTCAACGAAAAACGATGCTGAAAACTGTTAACATGTGCTGCACATGGGTTGACATGAGACCACAGATTACTATTGTAGCTGTTGAACATTCCCTCTCGCGTAAACGTTGTCTCATCTGTTCACAAAACCAAGGAAGGAAAGGTTGGAATCCTATTCTGTTGCTGCATAAACCATTCCACGAAAGCACGCCGGGGACCATGATCATTGGGAGATAATTCCTGCACCTGTCGAAGCTTGAACGGATGTTGCAGGTTGCCATGTAAAATGTTCCATACAGTGGTATGACTAATATTCAGAGCAGCTACGACCGCACGAGTACTTGTCGATGGATTTCGGTTAAACCTTTCCAAAACTTCATTCTCTAATTCAGGGGAGCGTAACCACCGAATGCGCCTGTTTTTCTTAGACGACGATCTACTGCACCAAATGTTCGTGAATTGGGAAGAATTCTGTTGGGAAAACATTCAGCATACAAACGCCTTGCACCATCCATGGTACCAGCAGCACCGAGACACAGATGCATGTCTGCATAATCATTCCATGTAAAACGATTCATACTGTTTGTTTAACTTTACATCAAGTGAACTTTACCTACTGCTTTCCCAGAATGCGATTAGTTCACGTGCACTTTGAAATTTCTTTGCAAACAATTACTTTAAAAGTTATTACAGTAGATTGCTTGTGTTAATTGTTAAAAATAAAATAATCTAGGCCTACCAACGCACACTGCGTCCCGGTGTCATTTGATTGTTCAATGCAGTATTGTATGTAAACGGAGCTGTGGGACCCCATCTTCATATGACAAAAAATACTTCTAAGGACCTCTTCTATCATCTCCCAAAAAATATGTACTCAATTCAAAAACACCCTGTATATATAAGTTCCAAGGGTGATTCTTTTGACAGTTCGTTGGTGAAAACTACTGCGCATATAAACTTCATTTTGGTCTTAAATGAAAGGTCTTGGTCTGTAGATTTGTCAAATGTAGTCTTTGTGACACGAAGATTTATGTAAATACTTTTGTGCCCATTCGCAGGCGGGACGGATAAACTGGTCTTTTGGAGGTTTCATAGGAACATTCCATACAGTAATAGTCGCAATCATGGGTAAAGCACGCGACTTATCAGACCTTGCAAAGGGTATAATCATCGGGTACCGTGCAGAAGACGGCAACATTTCGGATACTGCAGCTTTCGTGAACTGTTCGGGTAGTGCTGTAGTGAAGGTGTATAATGAATGGAAGAATGTACAAGATGTGCATTCCATGCGCGCAACCTGTAGGGGACTATGGTCCGTTAATGAATGGGGTGAGCGGCGCTTGGCGATGGCTGGTTAAGAGTCATCGATGCGCTACCGTCGATATATTGCACCATGAAGCTATCCGTAATAACGGTGCAACGCAGCAGACGTCTGGTGCCAGCACCCATCTTGACAAGTGGTGCATCGCAAGAAAGGACGTGCGCTTGCATTGCAGTACAAACCAGTAGAAAATGGTTGCATTTTCCGATGAATCGCGTTTTTGAGCATAGACCTGAGTAAGGAGACGCACTTCTGCTGAGCATAGACGCTGTGTTTACTTGACATATCGAGAGACTCGATGCTCGTGCTTATATTTCATACTTCAATAATTGAGGAGCAATCACGCATAAACGCATATGTCCATATTTTGTAAAAATGAAGACTGTCATTCTTTCCAGTAAAATAGCATACGAATCTGAAAATGCAGTTAGTTTTAAGAAAAAAACACATACGCCTTCATACAGGTACATCGAAATCAATACATCCAAGTACACCAGCACAGGACCATAGTTAATTTTCAAGCAAAACCGCACTTGTCCGAATAACCAACTAGAAGCGTCGTATCGCAACATGTGACTGATGCAAGTTGTTAATGATGATTGGATTCTGAAAGACACCAATTCTTTGTCGACCTACTTCCAAAAACTACACAAGATCAGTCAGATGAAACTAATCTCCGCCACCAAAAAGCCAGGAAAAACTACAGAGTCCATCCAAGTAAAATCGTCGGAATTCTTCAGGTACGATGAACAGTCGTCGTGTAAGACTATTGAAAATGGGATGGACGACAGACGACCTTTTCCTGATCTCAGTATCGGACACCCTATCGTAGCTGCCAAGAAAAAGAACGTGGAGGGTCTATTGCAGACTATATTTAGCAACGATTGGCGAGAAGTCGAACCTTTGAAATGGTACGCCGACATCATTGATAAGGATCCTGAAACCGAAGAGAGCGATAAAAAGAGTAAGGACGTCTCGTAGAAGACTTTTTGTTTGTTGCATCTAAAAACATTATCATGATTCAATGCTTCGAATTGCAGATTCGAAACTAAGTCACCCTTTTTATTGCAGATTTGGATTCTCCAGGAAAATAATACTTTAATTTGAACTATGATTGATCAGATTTTTTTTTCACAGATGGCGTCTGAAACTTGATGGAAAACCCACACTGGTTGCGACAAGTTGAACATCAACATCCTTGATTGGTTTGGTGTGGAATCATAGGTGACAAACTCATTGGTCCCTATTTTATTGAAGGTATTTTGAACGGACAAAATATCAAACTTTTCTATAGTTAATCCACCCTTAGCTTGCGCGGGATGTAAACGTGGTGAAGTGCAATTCTATTGGCTGATTGAGCCTTGCAACTTCCGTGTTCCTGGGCGCACACGAAAATATAGTTCACAAAAGAAAACGTGAAAACTGACTTAAAACTGTAACAATCAGTTCTGAAAACAACTAAAATCAGTAAATGTTATTAATAGGCTAAAAAAGGTAATAAATTACACATAAATAGATCATTTTTTAAAGAAATATATAAAAAAATAGAAACGGGAGAAATCGACAACTCTCGTGCCAAACGACAGGACAGAAATCACCATCATGGGATTAAGGGATTAAGTGATTAAACATACTCCATGGAAAAGATTAAGATTGTTGTGCAGGATAGAAAACATGTGTCTGGGGGGCCCCAAACACATATATTTAAGATTTATTCTTCATGTAATTTATTCAAAAAATCGACTGTATTTATGAAATTGATATTTATAAAGTCATTTTATAAAGCTTGTAAAAAATGTTTCAATGTTGTTTGATTAAATCGTATATCGGATGATTTTCATAAATTATTTTTCATACATAATGTTTAAAAAATAAATTTATAAAATAAATGACTTTCTTGCTATAGCCATGGTCATTAGAAGTTAGTGGTTGGTCAACTCCTCCTCAAAAGGCTACCACCAGATGGCATTGAAGGGCACTATTAGTCTATTTTTAATATATGTAGAAGCTGAATTAAAGCAATTTTTTTTTTAATTTTATTTCAATTTACATAATCAAAAAATTAAACTTAGGGATATAAAATACAGAAGACAATCTTGCAATTCAGAATAATTTTTAAAAGTATTTTTTAATGTCCACGAATATTTTTTTGTCATTACAATTTAGATAAAACATCTTATATTTAATTAATAATAAATATATTTTTTAAAATTATAAAAAAATTATAATTGTTGAATAATAATTTTTAACTTAATAAAATAAGAAAATGTAAAAGAGTAAACAAAATAGATAATGAAAAGCATAAAACAATTAACACCAATAGAGTCCTCACCAAATTAATAAATTTCTAGATATTTTTATATACATCACAATTTTTTTAATTATATCATAAAAAATTCACTATCAGTAAAAAGAATAATAGAAACAATCAAAACTTTGTTAAACAATAATTTTTAACTTAATAAAATAAAAAATGTAAAAAAAAAAGTAGTTAATGAATAGCAAAAACAATTAACAGCAATAGAATCATCATCAAATAAGTAAAATTTCTAGTGTTATTTTTAATTAACTCATAAAAAATTTACTATCAGTAAAAGAACAATAGAAACAATCAAAACTGATATAATGATCACATTTTTACAATGGACATATCATATATATATTCCATATTCCACATACATATATTCCATACTTATATACATTCGAATTATACATACCAATTATACATACTTACTTACTCGTATATATACATACCAATTATACATTCCAATTATACCAACAATAGACATCATAAAAAAGAATTTAAAAAAACATTTACATAATAGTAAAATTTTAAAAATCATACAAAACCATCAAATTATGTTTCACTAATAAAATTTATACCCAAACAGGAGATTTACCTATGGGAGTTCATCATGTATCATCTATCATCACAAATCTATATATATAAAGAAGGATGTTTGTGGGTCTGTCTGTGGGTGGGTCTGTACGTTTTTTATACAAATCTACAGTTTTATTCCGATCTTGATGAAATTTCGCATACATGACCTTCAAAGCATGAGGAAGGTCACTGTCTACTTCAGATTTCGAAAAAATAATAATTATTGATAAAAAATCGATATTCATGGTTATAGCAGGGCATATTAATGAGAAATATCGCATGACCAACAATGCAAGACAAAGTTTTTGCAACAATGGTATCAACACGCAATTCACAAACACTCTGCACAGACCAACAATATATATCTCATGACCAACAATGCAAATAAAAGTTTGTGCAACAATAGGTATCAACAATGGTTTCAACACGCAATTCACCAATAACAATGAGCTTAAAATGATGATGCAATGATAAAGCAGTCCTTTCCAAGAATTATAACAATGCAATATGGATAAGTTTCAATTTGTAACACTGCATAGAATTCCTGTTATTCAGGCTTTTCTTAGAAAAGAGAGTTCTTAGTACTTAACAATTTCTTGAAAATCTTTAAAAATGATCAGTAAATGGAGACAATGGAGAGTTAACAGACTATTGAGAAAGAGTGGAAAGACGAGAGAGGAAGCTCCGTGATGTATTGAGCAAATGGGAAGCAAGTAAATAGAAGATTCCGCGACCGCTAGACTGCACAAAGTGATGAATGGCCAAATTTTGCTTCAACACATCGAGAGAAGAGTGGAAATTGCAACAACACTAAGTATACATCTGAGGTAAGATTACGTGAGTAAGAAATTATTTAAAATAGCAGTGGCATGCTTGGAGGTCCAGCCATTGTGAGCCTTTAAAAAGTTTTTTTTAGAATTTTCATTAAGAATTTTTACTGTATTAATTCTAAGCATTTTCATGTGTTTATTTTTAAGATATTGCAAAATTTAATTTAATTTTTTGAGATTGTTCTGTTTACATCCAAGTGTAATTATCCCGGGCAACGCCGGGTACCTTTGCTAGATTAATATATGGCATGTAATATATATAACAATTTCTTGAAAATCTTTAAAAATGATCAGTAACTGGAGATAATGGAGAGTTTGCAGACTATTGAGAAAGAGTGGAAACACGACAGAGGAATCACTCCTTTAGCTCCGAGATGTATTGAGCAAATGAGAAGCAAGTAAATAGATTAATCGGCGACCGCTAGACTGCACAAAGTGATGAATGGCCAAGTTTTGCTTCAACACATTGAGAGAAGAGTGGAAATTGCAACAACACTGGGTATACATCTGAGGTAAGATTATGTGAGTAAGAAATTATTGGAGAGGTCCAGCCATTGTGAGCCTTTAAAAAAATTTTATTCGAGTTTTCATTAAGAATTTTTACTGTATTAATTCTAAGCATTTTCATGTGTTTATTTTTAAGATACTGCAAAATTTAATTTAATTTTTTGAGATTGTTCTGTTTACATCCAAGTGTAATTATCCCGGGCAACGCCGGGTACCTCTGCTAGTATTTATATAAAACATATGGAATACTAATAATAAAATAACTCAACACAAACAAAATATATAAATTTACTTAAGATGTTGAGATGACATTCCACCAGTAACTCTATACAAACAATAATAAAACGCCCATTAACTTTTACAACCAATAAGATGAAGAATAATAAAATATTAAAATTTGAGGCATAAGAAAAATCCAAATAAGGCCCACAATAAAAATTACCAAAATTAAAAAAATAATTTCTCAAACCTATATTAACTACAGATAGAAAAACAACAGCCAAACAAATTGATGCCAAAAATTGTCCCAATATAAACTGCAAGAAGTATGCCAGATAAATGGATCATCAGCAATACTGTATATCAAGAATACAAACTATTAAGGAAAAAAAAAATCAAATCCACACCGAATAAATAAATTACACTTTCTGCCACAATACAAGTTAAAAATCATTAATCAATAATAATAAGTTGTTATAATAATAAAAATTACAATTTGGATAGCTTTTTGGCATATTTCATTTTCTGTCTTTCTTGAGGTTGTTGATATAGAAGTTACAACAACTATTCTGTACCTGTATAGAATAATTTTTAACTTGTATTCAGTCTAACTTCTAATAACCATGCTATAGCTTTTCATTAAAATAGATACTTTTTCTTTTTAATAAATAGTAAAAAGCCCTAAAGACTTTTAATTGAATCTCTTGAGAGCATAAGGGATTAGTGGATTAAAGGATAGAAAGATAGGGGATTCAGCTGGCCTGCCTTGCTAAGCCATATCATGGTTATTAGAAGTTAGATGGCCATATGTTTCAGAGGGAAGCTAAATTGATTCCTCCAATCACATGAGCCTGCGCAGGGATACGTGGTTATTTTTTGTTTACATCCCGCGCAAGGTAAGGGTGGATGAACTATACAAGACGAGCTACCACCACTATTTAATAATGTTACCCCTCTTCGATTTTTTGTCGATTGCAGCGCCATCTGTGAAAAAAATGATATCAATCGTAGGTCAAATTTGACCTCGTATTTTTTCCTAGAGAATCCAAATCTGCAAGAAAAAAAATGAGGGGGTCCTATTTAAGATTTCTTTGTCACCCCCACCCACCCTCAGCGCTATGCGACCAGTTCCTCATTCTGAAATTCTTCCTATATCTACAGCTCCAGAAAAATATACTGTTGATTCAGAGGAAGACACCTCCGATGACCCAAACCATCAAGATCTTTCAACCATCTACATCTATGACATGTTCACATCATGAAATCACACAGGAGGAGCTTAACGATGGAATGGAAGTATGCTAGCTGAATATTGCTGGTCTGTTATCAGGGACACACCAACAGATGCCTACAAGAGGAAAGGGCATAAAATTTTTGTCTTCGTGTTTTCTATAATCAAGCCTCTGTTACATTCTCTGAGAACTGTGTCCCCTACAAAAACGGTACGTGATGGACCATTTTGGTTTATACAGAATCACATAGTTTCATCTAAAGGACAGAAAAAAGTTCAAATTTGTTGTACAGTGTAATTTAAGTGGCAATTACGTATTTGCTCATGATTATGTTCTGTTTTCGTCAACCAAGTTGCGCTGTGCGCACGAAACCCATATTTCATTTTTACGAAACGAAAATTTGTTAACATTTCGTTCTTCCAGTCAATTCTAAAATTAGTTAACATTTTAGAATAGACCGTTAATCAAAATTTTGTTTAAGCTACTGCAGTAGGTAATTCCTGTTTATTTAATTGGGTTATTGTGCTGTCGAAATGCATAGTACGTTTAGGCTGTTCTTCTACAGATCTCAGAGTTCAGCGTCCATTATGAATCGGCTGAGCACACAAACGAGCTGACGCGTAACGAAAATTGCATAATGAAGTTCCTACGAAAATCTTAGAAAATTCCGTTACGAAAGTTGATAGAAGAAAACGAAAAATCCATGTTAAAGGACTACATTTTAAATGGATTTATTTTTCGTTTTCGAACTCATTTGATTTTCGTACGAAAATTCGCAAACTGTCTACTAGATTAATGATTATTGCTTTCTGAAACTGAGTTTTACAAGACTAGAAAAAATTTGGAAATCTTTTTGTCCCATTCGTTCCCACTCCCCTTAAATGGTCATTACTTTAAAAATTTATAAATTTATAAAATCTAAATAATAATCATCATCTTTTTCATTACTTACAGAAGCTCCAAAATTGAGCTCGGTTGCAATCACTATGGAATGGGATATTCCAACATTGGGAGATTTTGCCACTTGTAAAGCAGACATTGAAGCGCCTATCAAGTTCTCATGGTATTTCAAACAGCATGCGCATACACATTGGATACTTATCGGTCGTGAATCAAAGATCTACTTAGGAAACTTTGGCGTATATTATTGTGAGGCTTCGATTGGTGGAACTACGAAGAAATCTACAACTAGGATATTTCTGAAAAATTAGTTTCAATAATAATATTTTATACCTTTGTAAACATCCGTATTAAGAAAAAATTAAATTTCTGTTGTTCTAATATAATCTATTTTATTTTATTTTAACACGTGTACAAGGGTTTCTCATTTCCCAACCGTTTGCTTATCCGGGATTCCGGTATAAAAATGATTGTTCCCGGGGTTCTGGGAATTTCCGAAATAAGACTTAATTCCATTTAAAATATATTATACAAGGTGATTCGAAAGTCCCCGAACTTCAAGTTTAAAACGTATTTGCTGCAAAACCATAGAAGATATCCGAGTATTGCTGCGCACCATGAGAGCACCACGTGATACGACGATTGCGCGGGTGCGGGTGAACAGTGACGTTCAGACGTTAATAGTTGTTAAGCAAGAACAGGGTCACATTCTTATTTTGCCGGAAAATCGTACCACGTTGCATTCAGCGCTTCCAGAGGATATTTCCTGATGCTCCGGTACCAGTGAAAACAACTGTGTATGATCTGGTTTCACCAGATAGGCAGTGTGTGTGATAAGCGTAAAAGAAAATTCAAGCTTCCATGCAGCGGCTGACTCAGGAATTAGAGGCCTCGTATTCAGCCTGCTAGAGGGTAGTGCAAGAGCTTACATTTCGATTCGGAAAAACGCAACCTTCGTTTAAAGAGGGTCACTTTAAACGGCCGTACGAAATTCGAGTAGTGCAAGAGCTTCGTTCTTTCGATTCGGAAAAACGCATTCCTTACTGCTATTGTTTTAAGATTTTAAGCATGAAGTTGGACTCTGTTCTTGTGTGAGCAATGACTGACATGACGACTGACATGTTACTCTCACGTTGTGCAGCGCGTTTCAAATGTCACACTTAACTGCCCAAGCAGCAACGCTCGGATATCTTTTATGGTTATGCAGTAAATAAATTTTAAACTTGGAGTTTGGGGACTTTCGAATCACCCTGTATAATAGAAAAAAATGGATATAAGCACTGCTTATGTACGAGGGGAGTTCAGTAAGTAATGCAACACATTTTTTTTCTCGGCCAATTTTGGTTGAAAAAACTGGACATTTCTTATGGAACATTTTCAAACATTTCCGCTTCGTCTCGTAAAGTTTCATTGACGTCCGATATGTGACAGCGCTATAGTGAGCTGTTAAAGTGGCGTCTACAATGGAGGTGCGTTCCAAACAACGGGCAATGATTGAGTTTTTTTTGGCGGAAAACCAGGGCATCTCAGATATTCATAGGCGGTTGCAGAATGTCTACGGTGGTCTGGCAGTGGACAAAGCGTGTGTCATCATCGCCGCAAGATCAAGCAAAACTGTCTGATCTCCCGCGAGCTGGCCGGCCGTGCACAGCTCTGACTCCTGCAATGTCGGAACATGCGAACACTCATGTGTTTGATTGTGATCCGTCGATCTGCTCGAATGAGAGTGTTCGCATGTTCCGACATTGCAGTCAGTGTGCACGGCCGGCCAGCTCGCGGGAGATCAGGCAGTTTTGCTTGACCTTGCGGCGATGTTGACACACGCTTTGCCCAACGACTCACCGTGCTTTTGTCCACTGCCAGATCACCGTAGACATTCTGCAAGCGCCTATGAATATCTGAGATGCCCTGGTTTTCCGCCAAAAGAAACTCAATCACTGCCCGTTGTTTGGAACGCACCTCCATTGCAGACACTACTTTAACAACTCGCTATAGCGCTGTCACATATCGGACGCCAATGAAACTTTACGAGACGAAGCGGAAATGTTTGAAAATGTTCCACAAGAAATATGTATCACTGTCATCCAAGACGAAATATGTATCATCGACTTTCACCATAGCAGGGCGAGTGTACATCTAAGGTAAAATTACGTGATAAAGAAATTATTTAGGCTAGCTGTGCCATAATTGGATAAGTCTATCCATTGAGAGAATTTGAAAATTTATTTTTCGAATTTTCTTTATGAATTTTTACTGTATTCGTTCTAAACGTTTACATGTATTTATTTTTAATGCATATTCACATAGTGATATTGCAAAATTTAATCAAAAATTAGTCCGAGCAACGCCGAGGATATCACCTAGCTTATTTAGTAGCACAGCGGATCCAAACATTTTGTAAAAATTCCCCGATATATTTTCATTATATTCTGTGTGAATGTGAATATTTTGGAAACCGAGATGGTCATGATGCAATGATTCAACGTTAGTTTCCAATAATTATTAAAATGAATATAAAATGCTAATGCAATGACAGGACATAGATAAGGTAGTGTCTATTGAGGAAGCAAAGGAGTTACACGTGTCTTCCTTGTGATCCCTAACGAACGTCCAGACGACTGGCGAAAATTTGTGTTTGGAAAGGAAAGCGGAATAATAAGTATTGGTCAGTGAAACTCTGAGGTAAAAGAAAAAAATTATCAACGTGTCGGAAACATCTCAACAACGGGAGCTTCGTCTAGAGTAGGAGGGTATAAGAGCATATACGTCAACGGCAAGGGAAACCTTGAAGGAAAGATGGGTGTAAAGTATCCAGTGATGTTCCCCGGTGGTGAAGATGAATATCATTTTAATCTGAGGTAGGTCAACAAGAGGTTAAATAAAGTCACGGGCGACGCCGGGTTATTAGAAACAAATAAAAACTATCGATAATAGTCGATAGTGATAATGACGGCAGGACATAAAAATAAGTGGTATCTCATGACCAACAATAGTCTCATCATCTTTATACCAACAATGGTATCAACACGCAATTCAACAACAATATACACGGGTGTGACGTACCTAAAGTGGGGTTTATGTGGGCTGAATAAAAATTACAAAATAGCGCAAATAACTAAAAAGGTTTTATTAAA
>JAHWFO010047462.1:0-35041 GCA_023313115.1 Rhysida immarginata | reverse complement strand
GGTTATTTGGCAAACGTCTATTCGGAAAGCGTTCTTGGTAGAGTCTTCTTGCTTCCACAGCATTTCCGTCCGCAAGACCATACATTAGGTGCATGTCAGTGTATTCTGCACTGGAATACGTGTACATGACTTTTTTTTTTACGTAAATCGTAATGCGTATGTCAAAGCACGCAAACGTTCTGAAATTGATATTCCTAGTGGATGTACAGTAATGGGAACAACCGTACACAACTAATGGAACAACCCTAAAGTAGGTTTAAATGGAACAAACCACTCAACCTCGTGTTGGGTCGAAACGCTGGAACTGCTAAAATATCGTCCGCTAACTACCGTGCTTCCCTACTCTATCGTATTGGATTACTCGCAAACAAATCGTTTCCAGACAAAGTGCTATACAACATTTTCGTCTTCTTTTGACCTGAAGAATATGTCACTAAATTTATTGTACATAATTTTGAAACACCCTGTATATAGAAGATAGAATAGAATAGAAAGAAGAAGGATGTTTGTTTGTTTGTTTGTTTTTTGTTAAGGCAGTCTACTGACAAAAAACTCCGAAAATACACGTACGTTGATGAAATTAATACATGCCATACATGCCGACGAAAGAGACAGGGGGTCTAGGCTGAACTCATCGACAAGCTGTCGATCTCGACAAAATCTAACCGTCGATAAGTGGCATATTACACATTTATACACAAGTTTACACACGTATGGCTAGATGATATACATTGATATATACAAGTTTACAAACATTTACACTTAATTTTACACATTTATCCATGTATACACATAAATACATTTGGCGTATTTATATAAACACATACCTGTAGACACAGTATATTATTAATTTCACAGTTCAAGTTTCGTAGCACACGAGAGTGCTTCATGTATGTAAATATTTTTAAACAAGTTTTTGTTAATATTTTTAGAAAATGTGTATTCTTGAGCTATGTGTATTTAGCCTGCAGGCCGGAAACGAAGGAAAAAAGATTTTAATAAGAAGTCTGTTGCTAAATTCTGAAATAACGATCGCCAAGCGCATAGTCGACTGCTCTTGAATTGTAGACAAGAATGTGCATAGTCGACTGCTCTTAAGGCAGTTGTCGATGGTCAAAGTCTACACTAGAAAATCGACGGTGTAGAGTCTGTACACTGTAGACTCTGTAGA
The DNA here is from genome assembly GCA_023313115.1 of Rhysida immarginata. NCBI lineage: Eukaryota > Metazoa > Arthropoda > Chilopoda > Scolopendromorpha > Scolopendridae > Rhysida > Rhysida immarginata. The sequence continues at coordinate 33,870 of JAHWFO010047462.1, read as the reverse complement.
CAAGTAGACAAGTCTACACTGTAGACTCTGTAGATACTGTAGACAAGTCGTGTTCATGCTAGCTCGAATCGACAAATGCGTCATTAACCACGTGACCATCGACACTTGTCGACAGTCGACTGCTTGTCGATGAGCTCAGCCTAGACCCCCAGGTCCCGACACGGAAAATCACTTGACGATCGTAGTCCAAGCAACAATGTAACCTTTATTGTTATCAATAAACGAAAAAATACTGATTCCTAAAATCTAACAAGATCAAGTGACTTTAATCTTGGTCAATCGAAAAAAAGATAGAGTGAAACGAAAAAGTAGACGTGAAACACCATACAAACCTTACTTGATTTAGACTTTAATTTTTGTTATATCAAGCCAGACATTAAGATTGAATCGTTTTTATCCTAGTTAACCATTTACGGTGTAGTTACCCCTGTGTTTAACTGTCATTTTCAAAAGTATTGTTCTATTTTCTTTTTGGCTTAATAGCTATTTACCTTTGAGAATTGTCCCTACAGTTGTGTGGGATCAAGGATGTGATTATTGATCTATTTGAAAACCTTTTGTGCAAAACTTTTGCCCAATAAATTATTTTCCTTCCCCTCCACCACTCTTAGGAGGGAACAACCAGTTAGTGTTTGTGTTTTGTTTTTTTCCTCGGGGGTACTCAGGAAATCACCCTTCCCGTGATAAGTGATACTTATTAGAGTTTCATTGCAGACACCCGAACCATTCGTCTCCGATCGCCATAACGGAACGTGTGAACATAACGCACCCCATTACAATATCTAATGATCAACAATGCAAGGCAAAATTTGTGCAATAGAAATAACGATCATTAAATCATGTAATGAAGATTCCTTCGCAATTCTGCGAATTATAAAACAAAAAAATTGAATTTTTAACAATGCATACAATTTCTATTGTTCAGGCTTTTCTTAGAATTGGTAGTTCTTAGAACTTAACATTTTCTTGAAAATCAAAAAACAAAAATAAAATAAAATAAAAAACAAAAAAACTAAAAAAAATTTTAAAAAAATAAAAGACTAAAAAAAAAAACCCACCAGACAGCGCCCAAAAAAAACAACGCTCCAGCAAAAAAACAAACAAACAAAAAACAGCAAACCAAAAAACAAATTCGCAACGCAAAACGACGCTAGTCGCCTGAGCAACAGTTTTGCGATTGGGCAGATAGTTAACATTAACCATTTCTACTATCTGCACAATCGCAAACTATTCGTTTGGCTGTCTCTTCCCGTCGTGCGCTAGCTGTCGCCGTAGCAACCATAGAGATAGAGATACGACATATAATTAGTATGTCGCGGTCGTTTCGAGCTATTTGTGGATTTCTGATTTTCTTTTTTCTGCTTTCTGGATAATTAGCCATTGTCAAAAGGAACCATCTTTTAAAGATAAGTCAGCATTTTTTTTGTGCATTCTGGTGCTGGGTTGGGTTAACTTAGGATAAACCATAAAACGAGCTCCCGTAACTTTCTGGCAGCCATTTCTGTGACCGATAAAAAATACTGACCACTAGCCTCCTGTAACCGGCCGAGGGGAAACCAACTGCCCCCTGTGACCAAACAGGGGCCTTAGTCTGGACTTTTACTCACCTCACCTCACTTCACTTCGAACTCATCGCGGTTGTTTAACACGTATAAATTTCCTCGACTCACAAATCGGTAGTCTGGAACAGGTTAACTCGATCAGTGAGTCACAATTCGTAGCCATCGGCCGTACGGGTTTCTAATTGAATTATGGGATATGCAAAAAGGGATCTTAGGTGGAGGTTAAAATGCTATAACCAATCAAATCGCAAGATTATTTCGTCATTAGGCGCATTCGGTGGCACTCAGATCTGGCTCAGATCTGAGAGAACTGTCACGTGTTATCTGACCGCTTTTCTGAGCGTCTGAGTGACTGTTGCCGAACGCTCTTTTATCTCAGAAAGAAATGGCTTTACCGACTTTACAAATACTGAGAAGAAACGGCGGTTTTACTAATATTAATGTACATGAAATAAAAATTTGTATCAAATGAACAACTCAGCATGATTAATATTCGATCGCGAGAAGAGTATACCATAAGGCCAGGGAGGAAAGGGTACACTGGGCATCGCCATGATGTGGCTCTCGTAGCTTTTTTGATAGCTTTGCATCGCAGTGGACGCCGCCATATTCAATCTGAGCACTCGGAAAAAGAAAAGCTTGCTGAGCGTCTGAGCTCAGAATCTGACAGATTCGTTGCGTGCCGAACACGTTTTCTTCTCAGGCGGAAGTAACAAAATGTTCGCCGAATGCTGTTCTCTCAGATCTGAGTCAGATCTGAGTGCCGCCGAATGCGCCTATTACTTGTTGAACGTAGAGTTAATTAGAGAGCTGATTCGCTAATTCTTTTGTAATCCTAAATAATCTGCGAAAATGGTCGTCATGCAGATCAAAGACATTCATTCGTGGCCTAAGAATTCTTTCCCTTCTTAGCGCACGTCTTTCATCCCTTTCTAATGTTTTGATAGCTAACAGCAAAACATATCCGTCCTCCATGATGGAAATCACCAACACGTATAAAACTCAGACATCTCACTGGCTGTCGACCACATGTGTAGCAAACGCATCAGGCGAGATAAAGTGAGTAGTGCGTTCAGATGCGTTGACAGTAGTGCGTTCAGATGCGTCGAGACTACCATTTTCCTCTCGCCAAACGTGTTTGCACCACGTGACACCGTCAACACGTCTCACGATGGAACTCACAAAAGTCCAGACTAAGGCCCCAGGATGGGGTATATATGTTTCTGGGGCGCGTGAGCGCTCTCAGAAACACTCATTTACCGCCCACAGCGATTTACCGCTCACAGTGATTTACCACTCACATTGATTTGCCGCCCACATTGATTTATCGCCAACAGTGATTTACCGCCCACAGCAATTTACCGCCCGCAGGTAGTAGAAAGTTTGCTAAAATTTAAAGGAAGTTACAAGTTTCCTTGGATAACCTCTCTCAACAGATGGCGGGTCGTGTCATAGTCGTTTTCTGTTTGTGGACTCAGTCGTCGCGCGATTGTGCAGATAATGAAAATTGACCGAAAGGATCGTTTAAGAAAGTGACTTACCTGATAGTATTTCTATGAACCAATTCTCCTGTTTAGACAAACGAGAAGAGAAAATGCCCGCAGTAGAATATATAAAAATAAAAAAAAACTAATTCTTTGAGATGATGGAGAAGAAATAGAAGCAGAAACGAGTAGACTTACCTTGATTTGACTCAGAGAACCAATCCCCATTGTTGCACTTAAAAATAAAAGAAAATCAAATAATTATTCTGAATAAAAGGATTAAGAGAAAAACTATTGATTGATAAAAAAGTGATAATACAGTGGAGATCTAAGAAGTAGACTTTTCTTCCAAAAACTTTCTTCAACACGTTGTTTGTTTTTTACAATGTTCCCTTTTATCTTGAAAGTTCATATCTATTTTTGAATTTGTTACAATAATTTAATTTTTTTTTCTTTTGAATTGACCCTGTAACAAGGGCTCAACCAATATTGGCGTAATTTATTAGCTTCTTTGGGCTAATTTTAGCTGTCGAGAGAGTGAGGGTTAAAAGATAAAACATCGCCGTAGAGGGTCGGCTGACAGAGTCTTCCTTCATATTGTATCGGAGTGCCGACGCGCCGACACAAGCACCTGTTACAATATACAATCACATGCCAAAAGTCATGGGGTAGAACTAATAACGTGTGATACCTCCTCTAACACGGCGAAGTGCCACAGTGCGACGTGGCATTGATTCCACAAGTCGGTGGAAGACATCTGAAGACATTGCCAACCATTCCGACTGGAGAGCTTCCCACAATTGCCCATTACGGAGCAACCACCGGCTTGCACAGTGCATGCTTGACAACTTGGGTCCATGGCCTTCATGGAGTCTGCGCCAAACTCGAGCCCGACCATCAGCTCGTATCAGCTGATACTCATCAGACTAGATCAGTGGAATCGAGACTCATCAGACTAGATTAGACGTTTCCAGTTATCAAGTGTCCAGACGATGTGTTCATGGGCCCAGGAGAGATGTTGCTGACGATGCCTTGTTGTTAGCAAGGACACCATCGTTGATGTTCTACTTCCATATCCCATGGACACCAGATTTCGTTGCACAGTTCGCATCGATGCAGCTTTAGTACCACCCTGGTTAAAATATGATGTCATCGTTGCCCGTAATGCCGTCAAGTTGGTACTCTCGGTAGACTCTTGAAACTGTGGACCGTGGGATGTTGAATTCTTGAGCCACCTCCGATATTGAATGACCCATACGTTGTGCTCCACATACCAGGCCACGTTCGACCTCGGATAGCTCTCGTCGTGATTTGCATATTTATACTGTTTGCACATGATGCTACTGCCACTTGAAAAATAGTCCACTGCTATGCCATGACTTTTGGCATGTGAGTGCATATTACAATAGAAGAATGCTTGTTTCTGGGATCATTTCAGATTGTTTGATATACTACTTGCTATATATTATCGTTGAATATTTTAGAGTGTCATAAGGAGTGGACAGCAAAGTCTCCTATCATGAACAAAATTGAGCATGTAAGAGAAACAAGCTGTTTGTTTCTTTCTTACACAAATCTACAGTTTTATTCCGATCTTGATGAAATTTTGCACCCTTGGTCTTCAAAGCAGGAGGAAGTTCACTGTTTAAATCAGATTTCGAAAAAATAATAATTATCGCTAACAATCGATATTCATAATGATGGCAGTGCATACGAATAGGAGGTAAGGTAAGACGGGGGAAGGTGAATAATGTTAAGCTGTTACGCGAAAAAAAATTTTTAAATCGGTTTTCGCTCATTTCCACTAGACGACCATATTTGTTCTTTAGTTATAAGGCATGTTCAAATGAAAGTGATTCAAAGGGCACTGAGACGGATTAAATAAAAGTAGTAATATTTACCTTTGTTTATATGAAAGAAGAACATTTTATAGTCGCTATTATAGACGCGCAGTCCTAAAAAAATCTCCAACTGCCGCAATATTGGACTCTCACTGGTTCATCAATAGGCTAATACCGTCCGCAAAAAAGTCTGTTTTCTGCTGCTCTCTGAACCATGCCCCAACAGCATCCTTAACCGATTCATCATTGGCGAATCGTCGACCTTTCAGTGCCTTCTTTAAAGGACCAAACACATGAAAAGCACATGGTGAAAGGTCCGGGCTATAAGGAGGATGTGGCAGAACTTGTCACCGCATTTTGGTTATCGCTTCCTACACCAGTCTCAGAACATGTGGCCTAGCATTATCCTGGAGGAGGATCACCCCGTCACTGAGCTTCCAGGATGCTTTTTTTTCCACAGCTGGACGCAAGTTCTGCAGTGCCTTGGTCTATGCAATAGCATTAATACGGGTTTTGGGTTCCATAAACTCCAAAAGCAGAGGACCGTCGGAATCAAAGAAACACGTAAGCATAACCTTCCCGGCCGAACTTTGCGACTTGAATTTTTTGGGCGTGGTGACGACGGATGCTTCCACTGCATTGTGGATACCTTCCCGGCACCAGGTCTCATCTACCGCGATAACCTTCTTCAAAAATGTTTCCCCCTCACGACTGTAACGTTCCAGGTGATCCAAATAGCAGCAGAAACACAGCACTTTGTGCTCTACCGTGAGCATTCAAGGTACCCACTGACAGCAGACCTTGCCATATCCCAGGCTTTTCACTACAGCATATGCGGAACCAATACTGACGTTGTGATCCTTCGCAAGTGACCGTATGCTGATCCGACTGTCCTTACGAATTGACTTATCCATGTCTGTCTTCAATTGATCGGTGATGACCACGTTTGCTTGGCGCGGAAGTGGTTTATCAGCCGTTTCCACACGAACATCATGGAACATTTTGGCCAAACGCACCACGGTTGCTTTCGAGATACATGCTTCTCCATAAACATTCAACATCCGAGCATGAATATCAACTGGTGGAATGTCTTCGGCTGTCAGAAACTCTATCACCGCTAGTTGGTCAGTTTTGGACGGAAATTTAATAGGAGGGTCCATTGTAATACAAACGCAACACGAGCATAAGCCTAACGTAACTTCCCACAGCAGTGCTTATCAGAACGTGAATCACTTTCATTTGAACATGCCTTATATTTCCGATTCCATCGATGTCGGCCGCCATCAACGGGAAGGAAAAAAATTTTCTCCAAGCTGTAGCATCCAGCTTAGTGAGTAAAATCCCTATCATCTAAGACATGATAAAAGTCATTCTGATCTACAAATTTGAATAACGATTGTAAAAATGTTGTTTTTAGGTTGGTGGAGGTGTTAAGTAAAGGCCATTAGCAACATTATAGACATTTGTCCAGGGGTAAGGTGTCCAGGGGTAAGGTGGATTGGTGAAGGCAATAACTTCATATTCTATGAAACTTATTGTCGATCTTTCATTTTGAAAATTCTTAAAAATGTTGCTCTTGCTCAATCATATTTTTTAAAATAAAATTTAATTTTTTTCACTTATATATTTTGTTAATTGTCAATTTGGCTTGAACTTATCCACCTTTCCCGGGCTTACCCAACGCCACCTAAAAAACAAAGCCTGGTCACTGCGTCATCACACCTGGGCTGGCAATTCAACTTTCATTGTATACAACAAACGAAAAAGCACCTGTTGTAATCGGCGTTTTTTCGTTTGTTGTAAACAATGAAAGTTGGATTGTCAGCCCTGGTTTGATGATGCAGTCCACAGGCAGCGAGAGCGAGAAGGCTTTGTTTTTTAGGTGGCGTTGGCTTACCCAACACCTCCTGAGCGCGAAAACGTCATACATTGTTGCATCATCATGCAAAGACATAATTTAGGGCATTGGTAGAAATGCGATTAAACATGTTTTCGGATGATGATGTAACAATGTATTACGTTTTCGCGCTCAGACAACACCTCAATACATTGTTACATCATCATCAAGCGGCTATTGTTGATCGTATTTCTACCAATAATAAGCTCTAAATTTGGCCGCTTGATGATGTAACAATGTATACACCTTTGTCCGCAGGCCTTCTCTCTAGGAGGTGTTGGCTCAGGCCTTATCTTTAGGAGGCTTACCTTATTCAAAGTTTGTACAATGTCGTGTTTGTAATAACAATGGTATCAACACGCAATTCATCAACATCTAATGACCAACAATGCAAGGTAAAGTTTGTACAATATAAATAAGGTTCCTTACGGCATGTAATGAATATTCCATCCCATCTCTACGAATATGAAACCAAATTGAATTTGTAACAGTGCAGAGAATTCCTGTTGTTTGGGCTATTCTTAGAATTGATAGTTCTTAGAACTTAACATTTTCTTGAAAATCTTTAAAAATGAGCAGTAACTGGAGATAATGGAGAGTTAGCAGACTATTGGGGAACTGAGCAAGTGGTGAGTGACCAAGTGGTCCTTCAAGTTCCGAGGCGGCCCTCGACAATGAAAGCGTGTCTACAGAGGAAACTGCGACTCCTAGACCATACAAACTTTTTTAACATCGATATTTTACTCGATATTTCATTAAAACATCGAATGTACGATATGTCATGCAATTTATATTGAATATTTGTAATTCATCAGAAAAAACATTATTCACTATTACGAAATTCGAATGCATAATACGAATATGCTTCAGCAATGAACGAAGTGTAGCATTTCAAATTTCCCAGGATTCTCTGCAAAGCTAACCCGATTCTGATTGGCGTCTTCGCCAAATATCTAAGAAAGTCTAGATATGAGAAATCCGCCCGCAACCTGTTTGCGGGACGGAATCCGCGCGTCTGTATTCGTGAGATGACAGCGTTTGCGGAAAAACATCTCTTCGCGTTGCGGGCTCTGCATCCACGTTAATTCCGCACTCAAACCGTAATTGTGAAACCGTCTTAAAGGCGGTATACAGTTCTGTGCTCTTTACACCATCGTAAGCGCAGAGCTGAATTCTTCTTTCCGATGAGAGATATACGGGCGGCTGTTCGACCATAGTGTCCAAGTCGTCTTGATTGAAATCTGCATATGGATAGCCATATGGAAATCATCTGCCATGGAATGCTTGCGACAGATTCAGTTTTTTCGCAACTTCCTGTGCAGCACTCTCTTATCCCTGCCCTGCAGTTTCGTGGATTTTTCCGGGGGGATGTTCTTTTCTGCAACGTTTTTTCTTCTTCCACGTGTTTATAACAAAGGATACGGTTATTTTGAGACCTGTCGTGTGACAGTAATGCATATACGCTCATATTTATTATGGAGAATCATATTAATAAGCCTTTTTCGAACTAGGAAAACTATCTCTAAGAATTAATTGAGTATCCTCCGTTTTCGTTTTTAAATCTCACAGATCGTGGGTAAACTCAAATGCTCATGAACTGAAAAATGCACTTCAAAACGTGATGTTGGAATTTTGAAACGTATAGTGACAGATTCAGTTCTTCCGCCAGATTTGCATTGAAATGGAGTGCCTAAATATAAAACGATTTCAAAGACCACAACATGGAGAAGAATAGGGGAGATTGGATATAACGCCAAAGATTAAGCCATCATTATCTAAGAAGCAGCGAAAAGTTCGAGTCGAATAGGCGAAACAGCACCGCGATTGGACCAATCAGGACTGGAACCGAGTATTGTGGAGTGATGAAGCTGTTTTGTTGTGAGTTTGGTGATGAAGCTATGTTTTGTTTGGTGCATGTGCGCTGCAGGTACTGGCGAACTGTGCATCTTAAATTCAACAGTAAACGCAGACGTCTACTCCGAGGTGCTTGAGCATTTTCTGGTCTTGAACACCTTTTCGAGGACGGTGACTTCCTCTTCCAACAATTCAACGCGTCTTCTCACTGTGCCAGAATTGTTAAGGACTGGTTCAGACGAAAAAATATCGACGTGATGAAATGGCCACCAAATTCTTCTACATTGAGAGAGAATATTTGGCTTCGATGAAAAACAGACTACGACAAGTGGTCACTGCAAATAAGGGTGATCTAAACGTGTGGAAAACCATTACTCCTGAAGAATATACGAAATTAGTAACATCAATGCCACGAAGAATAAATGCTGTAATCAGAGCACAAGGTTATCCATCTAAATATTGGACATGTTTGTTTGTGTTTGGTAACTTTTATTTTGTAAATTGTGAAATATTTCTAAACTTTTGAAACCAAAAACCCCCGTTTCTAAACTTGTGGAACGGCTATGCAAACTTCAAAAAATCAGTCCTCTTTCATTTTGCAAGCAATTGAAAAAAATAAAAGCCTATGTTAAAGCTGGTATATTAGCGCTTAGTTAAAAAAAAATTTTCCGAATTTCCAAGTGTTTTTTTCCCATTGCCAATCAACACAAACAAGTTGTCACGGTCATGCTTCAGCGAAGTTTCTAAACTTTTGAATTGTATTTGTATTGTGGAAACTTGTCTATATAGAAAATACTTTTTGGTTTCTTGCAATTCCAGATTAGCTAGGTTTTAGTGTATGATAAACCTTAAACGATAATAACCTTTATTAGAAATAATTTACAATTATAATCCTTAAATATTCCTTGAAGCTTTATCCGTAAAAAATTTCGACTTGCCTTTTACCCTTTAAATTGTATGATGATCTGTGAAGCCATACTCGAAATTAAATTTTAAATAATTAAATATTACTGCAACACCTCATTTCTATGTTTATTAGATATTTATTAGTTAATATCCACATATAAACAATTTCATTAATTACCTCTGCCTTCAATTTTCATCATTGCCAAATTAATTAATAAACTATGAGTTTGAAATTTTTAAATGTGCATTACATTATTCCAAACATTTTTTTCTATTCACTTGCTGCAGACCACACAGACTTGATTTAATTTTTTTTTTCAATTCCGAGGGTGTTACCACATCACTCGAGAGGCAGGAGGTATACAAGCAGACTTTAAATTTAAATGTACGGAAACGATAAAAAAAAATTATTTGTGGAGGTGGTGAAAAGAGAGATTGTGGAGATTTGTAGAAATTTATTATATAATCAGTTTGAACTGATTTTATTTATTGGGAATTGTTTTTAGATTCTATTCAGGAAGATCATACCAGAAATATCCTATAATCTAAATATACTATCATCAAGAATAAACTAGCGTTTTTTTTTTCTTTCCTAATGTTAAAAGTAATGAATTCCTGCAATTCTTTTGGAAAGGCGCATATTCCAAATTGCTTTATAGTTTTCTATTGAATTGTTCTCTAAAATTTCAATACATAGGCATATTTATTAATGACTCTAAATGGAACAAAAAATAAGTTATTTGACAACAGTTGTTACAGGTGTTGCTGGCACATGGTCATCAGGTTAACCGTTAAAAATTCTTTTTCAACTGTTACTGCCTTCTCAATCATTGATTGTCTTTTTCACCATGAATAGGTAAGCTAACAGGCAATTTTTGCTTTTTCAGTTAAAATTTTAATTAAAACTTTTATTTATTGAGAATGTTTTGGATTTTCCAATGTCTCTCAAATTTAGTTTCTTAAAGATTTCCATTTTAATATTATGCGAATCATGACATGAGTTTTTTTTTATGTAGGTTTATTTAAAAAAAAATTGAATTCGTCATTCCTCATTATTTTGCAAAGAATATATTAAATTATTATCTTTATTATTAAAGTTTTTACTCATTTTCCAGTTATTTCGATCTCAAAGCTTCTCTGCATTACTTTAATAAGATGGTTTATGAATAATCCGCATATGTTAGCATTTATGAATAATCATACCGAAGATGAAAATCATTGTACAATTAGCATAAGTTTAAAAAAAAAAAGAAATTTAAATATTAAGTACAAATTATATTAAAATGATATTCAAGTTGACCATGTCTTGTAATAATTTTAAAAACTTATACAATTCATTTAATTCATTTCCGTTCCAAATTTTTTTTTGCAATTAGAAATGAGGATAATACAGGGTTTCTCAAAAAAATGTATCCATTTCGTGAATTGTTTGGGAATGAAGAGGGACTTCTTTAACTTGGATTATAAAAATTAGATATATTTTAATAAACATGGAGTTATAATTCTTCAAAGGGTGAGAACATTTTATGAGACGCTCTGTATAACTCTATAGCAAATGTTTTCAAAAAATATCAGGGGATATTTCCATTCAATCATTGACACGTAAATAATAAATGCATTAATAATAAGCTCTTTGGGCAAGTGACATAATAATTGCCTTTTTTTTGTTGAATTTATATGTTTAATTGGTGATTAAATACAAATATTATATCAATATTTTACAAACAAGACTGTTTGTCTAGATGTTGTGGAATGGCGAAGTAATTATTTCAATTTCACGATATTTATTCATTCTTTATTTTTATGTCATTGTTATTATTTCAGATCGGCAGTTTATATTTCGGTGCTAGCGCTATTGCTAAGCATTGTGTGTTTGGCAAGTGTAAGTTCTTTTTTTTATTTTCAAATAAATAAATAATTCTATTGCCACTAGTTTTAATATTTCTTTCTCATTACTAAATTTTACGAAGCAAAAACAATGTTTTCATTTTTCTATACATTAATCGATTACACTAGTCAACACATTTTGTGACTAAGACAACACAGTGTTCTTAGTAGTAATTTGTAGGTAGAATCCGAATCTGCTTTTAGTTTTTTTCTATCACGTCAAGTTTCCAAGTTATGCACATCGAGATTTCTATGTTAAAGTAATGGGTGTGAAGAGAAGCGGCTACAATGTTAAAGTATCCATATTTTGGGGCCGCAAGGAAATTTACCAGGCCCCAAACACTGAATGATTTAAAAATGTTTCATTGTAAAACAAGAAAGCTGTGCGTGCTAGAGAAATTTAAAAATTATATTCGTAATCAGCAGAAAAAATACTACCAAAAATCACCCATTTTCATTTTGTCACAAGAAAAATCTTAAATTTTGTTGGGCAGTGTTATTTTCGATTTTCACTGTGAATTTAATGATTTTATTGAAAATTAAACAAAGTGTAAATAACTTAAAATTTTAGTAATTTATTTATAATAAGTGTGAGAATTAAATAACTGGTTCTTATCATATCCTAAAGAACCTACAGGAAGCCAGACTCGCTAAGAAAACGAGTCAGGCTACCTACTGGATCCTGGTGAATGTCCTCAAGAACAGTAGAATTTAACGTGAGGTGACAAAAAAGAATATGATGAGCTGTTTCATTCGCCAAATTACACCTTGAACATAGTGGTTTCTCCTGGAGGATCTCCATTCTATGTAAATGTTTTCGTAGTAAGTCATGACCTGTAAGAAAGCCCATGATAACCCGTAATTTATTCTTACTAAGCCGCAGAATACTAGCTGTTAGACTCTGAGTAAGTTTCTTAATCATGAGTCTAGCATGACTTTGATCGGTGGTCTGTTCCCACCTTTTCATCATCGCTTGATAAGAAATTTTGTTAATTTCACAGATTGCGGTTTGTTAGGAAATACCGCAAAAAGGTTCAGGACCACAGGGCACGTTGTTTTGCTAAGGTATCTGCGACCTCGTTTCCAACTATACCTTTATGTCCAAGCACCCATAGTAACATAACGCTATTTTGGAGGGCCAAGATATGCAGGAGTTGACATTTCAAGGTAATTTTAGAAGTTAACTTGGAGGATTTAATGGCCTTGAGGGCCGCCTGACTGTCACTGAGTATGAAGATTTTTCTACGAACGTAGAGTTTATCTACACATATCTGTAGACAGTAAATAATAGCTAACATCTCTGCCTGGAAGACTGTGACCCACCGGCCAAGTCGACGAGAGCGAAGGGTTTTAGGTTAACCACAGTAAACACACAGGCCAGAGTAACCATGATGTCGGGAGCCGTCCGTATACCAAATGATGGCGCCCTTAGGAAAAAGCCAACTCCCCCCTCTCTGCTCTACCATGGGGTCTATGATGACCTCACTCGAGAGCTCAAGGAAGTTACGAGTTTCCGCAATATCGGAAGGCATTTGTAAAATATTACTGGTCATAATCAGGTTAATGATGGTATGAGATTACACCCCAGGGAAATCTACCCATAGCCTGGTTATTCGCTAGATGCAGCTATCGCCTCGCCACCTTGCGACACGAATGAGAACTAATCAAACTGGGTACGGAATTTGACTCTCACGTGCACGATCTCTCTCTTTCATACGTATTTCTCCTAAATAGCTTAAAATAACGAAAAGTGATACATTTCGAGCCATTTCAAGCAATGTTAATCGCTAAGTATCGCATGTAATTATCCAGTCTGGCCAGCCATTTTGGCTCGACAGTGGCGCCACCTATAGGAGCTGAATCTAGCGAATTACCCAGACGATAAGAACTTTTTATATCCAGGGAGTCAGAGAATGACGATAACTTCCATGGCCCTGGTTGGAGTAGTTGAAACAGCGCCCGTGATACCCAAGCAGGCCAACCTTTGAAGGGAGGCCAGCTTGGCCTTAGCAGTAGACTGCTCAATCTTACGCCATCAAATCAGAGCACAGTATGTTAGAATAGGTCTAATAGCTGCTACATGCAGCCAGTATGTCATTTTTGGGGTACGACCCCGACATTTACCTAGGACACGGCGAGATCGATAGAGTGCCATTTTAACCTGATTTATTCTTTTATCAAGATGTTGGTTCCAGGTCAATTTACTATCGAGGCTAACCCCTAAGTATTTGACCTCTTTCCTTACTATAATCTTTTCGCCAAATAATTCTTTTCGGATTAAAAGGAATAATTTCTTTCCGACAAGTAAAAGGAATAAGAGTGGTTTTCAAAGGATTAACCCTTAAATTCCGCTCAATACACCATGTTTGAACTTCGTCAGAGCAGATTGCATCAGGTCCAATAGAGTAAAGTTTATCAATTCCGGATACGTAGATGACAATATCATCCGCATACACTTGGGCATATATGCCCAGGTTGTTTAACTTAAAAATAAGATCATCCACCACCAGGTTCCATAGCAGAGGGGAAAAATACCACCCTGCGAACAACCCCTACAGGGTCGAATCTCTCTTTTCTCCCCCAAAAATGGGAGACAATCATTCTGTCCGCCAAAATGGTTTGAATCAATTTCCGGAGCAGTGGAACAATTGCTTTAAAACAAAGCATTGGTAATTGAAGCATAAGAGGTGTTATTGAAAGCACCCTCGTTATCGAGAAAAGCTGCAAGGGCAAATTCCCTATACTCAAGGGTTCTCTTGATTATAACCACTAATTGGTGCAAGGCAACCTCTATAGATTTGCCTGGTTGATAGGCAAATTAATTAACATGAAAGGGACACTGCGTCCCAATAGTTTCTCTAATATACCTATCAATAATCTTTTCGAAACATTTAAGTATGAAAGAAGATAAACTAATCGGTCGAAAACTTTTGGCCAAGTCATAGCGGCCCTTACCAGGTTTCGGAATAAAGACCACTTTGACCAACCTCCACAGATTAGGAATATAACCTAGAGCTCTAAAGATAATACATAGGATCGGTGAGATCACATCCGATACTTGCTGAAGCAAGATTGGCGTGATTTCATCCGGTCCAGGAGACTTGTATGGTTCAAAAGATTTAATTGCCCATACAACTTTATTACGTGTAATCACTTCCTTGGTCATAGCCCAGCTATCCCTGGAGATATTTCTGGAAGAATCCAGACAATTAATACCCAAAGGTTCGCAGGGCATGGCACCTGGGAAGTGAGTTGTCATAAGAGTCTCGATGGCTTGTCTACGCTGAGAAAGATCCTGATTCCACCAAACGCAGCAGGGTCTACTTCTCTTTCTCAGCAAGAGGCAATTTTCGTGATACGACTGAACCAGGCCCTGTTGCAATCCATTCACACACAATTCCAGGTCAGCTGTATCATGAATTTTATTCGGAAGACCGGAGATCGCTGAACGAACATCCTCACGAAATTGAATCCAATCCGTCCACTTAGGATCCCTAAAGGTCCTATCGCAGTCCTCATCAGCTAAAAGAGAAAAACGTATATGTTGGTGGTCAGCCAAAGATGGCTTCTCATCAACATACCATTTTCTTATCCATTTACTCATAGTGGAAGAACCAATAGTGATTTCAATTGCCTCCCTTCTTACAGCAATTGAAATCACTATTGCTATTCTAAGCTATTCTCTCAGATTAGTATTGGAACTCCTCTATATTATGTGGTGAGCATTTGCATCGCAGCCAACAATGATTTCCATATTATGGCTGATCGAAGTTTCCCATATTCTTCTAAAACCATCGTTTATGGGTGAATCTCTTCAAAGGGAAGGTAACCTGAGACAAGAATAATGTCTTGGTTTCTCCCTTCCATTTGAAGGGTGATTTTTGCTATGGCCAAGTCCCTGGAACACAGTTGATACATAGGCAGAGCATTAATATTATTTTTTATCAATAAACAATCTCGGGGAGATGAGCATGAAAAGTCATAAATCAGCTTACCTCCACAGTTGCTCAAACCTCTAATTCCACCTTTGGAAATCCAAGGATCTTGAATTAGAGTAATGTGGATGTTCTCACCAGAAAAGTCCCACTGAGGTTAACTACCGCCAGTTTTTTTATGCTGCAAGTTTGCTTGAATGCACCTCAGCATCTGGCGGTGAAAATGTAGAAAGTTTCTCTAAAACCTTAGCTTGGATCTGAGACAGCCCAATGTATAGGAACCATTTTATCTTTCAGAATCCTCGCATCCAGTTCGGGAAGGGCCAACACAATGGTGACTACATGATCCTTAGAATTAAGATTCAGAATGCCCCAGTGTGTTGAAGTCAAACCTTTATTCTGGGTTTCTATCCTTTTCAGGATTTATTTTCCAGAATATTTACTGAAAGGTTTATGGACCTTTAAGATTATCTTGATGGTTTTAACGAGTGTCTTCGCCTCACCCACCAAGAGGGTCTCTCCCTCCCAAGGATTAACCTTCTTAACCGTTGTAATCAGCCAGTCAGAAGTAGCTTGGTTCGCACAGAGCAAAATAAACGCTCCAGCTTCCAAGCGACAGTACTTAAATTGAGGTCCAGTGCCCGAAGGCATGTCCCCCATAAAGTCCATCAGTTTTTCCTAGAAAGCTTCCAACTGCTGCTCAGTGAGCTGCTTGTCTGGATAGCCATCCAGAACAACTGCCGTTTTTATAGTTGTTAAAGCCTCGCGAAAAGTCCCAGATTTGGGTTTCTTCACGGGCTTCTTTTCCTCTGAAGAAGGAGTATTACCCTCAGACCTAGGTCTTTTGTTCGGGGTTTGCACCTCCTTTCCAGTGGGCGTCAGGCCGACCCTAGGTTTTCCAACCTTGATGCCTTTCACTGCTTTCTTCCTGGATTTACGGCGTTTAGCCGATCCAGGAGGAGTTTGTTTACCAATCATGCTACTATCCTCACCAGAGGCCGCACTCTGTAAAGAATGCGGCACCTCAGGTTCAGAAGCAGCTGGCTGATTGGATTCAGTTGATATAACAGAGGGCATTGCTGCCTTGTCAATATCAACTGTTCGTTACCAGATGAGATAGAGGGTATATTACTGTCCATAAACTGGAGTAATAAATGCAGGATTGATGGTCCATCCCGGGGGTGCCTGTATACCGGGTTAAGGCTAAGTACTCCTGAGTGTCGTTAGGTGGACAGGAGGCTCCGTTAAAAACACTATAACCGAAGTGCCATCCACCCTTCAGAACGGAGTGCATAACAACTTTGGTTCGGGAGTTGGCGTGCGCCCCCTTATTGAATATTCGGGTATGTCCTAAGTTGTAAACAACCTAGAATATTCGACTATCCGCCACCTACCAACGCAACCAGTAGCTGGTCAAGCCTTGAGAAATAACTAGTTAGATCTTTTGACGATATTTAATATTTATTATAAGGAAGTGGACGAATACCAACGAAACTGTGGATAAAGCTAGAATAAATGGAGGGATATAGTTAAATTTTGGTTAAGATTGGCGGGACTTCCTGTTTTCTGATTGGTCCATTCCTGTACTTCCTTATATCATGTAAAAGTACTTACCTGTGTTTTAGTTGTCTGAATGTACAGGAAGACTGCGTGGCAGCGAAATGTACATACGTGCATTAGAAGCTCATATTTTGTGGATTCATATAGTCCATTTATTTTAATATTTACAGAGGGTTGTTAGGGATCTTTGGTAACAAGCTGCAGGAGTCTGGAACGCAGAACACCAAGATCAATTCGTAACCTCTCCTGTAGACACGCTTTCCAAAGACCCTCCACTGTTCGCGGTTGTCTCTTTCCGAGGGCCTGTTTAACTAGGCCAAAAGCCACAAAAATCCATAGGCGATGCGGGTATGTCACTGAATGGAATGGAGCGGATTCCGATATCTTCTTGCATGTGTTCTAGGAATAGGCAAGTTGAACGCGGCGTGTGACTCGACGCCTTGTCTTCGTGGAGCCATACCGCCGGGGATGGTTTCCTTATTTATTTTTACAGTGATCAGTTTTTCACAATTTCTCGCAATATTGCGCTCTAAATTTGAAAATGGGATAACATCGGCGAAAGGTTCATTAGTCAAGTTAAGTATTGCCAAAAGACCCAAACAGCTATTTAATTCAAGTGAGCAATACATGAATAACATTCCAATTATGAGAACTCGATCGAATTTAATATTAGGTTATTGGAGAAATGTCCATTTGCACATGTCCATATCACTTCAAAAAAAAAGAAAATAGCTGAATGAATAAAAAATTTTTTTTTCAAAATGCAGTTTTTGGTTTACTTATTTGTGAAGTAATTTTGCTTTTTAAAAATCACTTATTGCAAGATATTTTTTAATTTTAACGAGTTTCAAGAAAGCGTGCGGATTGCTGCTCCATTATACGTGAGAATTTCATTTTTAATTTACAACCATAAAGCAAATTTTTAAAAAATATTAAATTATAAAAATTCACTTGACGTGTTGTAAACATTAAGTTTTACGATCAATTTCAGTAAACACTTCCATTTGGCAGTTGATATGAGATAGAGTTGGGCAATTGCAACAGAGCATGATAAAATACGAAATAAAGATCAAAAGCTTGTTTATTATAAATGAAATTAAATTATCAAATTGCAATTATGAAAATTTATAACCGAAATACGAGTTTTCATTAAAGCAAACTTTTGAAAATTGTAAGCGAAGGGAAAACTCAACGGATACATAAGCAAATGAAATTCAAAGAAATTGAACTTATTTTTAGAGATCCTAAGTAATGATTATATAATTAGAATTAAAAGATAAATGGAAATCCTCTTAGGCAAACATTTAATATGGATCGAGGCAAACGTTTCTCTAAAATAAAATTACCGGAATTTATTTTAAAAAAATAATTAAATGCAAAGAAAAATGGCAGTGAGGATATAGAATTAAATGCATTGCATAATAGCGTGCAACTTCGAGAGATTGGGTGAGCTTCCATAACCTTAACGACACCTTCATCATGATGTGAAAACTGAAAAACAACTGGAGATAACGAGTCTCTAGCATACAGAAAATTTAATAGGTTCCTGGCATTATTGAACCTGTTTGGGTAACGAAAATTTTAAGAATGCGAAATAATTCCAGGAAAATGATGATCAAAAAATTTTTAACCACGTTAATCTTGTTCTGAGAGGATAGACAGTTCACTGAAAGAAACTGATGACTGCAAGAAGATCATTATGAGAAACGAAGTCATATACAACCTGTGACAATAAAGTTCGGTGAATGACGTCAAATTGCTAACGGTCGTAAGAGTGCACCATCGTCGTATCCTGCCCCAGACAGGTCGAGACATGTTTTAACAAATTTGAGAGAATCAGCGCTGCGAGTGTGTTTATTGTGTTTAAACAGGACATTGAAGAGAGAAGGCGTAGTATGCGCGGTCGAAACCCAAAACGGATCAGCGAACGAAAGAGACTCATGAAATGATGACAACAGTTTACATAGAAAGTGATATTACTTTGAAGTGTGTTTATGAGTGGTTTAAACGGTTCCGAGGAGGCCGGAACACCGTAGAAGACGCCCCCCGAAGTGACCAGACATCCAACGTAATGTTACGACCCAACTGAAGGCTATCCCTAAAAACGACTACGCCAGGAGTTTCTAGGACTTGTACAGGCGTTCCCAGAAGTGCATTACCATCGACGGGGATTACTTTGAAGGATAGTAACTGCTGTTTCATGTAAGCGAGCAATCCACTCTCAATATGCCATCATTCCCCACCGAACTTTATTGTCACAGGTTGTACTTAGGGGTTATCCTCGATAGTAGGCTGACTTGGAACCAACATCTTGATTATAAACTAATCAGGTTAAAGATGGACTTTACCGTTGTCGTAGAGCCCTCGGGAAATCATGGGGTCTTTACTGGTTATATGTTACGGCAATTAGACCTATTTTGACATACTGTGCTCTAATTTGGTGGCGTAAGTCTGAACAGCTGACAGTTAGAACCAAGCTGGCCTCTCTTCAAAGATTGGCGTGTTTGAGTATAACGGGTGCTGTCTCTACCACGCCAACCAAGGCTTTAGAGATTATACAAGGGGATGCGAAAAAGGCGCGAATCATGAGGATCGTCCATATCAAGATGGCGGCGCAGCGATTGAGTCTGGAAGAGAAGGTAGATTGTGTGAGGTTGTACTCAGCGACCAACAATTACTCAGAAGTGAAACGTCGTATGGCAGCTATGTTTGGGACACCCGGACCTTCGTTGATAAACAAGAAGTTTGATGAAACTGGCAGCGTTGAAGAGCGTAGACGCAGTTGACCCAAGACCGTTGTTACTGACGCCAACAAAGCGCGCCTGCAAAATGAGTTGGCCAGTTCTCAAGAAAAGGACAAGTCGCAAAGGCGGCTATCTGCTTGGTTAGATATTTCTCGTACGAGTATTCAAAGAATCCTGAAGGATCTGAAACTGAGGCCATATCATCCTCGATTAACAAATCACTTGCTCGAAGATGATTCCGACAGGCGATTGGAGTTTGCCGAAACTTGGTCTGCAATGCTGGAGGACGATCCTGAGTTAGTACGCCATGTGGAATGGAGCGATGAGGCAAAATTTCACGTCTCAGGATATGTGAACCGCCACAACTGCGTGTATTGGCGCGCAACCAATCCACACATTGAATTGGAGGTAGACAACCAGAGCCCTGGTGAAATGGTGTGGGCCGGCCTAAGTTACGATGGACTGCTCGGCCCGTTTTTCTTTGAGGACACAGTCACAGGAGACAGCTACCGTGACCCTTCTGGTGAATACTGTGTATCCCCTATTGACGCAACGCGATGATTTTGACACCATGTGGTGGCAACAGGATGGGGCACCACCGCATTATGCTCTCACTGTGCGGAGTTGGTTGGATCAAACATTTCCTGGTCGGTGGAGCGGTCCAGTTGAGTGGCCCCCCAGATCACCCGATTTGACCCCACTCGATTTATGGTTATAGGGGATATCTCAAGGACAAGGTCTACCGCCATAGGTTCCATAACATTCCAGAGCTTCGGGAAGCAATAACGGAGGAATTTCGCAAAATTCCCCTAGACATGTGCAAGAAGGCCTGTGACAACGTGAAGTTGCGACTGGAAGCTTGCATCGCCATGGATGGCCGCATGGTGGACGGGGGACCACTCCATGGAAAACAGAGGGCGACTCTCTTCTTCGATCCTTTGACAATGTATTCCACCATGGTTATATGCAGGTATTAAAATACTTAAGGCATACGGCCTTGTTAAAAATTGTATATATTAATCTGGGCCACCCTGTATATCAAAGGTGTTGCCAGGAAAAGTTCATATAGACTGAGTAATCAAGGGCTATGGGTGGACTTTCCTGGGGTGAAGTCTCACACTTTCATTAGCCAGACTCTAACCAATCATATTCTCCAGATGCCTTCTGATATTACAGTTACTCAGACCCTCCCTGAGCCCTCGAGCGAGGTCATAATTGACCCCGTGGTAGGGCCGGGTGGGGTGAGTTGGCATTTTCCCAAGGGGGCCATCATCTGGTACACTGATGGCTCTCGTCATCACGGCCTCTCGGGCCTGGGCGTTTATTATGGCAGTCCCAGAACCCTCCATTTTCGTCGATTGGGTCACTGGGCCACGGTTTTCCAGGCAGAGATATTGGCCATTATTTACTGTCTGCAGCTGTGTGTAGGTAAGCTCTATGTACATCGACGCATCTTTGTACTCAGCGACAGTCAAGCGGCCCTTAAAGCCATCAAATCTTCTAGGGTCAACTCTAAACTTACCCTGGAATGTCGGCAGTTCCTACACTTCATCTGTAGACCATGTAGGACGAGGATCACGAGCGAGACGCCGACCAACGAAATCCCACACATGTTCAATAGGCAACATATCCGGCGAATAAGCAGACCAAGGAAGAAGTTGTATGTCTTCTGCTGAAAAGAAGTCTTGAACATTCCTTGCAATATGTGGGGGGGGGGCATTATCCTGTTGATAGATCGCCCCAGGAATACCTTGAAGGAAAGGAACGAGTTTGGGCTCCAGCACGTAACACAAATACTGATTGGTGTTAAGATTACCTAAAATTCGCAGCAGCTGAGATCGTCCATGATACGCAATCGCACCCCAGACCATAACTCCGGGTGTTCGTCCAATATGATGTTCGATAATGCACTTCGGAAGGTAGCGTTCACTGGCATAGCGTCTAACACGAATGCGGCCATCATGGTACCAGTTTAAAGCGGGATTCGTCAGAAAAAAATCACTTGTTGCCAATCTGCACGCCAGTCTCGTGAGCCCATTGCAACCGCAAGCGTCGATGGTTTTGCGTCTAAAAGGAGTTTTTGCACACAGTCACGATGCAGCAGACGTCGACGAACTGACGAAGCAGACAGAGATACATCTGTAGAAGTGGGCAAACTGTGCGGTCCGTCAGCGCCATGCGGGCCAGGTATCTATTATCGCGCGTTGACGTCACCTTTCGGCACCCACTCCCGGATTTCCAAGTTGTCCGGTTCTCGTCGGTCCACTGCTTCCAAACTCGCATCACTGTGCTGCTGTTACGCTGCACATGAGCTGCTATTGCACGATTGGTCTAACATTCTTGTTCGTTTATTTGTTTGGATGCCATTTGAGAATTCTAGAGTTTACAAAAATTTC
The DNA here is from genome assembly GCA_023313115.1 of Rhysida immarginata. NCBI lineage: Eukaryota > Metazoa > Arthropoda > Chilopoda > Scolopendromorpha > Scolopendridae > Rhysida > Rhysida immarginata. The sequence goes on along the minus strand of JAHWFO010047462.1, from coordinate 11,804 downwards.
AGTTTTTGAAGTCTTCTCTGAAGATTAATTTTATAGTTTTATTTCGAACCATTATGGCTGGTGGAGAGATATGGTGCGCGAATGCGAATTTTTCTGCCCCCCCCCCCCCCCCCCAACTTCTACCCCGTAACTCTGATCAGTGGGCACATCAAACCCAAACTTAAATAGTGAAGCAGGACATGCCTATGGTAAACTACATGTCGAATTTCACATTCATCATTTCTTCAAAAATGTAGAAAATACTTACAGGTATTGGACATTGAAACTGAAACACCTGGTAGAAATCCAAAATCTTTATTTAATAAGGTGTTGGGGCACCGTGGGCAGCCAGCACAGCAGCAACACGTCTTGGGAAGGATCGGTAGAAGTCCTGCACAGGTTTGCACCCCAAACCATTACTGATCCACCCATTACTGATCCACCTCCGTGTCTGACTGTGGCTGCCAAGCAGTCTGGGTTGTAGGCATCAGAGGGGCTCCTCCAGACGAATACCCTCCCTGTTGTTTGGAAGACAGTGTAGCTGGACTCATCCGAGAATATGACGCGTTTGAGGTCATCCAACGTCCAGGTTTTATGCGTCCGGTACCCCTGAACCCGCTTGGAGGCATTTGTACTACTGATGAAAGGCTTCGGTATAGCAACCCTGCCATGGATGTTAGATTTATGCAGGTAACGACAGATTGTCTTCATGCACACAGGTTCCTGGAGGTGTGTATTCATTTCTGCGGTGATTTCTGCTGCGGTGGTTTTCCGCTTTCGTGCAACAATCCTGGTCTATGTCCTGACGTCTCTTTCCGACAACTTCCGTTTTCTCCTGCAGTTGCTCCTCCTGGACGTGGTTCGTCCTTCCTGTTCATACGCGCACATCACCCTGGATACTGTAGCACGTGAGACATCACAAAGTGTGGCAGTTTTGGACACAGATGCACCTGCTAGACGCGCGCCAACAATCTGCCCTCTTTTGAAGTCGGATATGTCTCCCATTATAGCGCTCTGCACAGACAATTTGAAGCTTACTATCGAACTTTTCTACTGGAGTGACTACCAAGAACTCTGACACGTAATTCATTGATATGCATACGATTAATTACCTAGCAGAAGGTTCTATTCAGCCCTGGGGGTATCCAGTGCTATTTGCGAAGGTGTTTCAGTTTCAATGTCCAATACCTGTATATGAAGGGAGCAGACGGACGGACATTGTAAACCAAGAAGCAGTCCCATTCTTCTGCTACTTAATAACCGTCTGGGTCTATAATTACTTACTGTGAAACAAAGAAGGCAGCGGCAGATTCACTATGACCATAGAAAATGATTGATAGGGATACTCATTCATGATCATATAAATATACACTGTCATATCAATGAATTATGACCAACACCCCTTCAAGGCACACGCATGGTTCGCCCCAACAACGATTACACATTCCAAAATTTGCATAACAGGCTGAGAAAGCTTTAAAGCTGGTGCATCAAACGGCAGGTGCACGAGCCTCAAGATGGGTAAACGTCCGGATTTAAAGGACATCCAAAAAGGGATGATAATAGGCTATCGCAGCAAGGGTGGCACCATCTCCGAAACGGCACGATTTGTGAACTATTCACGGTCCACTATAGTGAAGGTGTTGTGAAACTCGATATGCTTCTAGAGAATCGCCCTAGCATTCCACATCACGCACCGAAATTCACCTTTATCGATGGCAGTATAACGCCGAGCAGCCATGTTGCATTTAGTTGGTCGTAAGAGCCTATTGATCTGTGGGAAACGTTTGCTTAGATCAGAAGACAGATGACATATACGTGTAGGTCCAAGTTGTTAAATTGTTTATACATATCTTGTAAATCATTGAAGTTGAGGCCTTTTTCGTCCGGTTTAGACTCTAGCTGGAAAGGATTTGTCTGAGGTCAATTTAGAGCTAAGCATCCTTTTACCTGGGAGTACTTTGGCCATCCTGGGCAGTCTCTGCATATTTGTTGCAATGAGAATCTTCTGTGCAGCCCGTAAATACGTGTTCAAAATGTAGGCAGTTGTTGCACTGTAGTGGCTTCTTGTTCCATCGAAAGACTTCTACTAGCACTGCCAATAGACCACTACAAGTAACGCTATTCAACAACTGGTTGTGCCCGGTTTTGGGAAGCAGAACCAAAACCTTAGCCAAGTCAAATGGGTCCTTTGGCTTTCCTAAGTCTGATTATCTTTTCCGGGAAGTAGTTGGATCTTCTTTGGTCTTCTTGAAAGTCGTCCAGGTCTTCACATCCATGTTGCGAATGACATACATCAATACATTCTCTGACTTCACAGTGGTGAATATTTAGGATAGGCCTACTGTCGGACCTAATTCCAGATACAAAATTGTTGTGTATTTCTTTGTCTTCACACTTCCACGGGCGTAATTTCCTTAGCTATCGACACTGTTAGCCGCGTTGAAAGCACTTTTCTGTAATTGTCCCTTGCTCCTTTAGACAAATTGGTGAAGTTAGTTTTGACACGAGGCTAGAATTAGGATGATTACGAATGAAATCTTTACAAATAGCCTCTGCTGAATCAAGTCTGGCTCGACTTAGCAAATTTCTTCACTTATTCTCTGAGTATCCATCTTTAGTTTTTATCCAGTTACTAACATGGGGAACCTCTAATCCATAAGTAGCTCTCTTCAGCAATGAGAGACAATCGACAATCGAACAGTGTTGTGTATCGGTATTCGTGTGGAACTTGAAGCATAGCTTCCATAATCTCACCCTTCATAATCATATTCCAAGGGAAATACACTGAACTAAAAAAGAAGCCTGATGTACCCACAAAGGTCATCCAAAATATGAAAGAAAATTGCCTCCTCTTGGTGGAGGAAAATTTGATTGAAGATTGTCTGAACTAGGAGTATATTACATAGTAAGCCACAGAAAAAAACGAAAGAATTTATGAAACCCAGTAATCTGGGAAGATGACATTATCAATGTCATCAAAATTGACATCAAGGATATGTCTTGGATTACGATGCCTTTTTCTATGTAGAGAATGTTTTAGAATGCCAGAGACTAGATCATTATCATGATTTGCCATAATAGGCAGCACGGTTTTCATGAGCTCTTGAACATATTTCCCGATACGGGTCATATCGAAATCATTATGAATGGAGTAATTGCGAGCAATTCTCCTATCTAATTGTGCAATAGTCCTTAGGGTAATGTTCTGGAAAGTTTGGAGTTCCTTCCATCTTGTTTTGCAAATCGTAGCCCAGACGGAGAGAGAGGCTATTCAGTGTATATATAGACAAGGGGGGGGGGGTGCCAAGAATATCTCCCATTAGTTAAGCAGAAGGGATATTAACGACTTATGGACATGGTTAAAACAATGGGCCAATAAATAAGAGGAGACATCTTGTTAATGTAGGGAGAGGAAGTAACCTAAAACAAAGGTTAAAAATAAAGTACAGTACAGTCTAGTTATAAGAACCGCATCGGGAACAGAGGACATGGCTCTTATATCCAGAGTGTAAAAAAAACAACAAGTAAAAGCCATTAAAAATTAGACTTAAACTATAATAAATAAAAAATAAAAAGTGACGACCAAAAACAAAAATAGTAATAATAACAAGAGATGGTTAAAAGAAAGTTCTTATACAAATAATAAACTATTAAGGAATGACATAACCAAGTACCAAAAGGCTAAACTAAACCATTCGCGGAACCATATTTTTCAACTGCCCTATGTTAACATTGATAGTTTCTAATGACCATAATTATACCATTAAACGACTTACCTTTGAACTAATTTGGATTATCATTAATTTTATGTTGTATTTATTCATTACACATCATTCCAAGTTGTATGATGTATTACATGCCATATTTTAGCATCGAAAGTTCCAATGAACCATAATGGTTCCACTAAACCAGGTACTATACCGATCACGAAATATTCCACATCGATTAAATCTTCCTGTTATATTTCTCTAATAGCTAAAGTTCTAGTTTTGAGATAGGGAGGAAGGTGCTACTACGAAAAGTCGTAGCCACTTTGTAAAGGGATGTTTGGAGAACATTCTGATGATTGAAAACTTTCTTCAATGAGATTGCATCATAAAATTAATTTCGAAATTAATACACCTTGAAATAGATTGTATAAATAACTTTTATACTTAAAAGTATAACAGTAAGTTAAAAAATAGGTATCACTCATTTCAACATATGTAGCGCCCAACGATAAGAAATGAGTAGATCGCTCATGAGCTGCTTTCAGCGCCACCGTCGTGTCCCCATTTGAAGGCCTGGCGGTCATTGCTTTGGTAGTCAAAAATGGCTTTCATCGATCTTTACGTGTGTAATTTTGCGTAGATAAACACACCAAAACTCAATGCCGATTTCTTGTTCAGCTTTAAATTGTAATAAAAGCTATATTAAAGGTTCACCACTGACCTTTCACAGGTGGATTTTTTATTTTCTGTGTCTTAGAATGTTTTTCTCATGTGAAAATCATGGTCTTTCATATCGTGATTGGTTGATTAGATGTATCCAACGTTGTTATCGTCGTTTCAGTGATACCAGAATGATTGTTTAGAGGTATTTATGAAATTATATACCGCATTTATTAAAAACCTTCTAAATTTGGAAGATCGCATAAGAAATTTTAGACTACAAGCACGATGTTGGTGGGGGGGGGGGGCTGCTTTTACCTCATCCGTGATGGTGGCGCTGAAAGCAGCTCATGAGCGATCTACTCATTTCATATCGTTGAATAACATGGAAGAATGGAGATTAGTTCCACTTTTCGCCGCCTTCAAATTGCCCCAAAGATGACGGCCAAATAAGCGATCTACTCATTTCCTATCGTTGGTAGCGCCTTGCGTTGTGGGACGTGGATAATTTGAAACTGAAATTAAACCTAACCTTATAATGAATTAAATTTCTTACAGTTCTCTATGAAACGAAAAAAGTGAATACGCTTGACTTTAAAACCGTTATCCTTTCGCTTGGATACAGAAGCTTTTGTTTTCCAAATCTTACAACGCGGACAACTGAACAAGTTTTAGGAGTGAGCAATCAATCAACGTTTCCGATAGCGCAATATTGAGGTGGGAATATTTCGTGATCGGCGTAGTACCTTGGAACCAATTTCGATTATCATTACTTTTACGTTATATTTATCCATAACACGTCATTCCACGTTGTTTGATATATTACACGCCATATCTTTCCACTGAAAATTGCTAGGTGGGGTCGTGAAGATACCATTTGTGCACGTGCTATTGATCCCATTTAGATAGTATTTGTGATTGGTTCGTGCCATGAACCATATTCATCGACTGACGAAAACAGCTTTTGAAAATCTTTCATAGCCTTGGAGGAGTTAAGAGTTACGGACGGACAGACAGACAGACACGCTTCCCCACACTGAAAGCATAAAGCACCTTTCGGTACTTAATAAAACAAAGCATTAACAACTTTTTTTGTGAACATTGGCAACTTTAATTTACGATATCGAGATGAAATATTTAATTACTGTATCAGACCTTATGTTGGTATAGTGGGCCTAGATTTCATTCTGATGGATGATATTTAATGTCCACCCGCACACAGCACGACTTGCCTATCGCAGCAACACTCTCTCCTGACCTTAATCCTATCGAGCTCTCCAAACCCCTCCCAGGACACGCCAAGAACTGTCAACACCTCATCCAGAATAGCAGCAATTGCTCCCTTCAGTAGGATCACCTATTGAAGGGATGAATCGACGATGCCAAGCATATATTCAAGCTAGAATAAGCTTAGAATAAGCTTAGAGATAAGGCCTTAGCACTCGGCGAGCACTGCGTCATCAAACTTGGACAAACAATGCAACATTCATTGTTTCCAACAAATGAAATACACGGAACGTTTTTCCTTTTTTTGTAAACAATGAAAGTTGCATTGTCTATCTAAGTTTGATGATGCAGAGCTAAGACCTTATCTTTAGGTGGCGTTGGCTTATCCCATATTAGACATTAATTTTGATTCACTCCACGATGGATCATTATGATAAGCGTCTTTAATGATCTGAACTTTGTCATTAATAAACTCTTTGGGCTTACTCATGTTCAGATGATAACAAGTTCATGTCAGAATATGTAATGAATTTAAAACTCTGCCAGTCATATCCAATTGCGATAAGTGCTTAACTTAGGAGGGGAGTGTATTTAAATTGCAAGCATAATCATATTTGAATAGCGCCCCCCCCCCCCACCATAGAGATAAAGAATAATTAATAAAAGAAATTTATCAACGCAAAGAATAAGTTATGTTCAACATGAGAGGGTTATCACATATAACTTGTAGGTAACATTATTTTCTCTATTAATCATGTATGTTCTTGTTAACGAAAGGAAAGCTTAGTAACCTAAGTTTTAACCTATAGATAACCTTAGGGGGGTGCGCTCCGGTGTCATCCAGTTTCGCCCCCTCCACTTTCGCCCCTTAAATTTATGCCCGTTCCACTTTCGCCCCCGAAGTCCACTTTCGCCCCGGCGCCATTATATGGTAATTTTATCGCCAATAAACTTTATCGAGGCCCTGAGGAGAGGCTAAGTAACTTGAATACAACATAGCCAGGGTTTCAAACTGTGATGGTACTTCAAGCAATGATTATACACACGAATAATCACCCAATTGTTTTAAGTGGTTTTTAGTGGTAGGCGATTCCCTGAAAAATTGAATCGTTTAATAATCAATTAATTTTTATGCAATTTATTTTTGCATAGTAACGATTAATCGATCCCTGGGATCGATTATTGTGAAAAATTGAATCTATTTTAAAAAATATTAAAATTAAATCTGTTTATTGTAATTTATTTTCATGGTTAAAAGTAGCAAAATAAACACATAGAAGAAGCCATTCATGAATTTTTATTTAATAACAAACAAATCAGAAATATTATAACAATGTATTGTGAAGCAGATAAAAAAAGTTAGATTGATTGATTATTTGGTATTAAACTTCAATTTACTGTCCTTGTGGGGTGGTACTTGTTCAAAAATTTTTGAAAACCGTGGGCCTATAATAATCAGGCTAACGACTACAGTGCAAACCATGGAATTTTAAATGAATGAAACATAAATGATTTAATAAATATTATATATTATATTATGTGTTAATTGTACTTATGTTTTGTGTAATAATTATGATGCGAATTATACTAAAAATAACAACTATATTAAATTACTACTAAAATACCGGGAAAAATCAGGGAAATAATAATAAGATAAAAAAATAATAGAACCATCGATGTAATTGTTTTAGTGTACTGATGTATTGTATTGTATTGTAACAATCTGGTTTGTGATCCTATGGACTCATAATTAAAAATTAATAAGAAGAACGAAATATAGTTAACACATTTAAAAAAAAAAAAAAAAAAATTTTTTTTAAATCATTTCGTTTTTTATTGTAAATGACGTCTTCATGCCGGGTCAATCAGTAAATTATTATTATTATTAAAATTACATTAAAGATTAATAGCACAGCAACAAACATCAATAAGAAAACTAAACCGTATGCTTTTTTTAACCTTTTATTAATATTTTATTTAAGGTTTGTTTTTGTTGGCCAATGCTGGGCAAAATCCGCCAGTGCAAAAGAAAAAGTACACAGCCATTGAAACAAGACATCAAAATATTAGGAATCAATTCATCAATGGGACAAAAAGCCTCATTGAATATATTGATGCAGCGAGTCATTTGTTACACATAACAGACGTTTAGGGAAAATGTGTTAATAAATCATCTTTTTCTTGTTTTTAAAACATTGTTTGCGTTTTTTTTTATTTTCTAAACCCTATTATTTCTTTTAAAACAATTTAGATTTTAGGAAAGCTTTAATTTAAATCGTTCTTAGTTAAAAGGAGAATTTCGTGGGTTAGGTTAGGTAAGTATTCTAAATAACTGAATTCTTAGTTTTCTATTTGACTTGTTAACCTCTCTGCAGGGTCTTTTTTTATGAAAGTGGGTCTTAAAAGTATTTTTGCAGGGGGCGAGTGTGGAAGGGGTGAAAGTGGAAGGGGCGATAGTGGACGGGGCCAAAGTGGAAGGGGCGAAAGTGGAAGGGACCAACTTCACGGGGCCAAAGTGGAGTGAACCGTGTGCTCCAGACCCCTCCCCTCTTACCAGCTGATAAGAAGTTAAAAGCTAAAGAAGTAATCATCATTCCTTCCTCTCAAAAGCAATGATCGCTTAGGTTTTTCTGGCTTCAAGTGAAGAAGGGGGGAGAAACCTTAAAATCTAGCCTTTTTTCAAGAATGCTTTAATGTGTTTGTATGTGTAACTTTGAGTTCATTTTATTGCGAAGACGCCCATGCTTATTGTACATATTTTTCTCTCACACAGAGTGGAGATCCCAAGTGGATCCCCATCGGCGGTGACCCTTCCGTCGTCTATGCTATCGGAGAAGAAAAGATGTCGTGGATAAATTCCTATAAATGGTGCAAGTCCATAGGCGGCGAACTCATCGCCTTCACATCTGACCAGCAGCTAAAAGACGTCGAAGAGTACCTGAAAGAGAAATGTACGTTAGTAATTAATTAACATAGCACAGCTCTTTAATGCTTAGACGATTGGGGTAATCTAGGAGTATTTAACATGATCTTTCTCCTATCCCCATCATCTTCGCATTCTTTAAAATAAAGTCTGAAAACATTTTTGAATTTGATTACCATTTGTTGTTTAAAATTTAGTAAATTTTTGGTGTAATTGACGTGGATCATTCCAAAAGTATTTACTGATCAGTATTCGAAAATGGCGTCGGGTTTGTTTTTTTATATAATGGAAGTACTCTGTCAGATTTGTAACATACGGTTCATCACATTTCAATCGTAAATAGCTCGGCAACCGTTGGTCGCAAATCAATGAACTGCTCACTATTTGAAAGAGGGGAACGTCAAGTTTTTGTTCAGTGCCGGTAGAGATCTCTAGGGTGCATCTGGAAGACGTAGGGAGGTCCTGACAAAGTCTTTTTTGTGGCCACCTCGATCCCCAGACCCCACTGTTTGTGACTTCTTCTTGTGGGGATACTTAAAAGACCGTGTTTTTGTGCCCGCTTTCCAGCAAATCTGGAGGAGATAAAACTTGAATAACAGCCGCCATTCGTGAAGTGACTCCAGATATGCTGCAGCAGATATGGGGGAAATTTGACTATCGGCAATGCAGCAGGAGGAGGACACATCGAACACTTATATCAAAACTTAATATTATTACAAACATTTCAATATGTCGCCTGTCTCTGTATCTTCATTATTTTAAAAAATATAGATTTTTGAAATGTGATGAACCTTTCTGTTACAAGCCCGTTTCAAAAGTCTAAACTTTCATAGGAGAATGGTATACTGGGTGTGATAATTTTTTCACTAAACAGATCAAAGTTACGCCGAAACGAAAAACACCTCCCTATAATGCAACATTTTCTCTTTAATATGACATATAAAAATTAATATTTGGTGCATATGAGCATGCCTGGTGGAGAGGTTGCTCTTTGCTAACGACCTTGTCCTATTTGGGTCTTCTCGCACGAACCTTCAGCATGCACTAGACCGGTTTGCAGCCAAATGTGAAGAAGCTGGGATGAAGATCAGTGTGGCTAAAACCGAGGTTCTGTCTTTTCAAGACAGCCTGCTCAGTGCGCTCTCCATGTTAGGGGAGCCTCATTGAGACAGGTGGAGAAATTCAACTATCTCGGGATTGCGTTCACGAGTGATGGACGGCAGGAGAAAGAATTGGATGCTCGGATCGGTGCAGCAAACTGTGTCAGACGTAAACTGTGGCAATCCGTGGTAACGAAACGCGAGCTGGTTATCAAAGCCAAGCTCTCCGTCTTCAAATCTATCTTTGTCCCCATTCTCACCTATGGTCATGAGGCTTGGGTAATGACCGAAAGACTGCGATCGCGGGTACAAGCGGCTGAAATGAGATTTCTGAGAGGTGTGGCAGGTATTACCCTACTAGATAGAGTGTACAGCAGCACAATAAGGGAATCTTTAGGTGTTGAGCCGCTACTTCTCCGCATTGAGAGATCTCAGTTGCGCTGGTATGGCCACGTGATACGGATGCCGCAAACTAGTCTTCCTAGGCAGTTGTTATTTTCCAAGCCGGTGGGTAAGAGACCAAGGGGTCGGCCTAGAACCAGGTGGCTAGACTACATGGAGAATCTGGGTTCGAGTCGCTTGGATATTACCAGGGAGGACATGCGCCTGATGGCGGAAGATCGCGATCGCTGGAGATCCTCCATAGGGCTGCTGCCCCCACAACCCTAACGGATAAGCGGGTTTGAAAAGTAAGTAAGTAAGTACCATTCAAATGACCACCTCTCGTTTCAAAAATTTAGAAACATCCACTTGGCGTTTCAGAAGTTTAGAAACACGAGCAGAGCAATCATAAAACAACAAACCAAAAATAAAAATTTTGAACACACGATAACTTAAAAAATTGTAACTATTTGAATTGTGGGAAAATAACTATCGGTATTTAGGGGAATAGCCTGTGTATCTAATGACTGTCCGGCATCTTGCTGGCATGCTCATCACTAATGATTCACTAAAAGAAACAAAGATTTCTGCACAGCAATGCCTCATAGCTGACTTGAGCTCCTCGAGGTTGACTGGCTTTTCTCCTTGAAACTTCTTCGTGTACATCCATAAATTCTCGATCGGATTTAATTCGGGTGAATTTGCTGGCCAGTTCTCCAAGAGTAGAATGTTGTTTCTCTGAAACCATGCCTTCACTCAATCAGCTTTATGGCAGCTGGCATTGTCTTGCTGAACACAAATTTCATTTCTTCAGCTTCAAGATTTTCCAGTATCGGGATCAGAAAGTTTTCCAAACATGTGCATTAACCGCTTCATTAAGGATGCATTTCAGCTGTTATGAAACATCTGTACATCATGGCCTTCTGAGGAAATTTCACTGCTGATTTCAAGCAGTCTGTGTATTCTTCTTCCTTAGAACATAAACACGGCAGCCTTAGCCACCAACATCGAGACAAAAGATGCTGCCTTCAGTTCATATGACTTTCCTCCAGTCATCATGTTGTTTCACACATTTAACTCAATCACTGCGTTGTTTTCGATATAGATAAGGGTTTTTATTTAACACGCGCACGGTAGCCCAAGTCACTAAATCTTCACCAAGTAGTGATCTTTTAAAGCAGACTCAAAATGATGTTGACGCAAACATGTTTTTTTCACCAACAGCTCTCAAATTTCTCAAGAGCTTGTTTCTTGGTTTTTCGCGGGCTCCTAATTCGATGATTTTCATCTCAAATGATCCCATTCTCTTCACGTACACGTTTCAGGCACTTTGAAACAGCTGATTTTGAAAAAAAAACCGTTGTTTTGCAATTTCGCAAATTGTCTTCCCTGACTGTTTAAGCATAACAATGTTTTTCTTCTCAATGGAACTGTGTTGCTATACCCATAATGGAATACTGTATTAAGTGAATATCTACCTTTATACAAATTCGTTAATTTTAATAGGCAAATTAGATGATATTTCTAAACTTTTGAAACTAGAAGGGTTCATTTCAACGGCACGATATTCAAATTTATTTGTAACAAATACTAATCTTTATACAGGGTGCAAATTATCTCCTTCAAAAAAACTACACTACGATGTAGACGAAATTCAGGCGATTCAAGTGATATAAGACACTTGGGATCGCAAATCGCAAGCAACGCCGTAAATTGAACCTCAAACTAAGCTGAATGGCGTGGCGCTGCGTAGCACGAGCCAAATTTGGGCGCGATCAATGGTTTCAACAGGATGGGGCTAGGCCTCACACCACTAATGAA
>JAHWFO010047460.1:1875-13707 GCA_023313115.1 Rhysida immarginata | reverse complement strand
CACACACACACACACACACACACACACACACACACACACACACACACTACCTGTTAATCATTAGGATTGTATGAACCGTTTTTACAAACGGAAAAGCTTTATTTCAAAAACGAAGTCGATGGTAACTTCGCCGACGCCCTTCGTTACACTCGTTGCACACACCAGATACCGAAGTCATTTTCTCGCTCCTGCGCACGCCGATTTCTCGTGAAATACACCGGGAAACAGTTTACAATGTTTTGTGGGGCCTAATTCCGTTCTCTCTCTAATGTTTGGCACAGTGACCGTGTTTTAAATACGAGTTTTTGATGTGTTGTTTAAAGGAGATGCATCTACTGTTATCTGCCGCGGCGCTCGCGCACAGTGGCTGTAGGGGTTGATGATTACCGGGTGGAGAGGGTTGATTCACCGCTGAAACGTTAACTTTTTAAACCCTCGAATTTACCGAATAAATACAATACTAACTGTACGTTTAACACATTGTGATTCCTGAAGAAACATCTAAATTAATGCATTCTGTTTCCGTACATTCACATGACTCGGTGTGACTCGGTTGAAGGTATGCGCGCGCGACAACAACAACGGCAGCGGTGGTCGCTGCCTCTGTTTTGGAAACAACGATTGACACATGCTATGGCTATCAAAACAAAATTAAATTTCCCACATTCAAAAAATAAATAAATAAATAAATAAATAAATAAATAAATGAATAATTTATTTTTTTTCCTCGCAAAAAGAAAATTTTTTCTCGCGGAAAATATTTTAATAAATTTTTTTTCTCGCATAAAAATTTTAATGAATTTTTTCCCCACATAAAAAAAACCCAGTCTATTTGCATTCTTATTATTTTTTATTATTATGTTTTTGTTTTTTTGTTTTTTATATAACAGATGTATTTTACAAGAATTATTTACAAGATTTATTTACAAGAATTGTAAAGTATTATTTACAAGAAAATAATAAAATATTTTTACAGAAAATTTTGTGTTCTTCTTCTTCTTACAATACTGTACGTGTTTTCGAGGTAAATTCCCAGCCTTGCCGTTTAAAACTACTCTGGTTGATTTTGTTTAGTGGGGTTGTTAGGGAAGTTAACGTTACAAAAGACGAAGATGATGAAGTTACGCATTCGTACTGCAATTGTATGAAACGGAGATTTGTTTTTTACCATTCCCCCTTGTAACCGTAGGGGTAAGTTTTGCTTAGATTGCCTGGCAACATGAACCTCTTCTGATTAGTAACCTGGTAAATTTTTCTTGTCGGCTTGTTGAACAGGTGCCCCTTTGTTTTGTCACGACGTAAATTAAAATCCACAGGTACGTGAACGCTGTGTAGGGAAGATGAGGTCGTGTCTGGTGTGTTTCGAACCAGCTGTTCGATCGTCGCCGTAGTAAGCACATCTAATGCGTTCCTTGTTAACGAGATCCCTTTGCATTTTATAGAAACCTCACCATTCGAAAAAAACAAACAGTAATTTTTCGGTCCGGCGATGACAAGCTTTTCGATGAAAACACCAGGCTCATACTTTTGTAATGTTTCATCCGTAAGCTGTCCTAAATTAGAACCACGGGGAAGGAGTTCCGTTTCGACCGGTTCGCTATAGAGAAGTGAATCCGTGTCGCAATAATGCAAACAATGCCCTAGTTTTTTCATTGCTTTATAAAGTTCTAGGCAGCCGTATGCCGTTACGAACGATGCAATGACCGTTACCTTTTTGGTTAGTCGTGGGGTGAGTAGAGGCGTAATTCACAAGAGCTATTTCTTCATTCACAACGTCCAAATCAGTTACCTCCAAGGAAGGCGTCGTCATAACTTTAAAAAACTCAGCATAATTGCTTATGTAACGTGTTGTTGTCTTTGTTTGGTTGTTCAATCCCAAAAATCCCTTATGTAACGCTATTTAAACATAGCTTGCAAATTGCACACAAGCCTGGATTTTTCTCTATTCTTTCTGGCTTTAAATCGATGCCTTCCTTGGACTTTACTTCGGCGATGAAAGCCTCTTTTTCTTTATCGGTTGTGACAGAAGCAGGCCAGTCAGAGGCTTCTATTTCCCCCCCAAAGAAGGTGTTTACATATTCAGCGAAAAAATGCGTTTCACCACCTTCCGCGTCATAAATGAAACGCCGCTGATAGTGCCAAACTTCATGCATCTCTATCAAAGTGTAACCCTCCTCCAAGGCTTGATAGAATTCAGGGGACGCCCATACAGAACACAACACGCGTTCACCCACGTCGTGGGAGCAAAGCTCACCGTTTGGCACCTCTGCACAGCTTCTACACAATGGGAAAAGCAGTCGACCCCTACATCTGTAAGGTAGAAGCGGCAGGAAAAGGCCTTGCGGCGGTAAAACTGTGGCGTATACCAACCCAAAGTACGCATTCGGGGTCTCGTCGAAATCCGACCTGATGATTACCGGATGTTCGCGTGGATATTGTTTGAAGTTGTTAACGGCCGGATATAAGGAGGTAAAATCTAAATAGGTTAGGCGCTCCGTTTCAGTCGATTCGGCAATCGCCGAAAATGCCTCCGTTCTTCCGCCGTAGAATGCATCTCTGGGGGTTATGTGGCGCGATTCGTTCACCTTAAGACCGTTGCAAAAGGTAGCCATGGCCGCATCCCGTTTCAACGCGTCCTCGTGCTTGCACTCCCACATCACCTCAAACTTGTGGTCAGGGAGTGCACTTCTCAGAAAACGAAGTCTGTCGAGGGTGCGATGATAATTCTCTCTATTTGAAAGTTTCTGATATGGACTCCTCGCGTGCGATAGCGTGCAGGTCGGGCAGGAATGGAAGAAGCACCCGTTGAATTCATAGACTGTTTTTTCACGGTGGTCAATTCCATCTAATCGGTACGGTCCGACGCGGTATTCGCCGACACCGTCCGATGCAGTTTGAATATGACCAACGGTGCTCTTTCTTTGCTGCTGCTGCCATGCCAACCACCGGTGCGCTTTCAAACTCTGGCGGTCGTTCGCGCCATAACCGCCAGCAGGGATGATACCCATTGAATGTGGTTCGAGGAATTGCTCACGGAGCACTCTGTTGCAAAATCCGGCAATCGTTACATCTTTACGGAACGGGTCATAGCCCGTAAAACGTTCCATAATAGAGGAGAAGCGTTCGCAACCTTCAGCCAACAATTTGACTTCGCTGCGACAATAGGCCTCCAATTCCTCTTCCAAAGACCACTGGTCACCCACGCGCACTTTCTCTGCCGCATACCACGCGAGAAACTCCTGGTACACATGTGGTTTCATACCCCCCACGTCAAAATATTTAACGTCGGGGAGAGGCCGTTTGTAACTGTTGCTCTTTTCGTTAACAACGTGAAGGGAAAAAACCCTTTCTTCGCTTCCTTCAAAGAAAAGTTTTAGGGAATTCGCGCAATGGAAGCGTAATAAATGACAGAGAGTCGATGAACCGAATCTTCATCGAATTGATCGAGATGAGAACCATCTTCGATCCACGAAAAATAACTTCGGGCGTGATTCCCTGTCTTAACAGGTAATTGAGCACAAAACTTCCGTCAAAAGATTTGAAATTATGTGCCAAGACCGTTGTATTTACGAAAGAGATTGTATCTTTACCAGGTTTACGGCCGCGTTTTGGAGTCTGCTGTAATACAAATTCCATAAAAGCATCGAACCCCTGCTCACCCCAAAACGACTTATATTGGAACTCCCCCTCCCCTGGTTTCTCGCGAAACCCCAAGACGACGAGTACGGGCTTCAATTCCCCTGACAAAGCGTGGATTCTAGTTTCAACGTCGAAATATACGTACATGTGGGCGGGATCGGATGTTTTGACACGTTCAGGCGGTGGCTGGATTGTTTTCTCCGTCCCTGTGAGTACATAACATAACCCCGGTTCGTGATTACCACAACATCTGGGACAGCCTTTGGGGTTACACTCATGTCCTTTTGATTTCTGAAACTCACATCCACAGGTGACGCAGCGATGATACGTGCTGCATGTTTTCAGCTTTGGTAGCGTTGTGGCAGTTGAAGTTGCCAAATGATTGTCGAAACATCCGATCCCTCTAAAGTATCTGTTGCATACGCCACAGTATTTGAATTCGGGGTGTTGCTGTTTGTAGTGTTGCCCACCGCAATAGGAACACCAACCACCGCATATGTGTTTCTTCTTTTGGTGGTAGTTCTGAAACACGATACCACAACGCTCGCAAAAACCCGCCTTGCCGTAGTATCCTTTGAGATTTACAATCACATCGTAGTGATCGTTGTGGAGTAACAAATGCAACGTATGCGGCGGTAGGGGTTCCGTGAATTGGGGAGGGTAAAACAATTCCCCGGAAACCGTGGAAATTGGAAGATGGAAAACGATTTGATATGTTGCTGCAAAATGTTTTTGAAATTTGTCCAAACTTTCCACGGTTCCAGGACAGGTTATGTCTACCTGTGCCGCATTGCATAATTCTTGTGCTTTTGTCGCTTGGTGTAGGTCACAATCAGGTCTTATAAGTGCATGGTATTCTTTTTCAGCTTTCGCTGCCCGTGCCGTATCACCACTGGTTCGCGCCAAATTCTTCTCCGCATTTGCCCTTGCAACAACCAGTGCACGGGGTAGACATAAACCATCAGAATTTTTAATCCGCACGACTGAGGTCTTTCTCATTAAATGATCCCCCAGAAGTGCAGCCTTTCGAGCATTTTGACCCGTGGGTGGGCGAGGACGGTGAAGAAGCACCACGTGCATCTCGAGTGGTTCGTTTGCCAAAAGCCCCGAGTGTGATTGTTCTAAGGCCTGTAAAAACTCGAGCACCTTCTCGCCCGTGTATTCGTTAATTTCCCTAAAACCCAAATTAACAGCATCCGTTAATGAGGGAGAACGAAAGACGACACGTGCGTAATCGTATTCTGAATTCCCTCTTAACGTACGGTCGAAAACAACCTCGAAGATAGACCTGAATTTGTCGGCCAATTCCCCCAAGGGGACTTGGTGTGTATTCTCGAAAGAGAGTCTATATGTGGTCACCTCTGTTCTATATTTACGGGACCGACTTCGTCCGAGCTCCTGAAGGGAATAAAAATGGCCGAGATCTACCTCCGAACCGGGCGAGGGACCATCTTCTCCGGGTGATGGCGGATTTCTAAAATGCAACGTGGTGCGAGAGGTGGAGGGTTGAGGTTGTTCGGAAACAGGTATAAGAGAGGGAGGGTTAAATTAGATGACAGGATGGGTGGCGGGAGCGAAGAAGTCGGGTATGAGGCTGGGGTAGCAGAAACACCAGGTTGAAGAGAGAGGATGGGTGGTGAAGGAGTTGACGTGTACGAGGCAGAGGCAACAGAAAAACCAGGTTGAAGAGAGAGGGTGGGTGTCGGAGGAGAAGGAGCGGGTTGAAGTTTTCCTCTTCCCCTTTGTCGAAGTTGGTATGTTAGGGAAAGTTTACTACGTTTGGATGGAGGGAAATGGGTTACCGGATCGCTCGATGTGTCATCATTTGGGTGGTCTTCCCGTCTCACGCAGAGGTCGAGCGGTTGGGACTGTGGAGGGCAATAATACGGAGGTGTAATAGTCGTGGTGGTGAAGGTTGTGACGGGTGTCGTCGTCGTCGTCGTTACTATCGAATTTGTCGTAGTGGTTGTCGTGTGTGTAGGTTGGTCGCGGACACAGAGATTCAGAGGTTGCGGTGCATTAAACATTTTAGGGAATTACTCTGTTGCAGTCTGCGAATAAAGCAGGGTATACAGCGAATATTATCCGGACCTCGGCAGGAGTTAATGCCAAAGATTTCTCGTCCTCCTTATCCTTGTTTCTGTAAAAGTAGAAGGTAACCTTCTTCGTCTTGTATACACAATTTAAATGTATCAACACCCACGGTGAGAGTTCCAGATCATCTGAACCGATACAGCACACAGCAGTAGTAGGAAGGAGGGGGGCTCTTTCCACGTACAGTTTGTAAATACCTTTCAGTTTGCTCAGTATTTTAATGTAATCATTGAGCTTTAAGCAAATGTTACTTTTTTTCTCCTTAAAACCTCTGGATACAGAAAAGTAGAGAGTGTCGTCTGCGTTTTTTTTAACAGACCAACTTTTAATTTAGTTTGGCCTGTAAACGACGCCAACGATGTAAACTGTGGAGGGAGGGAAAAAAAAAATTAAGAAACGACTTGGTTACCTTAGTAATTTAGTAATGAAAGAAATGGTAACTCAATTTAAAAATGAAGAATAGTTAGAGAGAAAAAATACTTCAAACGATTTTAAAATAAAAATTACAGTTGTTGAAATAAGAGTAACGCATAATTACATACTCACCAAAGGTGCGGCTTTTCCAGGCTTAACCGAAGGAGAAGCGCCAACCTCAACACTCTGTGTTGCTGGGTCTAAGACCTCGTTGTCGGGAATCTCTACTTCGGTTGTAGGTCGCTGAAGTTAGGCACACGCGGCGCTACGGTTATTTGTTTTTTTTTGGGAATTCCTCCAAAACCTCGGGGGTCGGTGAAGTTGATCGCCCACGTTTCCTGGGAGGCGTCGGAAGATGAGGTATTGTTGCACCGTCTAAATCTGTATAATGCCCGGGAAACAAAGGCTACGAGAAAAAGACAAAAAAAAAGCTCTTTAAAGATTTAAAGACACTTTTTGATTAAAATAAACATGAAAAACAAGAACAGCAAACCAAAAAAAAAAAAAAAAATGACTTTTAAAACACCAACCTGGTCCAAACCCTCGAAAGAATCGTCTTCTGAAGTAGGTTCAGAGAAGTTTCGTGAGGGTAGTACGATGTCGTCGTAAGCAGACTAGAAAAAAAAATTATCATTACTTGAGAAACTCATAATATATAATAATATACATTAATTAAATCATGAGAGAGAGAGAGAGAGAGAGAGAGAGAATATCATACGGTTAAATCAGTAAGGGATTGGGTTCGGTAATCTGTGACAGATGTTTCGTTAAAGGAAGCCACTAAGAAAAAAAATGTCGAAAATGAACGAGTGTTTCAGGTTCTATTACGGGTAGGAGAGAAAAAGGTGGATAATTGTAATTAGGAAAGACTAAACTACTGAAAATCGCAAGAGAAAATTTAAATAACTATAAAATAAAACTTACTTGTACGAGTAGAATCTGGAATACTAGTTGAACTGAGTAGAGCAGAGTAGGATCAATGGACGGCAGCTAGGTCGCTAACAAGATGATTGTTGCACGATGAGCTAACTAGGAATCAAAACACGGGTATTTATACGGTTGTCTGTTTCATGACCATAGTACCCATCAGCGTATACTCATTGTCACGTTTTTTGATTAAAACAGGGTTTTTAGAATTGTAGTTGTTACATCTTGTTTTCATTAGCGTATACTCATTGTCACGTTTTTTGATTAAAACAAAACTTTTTAGAAATGTATATTATGAAATACAGTTTTCCCCACATCAATGCCTTTAGAATACTTGCCGCTCAAGATCGCAAACGTTGCCGACGGTCATAGAAAGAGAGATGCATCAAGTGATGAAGATAAAACGTTGGTTCAGATCAGTTTTGTTGATTAAGAACAAATACAGCATCCACCTTATCAACAAAGACGAAGCCGCCTCACACACAAAGAAACTTTCAGAAAATGTGTCTGTGCATAAACTCGTGATTGTGTAACATGAAAATGTAAAATTGAATACTTCAACATTAATAAAAACTAATTTTCTTCTTCTTCTTCAAAAATTACAAGCAGAAATTCAAGAAAAATATTCTAGATCATGTACTATGTATATTTGTCCGCAAACAAATCATACAAACAAAACAAAAAAAAATTATTTAATAAACGTTTTTAAGAAAAGTGGTAGTTGCATCTGTTAGATTAACTAGTTAATGTGATGAACAGAAGTTAATCTTTTGTTGAAGTTGTCATAATAAAACATTAGATTTAAAATAATAGTGTGTGAAATTCATTTTATTTATTTACACTTAATCGAAAGGTAAAACATTTGTATTACATCACTCTTGAACATAAACTTGTGTACGATTGTTCCCTTATGAATGTGTTGTACTGTTTGGTAAATAAGAATGTGTCTTTTTCATACCTAGGCAAGTGAATTAACATTCGAAAGAAGAACACACAAACAATATATTTCTTTACTGTTTTATTCAGAAATAAAAGCGAAGACTTTCATTCCATTTCACTCCAACCTAGATCTGATGAAATTCTTTATGTCGTTTTGTAATGAATGAGAAAAGAAGCAGAAAAACGTAAATGCGTTTGTGGGATGACCTATTACTTGTTTGAAAACACAAAACGGGTACATTTTTACACGACCGTTAATTTCTAATAGACAGTTTTATGAGGGAAAAACATTCGCATGTTGCCAGGCAATCTAAGCAAAACTTACCCCTACGGTTACAAGGGGGAATGGTAAAAAACAAATCTCCTTTTCATACAATTGCAGTACGAATGTGTAACTTCATCATCTTCGTCTTTTGTAACGTTAACTTCCCTAACAACCCCACTAAACAAAATCAACCAGAGTAGTTTTAAACGGCAAGGCTGGGAATTTACCTCGAAAACACGTACAGTATTGTAAGAAGAAGAAAAACACAAAATTTTCTGTAAAAATATTTTATTATTTTCTTGTAAATAATACTTGTACAATTCTTGTAAATAAATCTTGTAAATAATTCTTGTAAAATACATCTGTTGTATAAAAAACAAAAAAAAACAAAACAAAAAAAAAACATAATAAGAATGCAAATAGACTGGGTTTTTGTTTTTTTTTATGTGGGGAAAAAATTCATTAAAATTTTTATGCGAGAAAAAAAATTTATTAAAATATTTTCCGCGAGAAAAAATTTTCTTTTTGCGAGGAAAAAAACAACATTATTCATTCATTTATTTATTTATTTATTTTTTGAATGTGGGAAATTTAATTTTGTTTTGATAGCCATAACATGTGTCAATCGTTGTTTCCAAAACAGGCAGCGACCACCGCTG
Source organism: Rhysida immarginata (assembly GCA_023313115.1). Taxonomy (NCBI): domain Eukaryota; kingdom Metazoa; phylum Arthropoda; class Chilopoda; order Scolopendromorpha; family Scolopendridae; genus Rhysida; species Rhysida immarginata. The sequence continues at coordinate 4,770 of JAHWFO010047460.1, read as the reverse complement.
CCGTTGTTGTTGTTGTCGTCGCGCGCGCATACCTTCAACCGAGTCACACCGAGTCATGTGAATGTACGGAAACAGAATGCATTAATTTAGATGTTTCTTCAGGAATCACAATGTGTTAAACGTACAGTTAGTATTGTATTTATTCGGTAAATTCGAGGGTTTAAAAAGTTAACGTTTTTCAGCGGTGAATCAACCCTCTCCACCCGGTAATCATCAACCCCTACAGCCACTGTGCGCGAGCGCCGCGGCAGATAACAGTAAATGCATCTCCTTTAAACAACACATCAAAAACTCGTATTTAAAACACGGTCACTGTGCCAAACATTAGAGAGAGAACGGAATTAGGCCCCACAAAACATTGTAAACTGCTTCCCAGTGTATTTCACGAGAAATCGGCGTGCGCAGGAGCGAGAAAACGACGTCGGTATCTGCTGTGTGCAACGAGTGTAACGAAGGGCGTCGGCGAAGTTACCATCGACTTTGTTTTTGAAATAAAGCTTTTCCGTTTGTATAAACGGTTCATACAATCCTAATGATTAACAAGTAGTGTGTGTAGAAATCAAAGGAAGCAAATAAAACACCCAGACTTTCACTAATACACGCGAAGTACGAACGTCGCCCTCGTTAGCACAACACATGAAGTCAGAATACGTGAACTTGGAGATTAAAGCGTAAAGGGTTCGAAAAAATTTATTTATTCGGAGCCTTGAAACGTTCTTAGACGTCGTGGCACGACGTTTGCGAATACAGACACCCACAGACCCTCTATTCACGCTCAGAAACCTTTATTCGCGTCGTGCGAGCGCCTAATGGCCGACAACCTCGCTGTAACGAAGCGCTGTTCGCGTCGGCGCACATTTGCAAATGTTTCCCGCCGTGTAAAGCGTAAAAAAGAAAATCACACGACGAGAACGTTTAAAAACAACAGGTAGACCGCATTGGATGTGCGACAACGGTCGAAAAGAGCTGGAAAAAACCTTTATTGAGCGATTTTTAACGGTTTAGTGGGTAGGACGAATAGCGCGCCCTCATCATCACGCTGCGGACGCCAAGGGTACTAATAAAACACACAGCGTCCTTTGGGGAGCGCTGTTGTCGACGCTCTCGTAAAAACACCCGGCGTCCTTTGGGGAGCGCCGTTGTCGAAGCCGACGTGGAAAGGCATTGAACGACGGCGCGCTTTTAAACATGAACCTCTTCCCGTCTTTATAAACCCGTCGGACACCCCGACATCAGCAAGGTGAAGGGTGTGAGAGCCCAGACATTCGGCCAATGGGCCTGAAACTACTGGAAACACGCAGAAACGCGTTGTTTGCGAAGGAACGGTGAACGCAGCGCCATACAACGGTGCGGCCACCGAGGGAACTAGATTTTACTGGGAAATGAGGTTGTTTTTTCCGAATAACTTTGCCAAATTCGACCCCAGGACCAAACGACTTTACAACAAACATTCTCATAGTCATGCCAACTCGAATCGAAAACGTATGGGTTTCTCTCACCCATAGACAATTAACAAATGCGAATTTTGTTTTTGGTAGTACGAATCAGAATAAGACACGGCCGCGGAGTGCGTTCAACAGTACTGACGTTCAACCATCTGTTCCCAGTGGTCGAACTAGCCAGTGGTTGAACAGGATCACTTGCCTACTCGGGTGGCCAAAGCGAGTAGGTGTCAGAAGTTAACCTCTGACCAGCGAAAGCTGTGGGCCAAGTTCATGTTGCCTCGTTAGAGGTATTTTTTTACGTTGGGTGTAGCATTATGCCACCTGAAGATCTTTTCAGATCTTAAAAACCTGTGGAGGCAATACCATCTGCCTCTCCACTTCAAAAGTAGTCAGGGGAAGGTTTCCACAACGTCCCTAGTTAACCGAATCGCCACGGCTCTTATGCCCTTGGCCACGGCATAAGGGGGGGGGGTGCAGATCAATCCCCTTCGAGGCTCACAGCTGCCCCTGTGTGTAGCGGTGGTGCTTGGCATCTCAATGGAGTGTACCGACTACCTAAGCTCTGCCCTCCACTTTCTGCACAGGAACCAGCGCCTTGGTCGAGTCTCGAAGTGCCCCAGCTGCCTCAACCGCCCGCCCGCCTGCATAGGTGTGGGTGGATCGGAACCCCTAGACTGTCACCACAAGAGCGCTCTGGCGACAGTACAGGCGGTTCAGGACCACCGACACCAAGCACAGGGTGGGAGGGAGAGGCAGCGTACCCCCAAAAAACCACTTCTCCTTCTTTCTCTTTCCTCTCTTTCCACTATCCTCTCCTTTTTCTCTCTCTCCATCTCTCTCTCTTTCTTTTTTCCGTCTCTTCTTCTTTCTCTTTTTCCTTTTTCTTATCTTTTCATCTTTCTTGTCTTTTATAAATATTGAATAAACCATTATGAAGCATAAAAAACATGATTCAAAATATTAAGAAAAACAGAATCTTCTCATCAAAAATGGCCGCTCCGTTGCCATGGCATCCAAAATGGCGGTCCGCTGGGATTATCTTATCTTTTGATCTTATCTCTGCTAATAAAAAAGGGTCACGTGGAGGCCGGTTTGTATACCACCGCCTGAGCCGAGGGCGTGGTGGGCGTGGCCGGAAGTGGTATATAAACTGGCCTCATGCAACCGGAAGTGGTGGTGGGCGTGGCCGGAAGTGGTATATAAAGGGCTGCCTATACTACTTATGGACATAAAATTGAAAATGATACCAAGAACGATGACTAAATATTTCTCTCTTCTTTTGAAGGCACTCTTCACATTCTTTCTTACCGGAATTTTAATTAAAGCAATGAACTTGCTGAGAGAATATTCAATGATATCTTTTTCCTTTTTAGTCCATGGTACCCTTTTAAACTTCTTCCTCTTTCTCGTTTGTTCGCTTTCATAATTAGTTCCTCCATCACTTTCATCA
>JAHWFO010047441.1:176204-216032 GCA_023313115.1 Rhysida immarginata | reverse complement strand
TACATCCTTTGAGTTTTCTTCCATCTCACAAGTTTCTTCAAGATTGGTGACTCTATTTATTTATTTTATTTTTTTGTTTTTTATAATTCACGATTTTCCCCATTAAAAGGAGACTGAACTCAGATAGAGAGAAATGTTCAAAAAATTGTTTTTTTAATAAAAAAATTGGATTTAGTCGGGAGTTTTTCCCCCGTAAAATGATTAACCCAAAATTTTTTAATTTTTTCTGACTTTCTAATGAAGTTTTATTCAAATTTCTTGTTACTATTTTAAATATGTAAAAAGGTGTAGTTCTGTAATTTTTGGTCAGTCTATACCTGATATCTATTTTTGGTGCATGCGATTGAAAAATCGGTTTTTATGTAACGTTTTTTAAAAATGTAGCAAATCTACTTGAAAGTTAAACATAAAAACTTGTTTGTGGGCTATTTAATCATGTGGAAACTATGAATCAAGTTTTATTAAAATCCCATAATTAGATTTGGACTTCGTTGTTTTCACAGGAATCTCCCTTGAAGATAAAACTGATCTCTTTTACTTCCCTTTTTTTGGAAAAGTGCCAGTGCTTATAGTGAAATTATAAATAGTACATAAATTTATTATTAAGAGATTTATAATAGTCCTTAACAATTGAATGGATATATTGTTGATACCATATGCCGTACTGTCATCTGTTTATGTAATTTTATTTATTATATCTTTGAATTCATCTTCTTCATAAAAGAAAGCCATTCTATTAAAAACCATTATTTGTCATTATAGATAAGAATTTAAATTCTGAAATTGTAAATCTTCAAAAAATTAGTTATTGCTCTCGGTATATTCTTTTGCTCAAAACTTCTACTTTTATTTATATTTTTTTCTATCTCATGGCTTTCATTTAATTTTCGATTTAATCTTACTTTCCATTATTTCTTACAGTTTATATAATATCTTTCTGTACGATTTTGGTGATATTCCTTTTTGTCTTTTCTAATTTCAGCATTCACTTTATTCTTTTTCTATTGTAGCGGTCCTTTTTTATGAGGCCAAAAGCTGACCACTTTCTGGTTTGAGTACGTAATTTTCTAGTGGTTCTTTCGATGTTTTGCCTCTTCTTCCGTGTTTAGCGTCCTTCTCTTTCCAGTTCTTTTGTACCCCTTCCCTTTGTACCTTTTTGCCCCGTTTAGGATATTTTTTTCGTATCTTCTGTCATCAGTCCTTTTACTTACCTGTTGCTCTAGTAAACCTCGTGTTAGGTAATTTTTTTTTCTTTAGCTGTATGGGGTGAGTTTTTTTTTTTTTTTTGAAGAGCTCCCGTCTTTCCATCCAGGAGCCGGCTTGTTCTATCCGTTTCTGTGTGTGATTCCAATGTGTGAAAGATCAGTGGTTTTTCTTCGCTCTTCCCTCAGTTCAAATTATTTTTCATGAGATATTTACCCCCTTTTAAATGGTTTCCTAATGAAGGAAGTTTCGTTGGTAGGAACAATTAGATAGTAACCATCTCGTTGTGGGTTTTTTTATTAGTATGTTCTGTTATTGGATTTTATTCCACGGGTTAGGGTTGGGTTCTTCCTTTTCTGAGGTGTTTGTGCTTTGTCCTCTCTATTTACTTCCAATTTGTTTTCCCCTTTTCCCTCCTACCTTTTCCTGGTTGTGTTTTTCCTTTCTCCTTCTGGCCAATGCGTTGTTCCGTGACTGTTTTTGTTCTGAGAGTTGAGTTATTTAATTTGATGGTTTTATCGGAAAAATTTTTCAAAAGGTTAAAAAGTAAAAATTTATTTTGTTCGCGGGGGAGGTTTGTAGCGGTCCCTTTTTATGGGGCCGAAAGCTGACCACTTTCTGGTTTGAGTACTTAATTTTCTAGTGGTTCATTCGATTTTCTGCCTTCTTATTTCCTTTATTGCTTACCGTTCGCGCTCCTTAAAAGTATCTTAAGCAGTTTTAATTTCGATAAATTAAAAAAAAAAAAAATTTTCATCATTTTTAAGCCTATATCTAGGTTGCTGTAACTTTGCAACAATGCCGTTATTTTCTTTCTTTGTTGTAACGTTATTATCTCGAGTGCATCCACGCTTTCCTTTGTTTTTGGGGTTTTGTTTCGCGCGTCTTTTTGGGCTTCGGGTAACGTCCCCTGCCTCTGGAAAATAAGTTGTTTTCGGTTTGCGGTTGGCTTGACATTGTGAGCGGGATGGGCCCTGTTAGTAATCTCTGCCGCGTCTGCCGACGTTTACTATTTATTGCTCAGTATGGAATTAATTCCAGGAATCAGTAATTTCCTAATGTTTCTTCTGGTTTATGTACTACAATGTTTTATTAGGCGCCGATTGCCTTTACGCCTGTTTCTTTTTTTTTTTTTTTTGTTTGTTTCCTCGATGGCGTCGTCTCGACTTCTCCAGCTCTGCATTTTTTTGAGTGGCCCGTCGGCACTCATTTTTCTTTGTAGTTTTGCTGTCTACCAGCGCTGTCTTAATTATACATTCGATGTTCAGCGCCTGATTTAGCACCGGTGCGGCCGTGGACTTCCTCCTCTCATAGCTGTGATTTTCGAACGTCGTCGTTGGACCATGTTATGCCTTCTTTGTGGCATCGGAGGCAGCAAGTCGCAGGTTTGGTTTAGTATTTGCCTACCACTATTTTCTTTACTAACTATTGTTTTACTCTTACTATCTTTTAGCCCTTATTATTAGATTGTAGCCATCTTATAGCTTTACTTTTCCCTGGGTGGCTTTTTTTCTCCTTTCTTTTGCTTTCTTGCTTCTCTTCCAGGTGCCTCGTTCTTCCCTTTCTTCAATCTCCTTGCATCCAGTTTGCCATCGACTTCAGTGCGTGCGTAGTTTCTACGTTCTCCTGTGCGGGCGCTGTTGTTTTTTCTGCGTCAATCCTTTGATTCGTCAACTTCCAGTCGCGTTTTCGCTGCCATCGTCTTTTTGCGTCCAGTCTTCTGTAGTTTTTCATTTCTAACAATTTTTATCTTTTATTACCAAGTGATTCTAGATTCGTTTGTATCCTGCTTCTCTTATTGTGTTTTTAATTATTTTTCTGCCCTGAAATGTAAATCATTTGATGTTTCCGTGGGTATTTTTATTCTCTGTAATAAAAATTACAATTTTTACTTGGTAACCTTTTGAGTTGGATTTCTTACTACTTCCTGCCTATTTATCGGAATTTAACCTCCCTTTGATTGTACTTCTTTTAAATTTGTTTATTATTATTTTTTATTTCTTAGGGAGATACTATCCAGATCTGTAATTTATCTTCACTTACTTTCTCTTGGGTTAACCACTTACGAGTAAAACTTTAATCCTTTTTTTCTCGCTTAACTTAATTCACCCTTTGGCTGTACGTGTAACAAACTGGCACATTACACTATTTAAATTTTCATCAGTCATAAAAAGAGTAAATTCTTTATATCTTAAATTTCTTTCGTTTCTAGAATACTAGTAAACCATGGTTTTTTTATTATTAACTTGTTGATTTCATATATATTTCATGTTTTTTACTTGTAATACTTTTATATTTTATTTTTTTCAGGAAGAAACTTATTACTTCGAAAAAAATGATCAAAAATTCACGCTGGCTAAGCAATTCAATGTAACAGGTGGTTATAAAAAAAGAATGCACTGGATAATAACGAAAAAAACAATGGAAATGAATTGGGAAGCCAACATTCTCATTTCTGGACGTTTCTGTGGAATTTATAAAGATAAAAAGAATTACACAAAAATTTCTAAAATTCGCATTAATGCATCCAGCCTGGCGACATATAATAAACACTTCAAACTTACGGAAAAAGAAAGTGACTGTATATTTCAAGTAACTGGAGTATTTAAAGGAGTTGATACACATGAAGAGCTTCTATTGGAGGACTATGATTAAAACCAGCATTAGGTTACTAAAAATTTCAGGTTTAACTTGAAATAAAATAAATTGGAATAAATCGTGTATTTTATTCTAATTCAATAGAGCAAAACAATACAGTCAAATTATGTTAAATCTGTAACAAAATATTTTTTTTTTAGAATACAAATGAAAATATAATATACGAGCTACGTTCAAGTTCTATGGTCTCCTAATTTATTTTTGAAAAACTATTGTCCTAACCACATGGTCATCTCTAGCCGTACACAACTTTGACAACGATGACGCCACGGTTGCATCGCCGTTGCAAGCACTTCTATAGTATTCTGTTTTGCCTACTAAAAAGCCACTCGATGAGGAGAAGGTTTATTCGGTTCTTGCATAAGCGATTTTCCAGTGGACAAAACTACCTCCTAAAGAAGCATTTGCGGCAGCTTAACAATCATGGTGTCAGCATTGCAATTAATGTCTGCAGGTAAAGGTTGACTGTGTGACAAATCACCGGAGTTTCAGATTTCCAGGTTCAATAGTTTTTCATAAAGAAATTAGGAAAACTTAGAACGTGAACGGACCTCTATTTATTGAAAATAATTCTGAAACACAATACATATTAGTTTTTAATTTGTGCAGTTAACCATTAACGGGGTACCCGGGTGCCATTTTCGTGTTTAACATAAAAATTAACTATCATACATTCGTATTTTCTCGTGGTATTTTTTGACATCTTTAAGTTGGTAATCCTTTACAGTTTTAAGAAGAATAATTGTAAAAAAAGTTTGTGTAATTCCAAAAAAAATTTTGAGTCTTTTACACTTTACATCCATGATAAGGGCACCCGGGTACCCCTATAACTATTATCCAAGAAAACGATATAAAAAAACGATATAAAAAAGAATGATCACACTTTAAATGAATTTTAATTACAAAACCAATTCTAAGATAATTACAATATCAATTAGTAAAAACATCAGTTCAAAAGCTTACATATTTGCAGAACAAGCATAAAATTTTAGGATTGTTTTGGTATGCTCATCACAAACTGGGCGATGACAATTGAGGTCTTCTGAGCAAGAATGGTGAACCCCTGCTGTAATGAGAATCCCAAGATAACTATCGAATTCTTCATCTTTCAACTCCTTCCAAACTTTGGAGGGCTGCTTGGATTTTCTGCATTCCATTGAGAATATACAGATTTGGCTTTCCTGTTAGTTTCCCTGATTATGATATTGCACATAATGTTATCAAAAATGCACTTGAAGGTTTTAAGAACTAAAAGGAATTGAGCTTTTTTACAGGTCCTGATTTTTGCAAGAATGTTTTGCTGTGGTGTTTTGAGTACTTACAGGACTTGTCAGATTCCATACAGTTCCATTCTTGTCACACAGCATCTGCTGATCGGGAATACTTTCTTCATTCTCGATTTCACTGGAACTTTCAGAACAGTTATCTATTTCTTTTTCAGAATTATGATCAGCATTGACGTCTTCTATATCAGATTCTTCATCTTGAAGAGCTTGATTGTTTTTTGGTGGAACGCTGAGATCATCAGGAATGTTGGAGCAATACAACCCATTATCACTTTCTGAATCATCAATGAACTTATCCGAATATGATTGTTGTTGCTCAAAACCTATAAAACCCAGATGAATTAGTCATTATAGTAAGTGCATATTACTCAAAACTCGTTGAATTCAAAGGTGTAGACATATTAGTAAGTGCATCATCTTACCGACTAAATTCTTCCAATGAGAAGGCTTGATCGCGTTTTGCTATTTTTATGTTGGTCCTATGCTAGTATAAAACTAACAAGTTCCAGTATAGAAAGTGTCCATTGAATAACAGAAAATAAAACTAACACGAAAATTAAAACTAACAGGTCTCAGAAAAACAAAACTGAAAGTTTTCAGAAAAAATAAAACTGAAAGTTTTTTATAATACAGATCTGAAAACTTTTACTAAAATAAAAGAAAATTATGATTTTTGCTATTGATTTCATGTTGATATCAATAACAACACGTGTAGATAAGTTATAAAAAATAATGTGTGTTCCTAATTCCCATGTAAATCAGTGATGAAGGACGTGGGTACCCGGGTATGTCATCATTGATTTACTTAAAAATTTCTCACCCATGGAGAAGAAGGTTAATGGATTTGTACGTGGAGTGTACGGGTGTATCTCCACACCAAATATGCGCTGTGCAATGCACGTTCTCCCCCCCCAAGTTATTTGTCTGAGAAATGAGACTCTTCTTTATCTCAGGTTGTGTCCGCAATAATAGGTTCGTTTAAGAGTGTTCAGTCATGGCACAAAAAAAATTCACTGTGCAACTACGAGATTCAACTTAATAATAACATGCATACTGAATTGCTAAAAAAATAAACAGGAGAGACACGTTTAATAATTTCAATCAAAAGTTTATTTGAAAATTTCTCTAAAGAGAATTATTAAGAGTTAGTAGGTTAATGGTGAGTGTTAAATTTAAATGATAAATGCAGATTCTTAATGACTAAATGACCAGTATAATTAACTAAAACTAAACGCGCACTCCTTCTCACACTAATGCAAATTATTGTTCCTGCAGTTCAATGCATTAACCTTTCGCACAAATTTTAATCAGTTTTTTAATCATTCACAAACAACTAGCAAAAACTTATCACTTATCTGATATGTCTGTTCCATGTTCGTGGTTCACTTTCTTGGATTCTGATGTTGCTAAGCTCTGATGTAGAATTAGCTTCCTTTGAACGCTGCGATGTCAGATCACGACCTTGGCGTCGCTTGAATTAATGAATGAGCAGATTCCCCTATAACACCCGTTAGCACCCGTCTCTGCCCCCGACAGCTTGTCCCACTGTCACCTTCACAGAGAATAATCACCTACTAACGTCAAGGAGGGACTGCTATTCAAAATAATGATGTATCAGCAGTCCGCCGATGGTTACCTTGTTGCTGAGCGAAGCACATCACACCGTTCATAAAGCCGTTGAGCATCTGAAGATAACGTGGCTTCCCAATAAAGAAAAACGCCAAATTTGTGGATACTCGATTTCACACAACAATTTCCACACCATGTTCTCTCATGCCAATACACCGTTGATTGACAACACTTAGGATTATAAACATTGAAAATGACTTGCATTGCATGTTTCATGGATAAGCATTCATGGTGTCCGTTCTCCTCAAACTTTTATTTTTGAGAGAGACTTTTTTCCCGCGCACTTTCTTTTGGAGAGAGCAAAAAAATTTTATATCTCAACTAATCAGCCTTTCCAATCACTTTTTACTTTTGAAAAAAGTCGTTAAGACCTTACGCGCGCTCACAAAATCGAACACCTCCCCTCCCCTCAGCGATCGTTCCGCGCAGCCGGTCAAATGATCTCCTTGGTGTCGGACGCTTTCAGAGAGGAAAAACGTGTTTCCATGGAAACCCAAGGGGAAAGCACGTGCGAGGATTTGCAACTAAACAAACAGGGGAAAGAAAAAGATTTCCGACCGACCGCGAGACGCTGAGAAAAGGGGAGACATGCCAAAATAATTCTAAAAAAAAGAATAAAATTAAAAGGTTTTTAAAATAATAGAAAATTAAACACATATTAGGGCTATAAAAACGTTTTAATATGTAGTGACATGCACATGCCATGTCACATAACTTCCCATCCAGAAAAATTTAATCATTGACCGATGTGTGAAAACTGAACATAAACACATATTAGGACCCAACGTCCAAATATGTCATGATGAGCATTTGCCACGCCATATAACTACCAAGCCCATGGAATTTAATGACCCAGTCAGTAAATGATAGAAATGAGGGAAAAACAAAATCATATTGGTTTGTTTATATTGTTCTTACTTTAAAGAACAATAATAATCTATGATGAAGATTATTAACAGTTTGGAACGATTTTATAACTTTGTTATAAAACAGATTTAATTGAAACCGTTGAAATGGTTAAAATATTCCAAAAAATTCCCAAGTTGCACCTTAACCCTCAAACATGTGGCATTTCTATATATGATGGCATTTTCTACTCTAGCCCAGAGAGCAGCGAAATTTTATTTTATTTTTTTCATTTTTTAAAACCAGGACCACTAAATTTCTTAAAGGAAATTTTAATCTTTTACGAGACGCAAGTTGAAAGTTTAAACTTTTAAACTTTGTAAGGCGCAATTTGAAATTTAACTGTATAGCAAAAAAAATAGAAGGAACTTTTTCTTGTGTTAAAAAGCTGAAACTTCTAAAAAATGGTATAAACTTTTTAATTCAAGAGAATTGCTTTTTGTAATGCAGTTGAATACATTTAGTATAACGCACTGATCAAAAGAATTATTCAGACAGGCATGCTATCACAAAGTTTTAAATTCTATTTTGAGGCAAATTTTTCCTTATCAGGTTGCTTTATTACCAGCCTTGTATTTTTCTTTTGCTGATATGCTCCTAATATTTTCGATCTGTTTCATGTCAGACGATAAGACTAGATTGTTGAAAAGCTTGATTTTGTTCAGGGCAAATTGTAATAAAACACACTTTGCAATATAAATGGAAGCATTGTCGTGTTAGAACAGTCATTGTGTGTACTTCTTTGTTGTTAAATGACTCTTCTTAAAAAGTTCACACTTTTGACAATATCCAATAGCCCTCATATAATAAAAAATCTTACTACTGTTTAAAGTCGTGATAGGAGTATCTCTTGCACGCTTTAATCATGAAAGCAGATTCTGGTCCATGAGGATCACATAAATGAATTTCTTCATGCCTGAGCAATTATTTGTTTTCCATTCTGTGATCCAGTTCATGTGTCATTGTCGTAATTCTCGACAGGCATATTAATGACGTTGTTTTAAGGCTGGTTTCAGCACAATTTTTTGTGAGCAATATAGGCAGCTTTCCGTAGGCAACGTTGAACAATTCTTAAACTTCTGTCTTGTCCAGCCTGAAGTTTTATATATTGGCTGTGCTTTTAAAATTTAAAGCAGCTCGGACTGGAGCTGTGGCACTCCATGATCCCAAATTTGATCTGTAGATGAGGCATTATCTGAAATTCCTTCCACATCTTTATGAAAAAACAAACCATTATTCAAATGCAGACATAGCTGAGCTTCTTGACATTATTCAACAATGTAGTAAATATTTTTTATAAAGATGCTCCAAAGCAACTAATATGCATCAATGAGGGTAACTTTTTGACGATAGATTTCCAGAAGTTCGTATATTTATTCGGCGGTTTATTTTCAAATTTTTAATGGTTTTAGTAAAAATAAATTTAATACATAATCGTTTTGTTTAAAAATTTTTTATCAAACAGTGTTTTTACTAGTCATAGAAATTTGTGCATTGTGTTTTATCTAATACAAACAAAAGCATACAGTTCCTATATTTATATCACTGACTGTAAAGTGTAAAATCAAAAGTTTAAATAAATAACTCAGAAGGTTGAGGATCAGTTGTTCTGTGTAGAATATAAGGTTTTAATTAACCTAATTAAGATCACACATTTCATTGGTTTAAAGGCAATATTATTTCTATTTTGTTTGGTATATTTCATTTATTCAGCTATATATTTGTGCACGCATAGCGATTCTAGAGAAACTTTTTACAGGAGTACATTGGCGCCCTGTGGCACAAATATAACTAAGTCTCGTTTTCATTTTTCAGTTATTACAGATACGCGTCTCGATGGTATAATTCTTACTGTTGCGAATGAATTTTTAAATGTATTTCTAAAAAACATTTTAGACACTTTCATTTTCCTTAATTGCTCTTTCGTTATTGTCATTGTAGTGTTGTTTACGAAGTTGTTATTTTATTTAATCTAATGCCACAAAATGCCTGTGCTCTAAACAGATATCATGAGTGAGTTAAAGTCTCCTAAGTCCCGTATTAATAGTGATCTCTTTTTATTAAAAATATATTTCTTGTATAGTGTATTTCTTCTCAAAAATATTCATGCTCTTTGAAATTATATATAAGGAAATAAGGCTGAAAAAATGCTGCAGGATTTTTAAGAAAATGGAATGGAACTGAAAATTTCTTAAGAAGGTACTCATAACTTTTCTCATGCTCATTTGACAGCATGTACCATAATTTCAGCAAAATTAAAAGTTCCTTTTCCTATATTCTTGACGCTGCTTTTATATCATCATCCGTCGCGGCGAACGATCAATTTTTTGCTCTATTTAAAGATTAGTTGGTTAATGCCTTCATTCCAGCAGAGAAATTGTGGCGAACCACTCTTTAAGCTCCCACTGAAGAATGTTAAAAATAGCAATTCCCATTAGGAAAATCTCTCCTAGGTACAAATACACCCCACCTTCCAAGCGTTTAGGCGTTTTGGCCGAAAACTTTAGGATTCCACACAGACAAGTTCATCACGGTTCTGGAGAATCGTATTTACGGTCACTTGCTGGCATATTTATGGCAAACACACGCATCAATATACTGTTGAACAATTTTTAATACCGGTATACCAAAAAATACAGTACAGCTTTGCAGTGACAGTGTCTCACAAAAACTTAGCGTTATGTATTTATATGCTCAACATTATATTTTACACTCTTTTGGGGGCCCTCTCAGTAAATTATTAAACACTACTTAACCTGGCCTTACTATAGCCAACTATGTGTTTAACACGAGTTTTATGACATGGAAGGCGACTTACCTACTGGATTGTGAACAAGAAAACAGGCACGTATTCAACCTACAACCTCCGCGCAGCAGCCCAAGCTAACAGCCGATGTGACTCTCAACCCACAGACCTCGGGCTGACAAATATTTCGAACCAAATTCCGCATGAAAGCCTTAGGTGATCCCTTTCATATATTTGGGGGAAGATCATTGGAATCCCGGAAAGACCTGATTCTGTGTGGAACATACATAAGAGCAGTTTTCCGTTAGTGGTAGTTATGACTGCTTAGCGGGCTAATGTTGTGACAGCCAATAATTGCACTACTGACCTGTAACTCTTAGAAAAGAAAACCCCTTTAAAACCTGTAGCTTCGCAATCCCTCGTTATAACCTCAGACAACAGGACCCGCTTATAACTCTCATTCCTGCTTAACTAAATGCTAATAAGTACGAGTAAACGAAATTCATAATATCTCTATGTTATTCTTGAAATGTTCAACAGATTCATGAATACTAATCTCTAAGACAGTTTTTCGTCTAGAGTTCAAAAGGTAAGTGCACTGTCTCAGTTCACTTTAACATTCCAGGCGCAGTTTACCACTAACACAAACGAGAACCACCCAAATTCCTAACAGGCGTAACGCTGACGACACGATTCTCTTGCCATTACGTTGTGGTAGCGTCCTTCACGCAATAGCAGAAAACAACAAAAAAAAAGCACTCACCCATGGATCCGAGATTGCTCTTTACCTCGCACTCGCTGGGGCTTCACTGCCCGGCATCACTTCCACAGAAACAGAACGTGTTCGACAGCCACAACTTCGAAACAACAGATGACGACCAAAAACTAATAACATGACCATATGAATTGATTTCAAAACGACGTTCTAAATAACTCATTTAGTTTGAACCATAGACTATTGCAAATAATGCTGGAGCAACAAAAATGCCTATCTGCCTTAATTCAAACAAGGGCCAACATGTCTGCTCCTCTTGAAATAAGTCTTATGCGTCGTCATTAAAAGGTCTGCTCTTCTCTAAAGTTCTTAACCTACAACAAAGCTTACTTCAAAACTTAAAAATCGGAAAAATACAACAATAGGCACAGAGACTGCCACTATTCTCTCACAAGTACAACTTTCCAAAAGAGCATCTCCAAAAGAGCATGAGCGTTCCTTCCCCCCCCGACTTATAATGAACACAATAATTACCACTGCATGCTGCAATAACCAACTGATTTTGTTATACGAACGAAAAAGCGCGAAAACAAATACAGACGAACATCGACAACACGCATCCCACAGAGAGAACATGCACTTAAACAATTACTCACTTACACCCCCTCCTACCAACACAGACACACCAAACCACTTCAATATCTACAACAAACATTCCAGCATAAGCACAACTCATAAGCGGCTCAACCAATGAATACTAACAAAACATAAAATAAAAAAAAAGTGCAACGCACAAACTTTTCACCGAGACAACTACTACCCTCTGCCGGGCACAACGGACCTACTGACAGGGAATGTCACAAACGCCCGACAGAAGATAAAAAAAAACGAAAAAACGCAAAAAACAAAACAAACTTCAGTAACAAATACACAAAGGTCACAAGTCACAAAACCCTCTTAACCTTATTTCAACAGAAAAGGGCTGCCAAAGATGAAACAAACTGCTGCTAGACATTGCCTAGCAAATGATCCACAACCAGCTTCACCGGGACAAATCGTGGTTTCCAGCACGACATATCTTCCCACGTAACTACCTTCTGGTTAGCGGAACGTCAGGACCCAGTCCCTTTGCATAATTCACAGCACCGGTCGCTAAACTGAAAGTTTTTTTTTGTTCGGTGCTTCACCCCTCCACGGGTTTTCTTCTTTTTTACAACAATCCCAGATCTCGAGCCCGCCTTATTGGGTTCCATAGGCTGTTCACCCTGACCGTTTACGTCGATTAAGAACCAGCCATCTTTGTCAGCTGCTCTGTTTACGCCATGCTTATAGACTCGTGACCATCAAACACAATGGTTCAAACTCTCTATGTGGTGCCAAAACCCCATTTTGCCAGTATATGGCTTCAGCTTCTTCCACATAATCCCAATACCTCTCATGCATGTCAAGCACAGGATCAGAGTGGTGCTCCTCTTGTCCCTTGGGCTTACAACCACCCATGGTTTGAGTGGTTATTGGCAGGGGAATCAGGACATTACAGATGTCACCACTGTAGAGCAGGAGACCTCAGTTAAAGGCAGTGGCAAACCTTTATCCAACTCACTTTCTGGGGCAGCTAAACGCCGTAAATACAGAAAGAAAAGGTTGGAGGTTACTAAGGCAACAACTCCTAAGGTCGACCCTCAGACAACTGATAGGGAGGTGCACACTCCGACCAAAAGACGTCGGTCAGTGGGTAACACTCTTTCATCAGATGGCAAAAACTTTGCAAAAGACCGAAAACTGGGACTTTTCGCGAAGCTCTAAACCAAACTAAAGTAGTTCTGGAAGGCTATCCAGACAAGCAGCTCAATGAGCAGCATTGGAGGCCTTCCAAGACCTGCTGATGAATCACATGGGGGATATGTCTTCTGGCACAGGACCCCAATTTAAATACTGTCGTCTGGCGGCCAGAGCTATAATTTTACTCTGTGCCGACCAAGACACAGCTGATTGGCTGACTACTATAGTCAAGCGTATAACTCCTTAGGAAGGACAGGTTCTCTTGGTTGGTGAGTTGAAGACAATCGTCAATACCACCAAGATTATCTTGAAACTCCCAGTAATGTTCAAAAATATTCTAGTATGGATATCCTGAAAAGGATTGATATCCAGAATAATGACATATTGCCCACACAATAGGGTATCCTTAACCTCAAACTTGAGGATCAAAGAGGAACCATTGTGTTATCTATCCCTGAACTGGATGCGAGGATTCTGAGACACAGGAAATGGCTTTTGTACATTGGACTGTCCCAGATCCAAGCTAAGGTTATAGGGAAACCACCTGATAAGGCATCATCTAATGCCTGCAAGCAAATCTGCAGCATAAGAAACTGGCCGTTGTCAACCTCAGCATTATTTTCCTAGTTGAGGACATAAAAATCGCTGTGGTTCACGAACCCTAGATTTTCAAGGTTTGTCTAACTGTGGAGGTAAACTAATTTATGATTTTAATTGTTCATCTCCCCGTGCTTGTCTGTTGATTAAAAATTGTATTAACTCACTACCTATGCATCATTTGTGTTCTAGAGACTTAGCATTTGCGAAAATTACTCTTCGTTTGGATAGTTTAGATCGTGATATAATGTTTGTCTCAGCCTACTTTCCATACGAGGAAACTTCTCCCATCAATGATGATATCAAGAAAATATGAGAAACATCAATTTCTCACAAGGTGGCGATCGTCATTAGATGTGATGCCAATGCTCACCACATCTTGTGAAGTAGTATCGACACAAATCTCAGAGGTAAACTCCTTTTCTATTTTATCCTACAGAATAATTTTGATATATTTAATCAAGGTAATAAGCCAACCTTCATTACTGAAGTAAGAAGGGAGGTGATTGATGTTACTTTTGGTTCTTCCACTTTGCGGAAATGGATTAGAAAATGGCATGTAGATGAAAAACCTTCTATGGCGGACCATCCGCATATCCACTTTTCTTTTATTTACTGGTACAGACTGGGATAGAACGTTTAGTGATCCTAAGCGGACTAATTGGGTTCAATATCGCGAGGACGTTCGTTCCGTGATTTCCAGCCAGAATCAATGATACTGTTGACCTGGAGTTTTGTGTAAATGGGTTACAGCAGGCCCTGGTACTATCGTATCATAACAATTGTCCTCTGTTGAGGAAGAGATGTAGATCCTACTGTGTTTGGTGGAACGATGATCTCTCTCTATGGAGACAAAGCATAAGGAAGCTTTTTAAGGAAGCTAAAAAGACTAATGAGTGTCAGATTTATAAAAATGCTCTCGTTGCTTAAAATAAAGCTATTAGATCAGCTAAACGTAGTTTATAGATAAAGTTCTGTGAATGAGTCTAAAAGATTGAGGAAGGAGCCAGACTTCATAAACTCTTGAGATGCAATAAACCTATAATGGTTGGCACTCTCCAGAAATCTAATAGTGATTTCACCAGTAACAGTAGAGAAGTCCTTGAGACTCTAATTACAAGTTATTTCCCAGGCGCTGAGCTCATTGGTGTGTTGGATTCGTCTTTCTTGACTCCATGGTCAGGACATCGCGGACTGGATGGGCTACTGCTATTAAACTCGTTGTAGTGTCATTTGGGCAATTAAATCCTTGATCCATATAAATCACCTACGCTGGACGAGATCATTCCAGTACTTCTCCAGCAAGTATCAAAAGTAATCTCGCCAATCCTGTTTAACTTTTAGGGCTACTTTAGCTCTTGGTTGTATTCCTAATCTGGAGGATGGTCAAAGTGATTTTTATACTGAAACCAGGTACGGACTGCTACGACCTGGCCAAGAGTTTTCGAGCCATCAGTTTGTCTGCCTTTTTGCTTATTGATGGAAAAGGTAGAGAAGATTTTGGGACTCTTGGTTCCTTTCACGGTAATCGATTTGCCGTTTAGTCTGGTAATTCTACAGAGGTAGCTCTACACCATTTGATGGTAAGGATCGAAAAAACTCGGGAGTATAAAGAGTTTGCTTCAGCTGTTTCTCTCGATATTGAGGGAGCGTTTTATAACACTTTCTATGACTCTATTGCTAAAGCTTTAATCAATTTTCAAAGCAATTTCTCCACTAATCCGCAACTGAAATCAGGTCTTCTTAGCGAATAGAACAATTATATCTGACATGTTGGATGATGAGATTGTTGTTCGTCCCTCTAAGGGCTGTCTGCAGAGTGCCATTCTTTCCCCCCTGCTCTGGAACCTAGTAACTGTTGTGGACGACCTCATTTCCTTTGTTAATTAACAAGGTTTTTATGCCCCGATATATTCTTCTACGTTTCTGAGATCGACAAGCTCATTATTTGTGATCTTGTTTAAACGACTCTGTATAAAGTTCAATCATGTGGTTTAGAGCAGAATCTAAGACATACTCTCTCGAAGACCACTCAAGTTCCCTTTACCGGCAGTAGAGAGACCATTTCTTATGATTTCCTATCAACTCCATTCAGTGAGAAGATCAATATGAGAAATGAAATGAAATACTTAGATGATATCTTCTAAAGTAGGTTGACTTGAAATTAACATCTTGATTACAAAATTAATCAAGTTAAATTTGGACTTTATCGTTGTCGTAGAGCCCTTGGTAAATCATGGGTTCTTACTCCCAAGATGATTTACTGGTTATATGTCACGACGATCAGACCTATTTTGACATACTGCGCTCTAATTTGGTGGCGTAAGTCTGAGCAGTTGACCGTTAGAGCCAAGCTGACTTCTCTTCAAAGATTGGCGTGTTTGTGTATAATGGGTGCTTTCTCTACCATGCCAACCAAGGCTTTAGAGTTTATACTTTCTCTCACTTCACGTGATATATATGTTACGGTAAAAATGAAGACAAGGGGAATATATATAATAACTGGTTATTATTCATAATCACATTGGGAACTTGGATAAATAAACTTTAGTTTATTGTTTTTTCCCGTGATTTTGAAAAAATTTCCGACAGGAGTTGGCTTCTTAAATAAATTGTTTCTGGAAAAAGCAATTCGCAAATTCAAATGCATTGCAACAAATCTAATTGACAATCCTGTGTTTTCTTTTCTCCAAAAAAAAACTTAGCTGGTTAATCTTTACTTTCCAAACACCATATAAAGTGAAATTGCAATATAAAAACACGACCATTCATGTAAAAATTTTTGTTATTAAAAAGAAACTACGAAATTATATATTCCACATGCAAATTCTCACAAATGTCACGGCAAATACGATAAAAAAAAGAAATTTATACAATAACCGCTTATTATCCAATAATCGTTTACAGAGGGTAGTTTAAAAAATAACTTAAATTTACTACTTTTATCGGCGATTTAAGAAAGCTATGGCAATGGAGTATTGTTTTCCAAGTACTTTTAAGAATGAGCAGGACCTATGTATAATAGCTGACATTGTTAGGGCAGTCTTTGTCGTGGAGGCAAATAAGATACAGGTGTATCTCTTCAGCTTTAACAGGTACCTAAAAAGGGTTGGTTTTTCTAACAATTGGTTTATTGAAAACGCCAGTAAAAAAATTTATTCTGAAAACGAATGTACAACGCTTTTAAACGACGGAAAAATTAGCTTACAATTTGAAAACAAACATTTATTATTTTTTGCAAATAATAACTCTCAAAAGCAATGAGAAGATAATATTGTCAACGAAAAAAACTTCAAACATAACACAATTGGAAATAGGAAAAATTCCACGACCTGCACCCAAGCCTGTATACTAGTGAAAAGTATGGCTCTCGTTCCTAGACAATTCCTTTCTCTTTTCTATTTGAAAACATGACTAAATATAATTTTTCAAAGCTAATTTTAATAACAAAATTGAACACATAACATTCGGAATATACAAAATTGTCTATAAACTATGTCGTCTTAATTATAAAAAAATAAAAAAACATGAATATATGTACAAAAATATACCAACAGTGCTCAGACTGAACTGTGGCAAGACTAGTTCGTTTATCTCTTATCTCTCGACAGTATATTACTGTGAGCAGTAAATCTCTGTTTACGTGAGCGATCACGCGTCCTAGAGGCATACATACCCCATGGTTGTTGCATGCAGGTGGGTGCCAACAGTACTCGGATTGAACAGGGGCCAAAATAATTCGTTTTTGTATTATCTGTGGGCAGGAAATCTCAGTTTTCGAGAGCGCTCGCGCGCCCTAGAGGCAAGCCTACCCCTGGTGGTTGCATTCAGGGGGGATAACAAGAGTACTCATACTGAACAATGGCCAAACTAATTTATTTTTCTATTATCTTTTTCCAAAAGCGCTCATGCACATTATAGGAATAAATATCCCCTGCTTGTTGCATGCAGGAGAATGTCGACAGTAATCGGACTGAAATTTGGCAAGACTAATTGGTTTTTTTATTTCCAGCGGAAGCTTTTTTTCTGTGGGCGGTAAATCTCCGTTTCCAAGAAAGCTCCAGGGGGGGGGGGTGCAAACATTACTCAGACTGAACTGTGGCAATTTTAATTCGTTTTTCTAATACCTGTGGATGTTTAATTACTGTGGGCGGTAAATCTGTTTCTGAGAATGCTCACGTGCCCTAGAGGCATACATATCCCCTAATTGTTGCATGCAAATTTGTGCTAACTGTACGTGCACTGAACTGTGACAAGACTAATACGTTTTCTATTACCTGTGGACGTTTATTTACTGTGGACAGTAAATCTCTGTTTCCGTGAGTGCTCACATGCTCTAGAGGAATACATACTCCCTGGTTGTTGCATGTAAGGGAGTGCCAACACTACTCGAAATGAACTGAGGCAAGACTAATTATTTTTTTCTAATATCTTTGGTCATAAATCTCTATATCTGAAAGTGCTTATGCGCCCCAGTGACATACCTATCTCCTGGTATTTGCATCCAGGCTCAGACTGAATTTTGGCACGACTAATTTGTTTTTCTAATAAATCATTATCTGTGGATGTTCAATTAGTGTTGGCGGTAAATCTCTATTTCTGAGAAGGCTCACTTGCCCTAGAAGCATATATAAACCCAGGTTGTTGCATGTAGGGGCATACCAAAAATGCTCGGTTGAACTGTGGCAAGATTAACTCGTTTATCTATTAACCAAAAATATTTGTCACCAAGAGTTCTCACGTGCCCTAGAGGTTTACATACCCCTGATTGTTGCATGCAGGAGGATGCCAATAGTACTCGGACTGAATTGTGATAAGACTAATTTGATTTTCTAATATCTGTAGATAGTAAATTACTTTGGGCATAAAAATTTTTTTTCCAAGAGCGCTCACGTGCCTTATTGGCATACATACCCCCTGCTTGTTGCATGCAGCAGGATGCCAATAGTACTCGGACTGAACTGTGGAAAGACTAATTGGTTTTTCTAAAACCTGTGGATGTTTAATTATTGTGGGCGGTAAATCTCTGTTTCTGAGAATGCACACATGCCCTAGAGGCATATATATCCCCTGGTTGTTGCATGCAACGGTGTGCCAATAGTATACGGACTGATCTGTGGCAGGAATAATACGTTTTGAAATACCTGTGGACGTTTAATTACTGTAGAGTGATAAATATCTACAAATATCTGTTTCCACGAGTGCACACACGCCCTACTGTAATAAATACAGGGTGGTGCCAACAGTGCTCCGACTTAACTGTGGCAAAATTAAATCGATTTTCTATTATCTGTTGGTAGTAAATTACTCTGGGCGAAAAATATTTGTTTTTTAGTTTAGTTTTTCTCAAACAGTACGCGGTCTGAACTTTGGCAGGACAAATTCGTTTTTCTATTACTGTGGACGTTTAATTACTGTGGGTGGTAAATCTGTTTCTGAGAATGCTCACGGGCTATAGAAGCATATAGACACCCTAGTTGATGCATGCAGACAATGATAACAGTACTCAGACTGATTACTGGCAAGACTAATTATTTATTCTGTTATCTCTGGGCAGTAAATCTGTTTCTGAGAGTGCTCACGCGTCCTTGAGACATATCTATCCACTGGTGATTGTATGCTAAAGGGTTACAACAGAATGCAGACTGAACTTTGGCTGGACTAACTCGTTTTTCTATCATCTGTGGACGTTTAATTACTGTGGGTGGTAAATCTCTGTTTCATGAGAACACTTTCGCACACTATGGTTATTGAGGTATTGGCATGCCAACAGTACTCAGACTGAACTGTGGTAGGACTTATTCTTTTTTCTATTACCTGCGGACGTTTAATTACTGGGGACATAAATCTTTTTCTAAGATCGCTCAAGCGCCCTAGAGGTATACATACTCCCTGGTTGTTTCTTTCATTAGTGTGCCAACAGTATTCTTACTGTACTGTGGCAAGACTAATTTTTTTTTCTATTACCTTTGGACTTTTAATAACTGTGAGCAGTAAATCTGTTTCAATAGAGAATTCACAACCACAAGAGTCATAAAAATACTCTTGTTGTTGCACGCAGAATGATGCTAACACTACTCAAAGTGAACAGCGGCAAGACTTCATCGTTTTTCTATTATCTCCAGACGTTTAATTTCTGTGAGCATTTAATCTCTTTAATTTCTGTGAGCACATGTACCCCCAGATTGTTGCATGCAGGGTGGTGACAGCAGTACTCGTTCTGAACTGTTGCAAGACTAGTTCGATTTTCACTTACGTGTAGATTGTAAATTATTGTGGGCAGAAAATCTGTTACCAAGAGCGCTCACGTGCCTTAGTAACATACCCCCTGGTTTTTACATGTAAGAGGGTGCCAACATTACTCGGATTGAACAGTAGCAAGAATAATTCGTTTTTCTATTATATGGACGATTAATTACTGTCGGCAGTAAATCTGTTTCCGAGAGTGCTCACATGCCACAGAGGCATACGTTCTCCCTGGTTGTTGCATGCATGGGGGTGCGAAAACTACTCGGAATGAACTGAAGCAAGACTAGTTAGTTTTTCTATCATCTATGGGCAGTAAATCCCTGTTTTGAGATTGCTGAGGCGCCCTACACGCATGCCTACCCCTGGTTGTTGCATCCAGGGGGGTGCCAACAGTACTCAGACTGATCACTGGCAAGACTAATGTATTTTTCTTGTATATTTGGGCATAAATCTTTATTTCTAATAGTGCTCATGCGCCCTAGGGACATACCTATCCCCTGATGGTTGCATGCTCGTGGGTGACAACAGTACGTGGACTGAACATTGGCTGGACTAATTCGTTTTTTTATTATCTGTGGACGTTTAATTACTGTGGCTGATAAATCTCTGTTTCATGAGAGCACTCACGCACACTAGAGAAATACACTAAATAATCCCGATATTGTTGCTTATCCAGGATGGTGAAAACAGTAATCAGACGGAATTTTAGCAAGCCTAATTCGTTTTTCTATTAATTGTGGATGTTTAACTACTATGGGCAGTATATTTGTTTCTGAGAACGCTCACGTGCCCTAGAGGCATTTATACACCTTGGTTGTTGCATGCAGGAGGATGACACAGGCAATCACTAATTTGTTTTTCGATTAACTCTGGGTGGTAAATCAGTTTCTGAGAGTACTCACGTGTTCTAGTGACATCCTTATCCCCTTGTTGTTGCATGCAAGGATGTGCCAACAGCACGCAGACTGAACTGTGACAGGACTAATTCGTTTTTCTTTTACGTGTGGACGATCAATTACTGTGGCCAGTAAATCTGTGAACTGTAAGAAGGCTAATTCGATTTTCTATTATATGGGCAAAAAATTACTGTGGGTGAAAAATTTGTTTCTGAGAGCGCTCACGCGCTCTTGTTATGGCATCCATGGGGGTGTCAACGATACTCAGACTGAACTGTGGCAAGAATAATTCGTTTTTCAAATACCTGTGGATTTAATTTCTGTGGGCGGTAAATCTGTTTCTCTGAATGCTCACATGCCCTAGAGGCATACATATCCCCCTGTTGTTGCATGTAAGGGCGTGCCAAAAGTACTCAGACTCTACTGTGGCAAGACTAATTCTTTTTTCTATTACCTGTGGAGGTTTAATTAATGTGGGCAGTAAATCTCTGTTTCTGAGAATGCTCATGCGAACTATAGACATTCATACCCGCTGCATGCAGGTGGATGCCTACCGTACTCGGACTGAACTGTTGAAAGACTAATTCATTTGTTCTCTTAACTCTGAGAGGTAAATCTGTTTCCAAGAGCTCTGACGTGCCCAAGAGACATAACTCGCCTCTGGTTGTTGCATGCAAGTATGTGCCAAAAGTTCACAGATTGAACTGTGGCAGGACTAATTCATTTTTCTATTACTTCTGGATGTTTAAATAATGTGGGCAGTAAATCTGTTTCTGAGAGCTATCAGGTACCTTAGAGGCATACATACAGTTATACAGACATTGTTGGATGCAAGGGAGTGCCAACATTGCTCGGACTGAACTGTGGAAAGGCTAAATCGATTTTATATTACGTGTGGGTAGTAAATTACTTGGGTAGAGAATACTTGTTTCCAAGAGTGCTCATGCGCACTCTGTTTGGATGTTTATTCAATTTCTTTTGGATGTTTATTTAATGTTGTCAGTACCCTCACACACCCTAGGCACGTATATAACCCTGGCCATAATACCCTTAGAGTGTAACCTAACCTAAGAAGACCCCGAAAGTCAGAGGTGTTTCGACTTGGAAAGTGTTGTTATGCGATCTATAGGAATAACGAACCTGAATAAAATAAACTAAAGAAATATAGAGAGGATGATTATTGAAAATATAAAATTTTTACATATACGGTTAAAAACATAAAATGTATTGTTAAGAGAAAACAAGTGGAACTCTGTCAAGACTAATTAGATTTTCTATTACGTGTGGATAGTAAATTATCGTTGACTGGAAATGTTTGTTTCCAAGACTGCTCACGTGCCCTAGAGGCGTATATACCTTTGGTTGTTGCATGCAAGGGCTTGCCAACTGTACGCGGAATCAACTGTGGCAAGACTAATTGTTTTTTTATTAACTGTGGACATTTATTTACTGTGGGCAGTAAATCTGTTTCCGAGAGTGCTCACGTGCCCTAGAGGTACACGTACCCCCTGGTTGTTGCATGCAGGAGGGTGCTAACAGTGCTCGAACTGAATGGCGACAAGACTAATTCAATTTTCTATGATCTGTGTGTAGAAGTATACTGTGGGCGGAAATTCTTTGTTTCCAAGAGCGCTCACATGCCATACATACATATATATCCTTGGTTGTTGCATCCAGGGGGGTACTAACAGTACTCAGACTAAAGGGTGGAAAGAATTTTTTTATCTGGGTGGTAATTCTCATTTTTTAGAGCATTCACATGCCTATCCCCTGGTTGTTGCATGCAAACGGGGTGCCAACAGCATTCGGACTGAATGGGGTACGACTAATTTGTTTTTTTATTATCTGTGGGTAGTAAATTACTGTTGGTGGCAAACTTTTGTTTCTGACAGTGCTGACGCGCCATAGAGGCATACCTACCACCTTGTTGTTGTGTGCAGGGGGTGCCAACAGTACTCCGACTGTACTGTGGCATAACTAATTTGTTTGTCTATTATCTATAGGCAGAAAATCTTTTTTCGAGAGCACTTACATGCACTAGAAGCATACATACCTTCTGGTTTTTGCATGCAGTGGGTGCCAAAAATGCTCGGACTGGACTGTGGCAAGACTAATTCGATTTTCTTTTATCTGTGGATATTAAATTTCTGTAAGCTGAAAATATTTGTTTTCAACAGCGCTCACGCGCCCTACAGGCATACATCTCTCTTAGTTGTTGCATGCAGGAGGATGTGAACATTATCCGGAATGAACAGTGGCAATATTAATTCTATATTCTATTACCTGTGGACGTTTATTACTGCTGACAATAAATATCTTTTTTCGCGAGTGC
Source organism: Rhysida immarginata (assembly GCA_023313115.1). Classification (NCBI taxonomy): domain Eukaryota; kingdom Metazoa; phylum Arthropoda; class Chilopoda; order Scolopendromorpha; family Scolopendridae; genus Rhysida; species Rhysida immarginata. The sequence continues at coordinate 193,033 of JAHWFO010047441.1, read as the reverse complement.
CCCAATAGCAATGCGTACCCCCTGGTAGGTGCACTCATTTTTAACTGTTGCAAGACTAAATCATTTTATTGTTATCTGTTGGCAGTAAAGCTGTGTTTTCTAGACCGCTCATGCGCCCTAGACGCATACATACTCCCCGGGTTCAAACTATGGAAAGACTAGTTCGTTTTTCTATCAACTCTGGGCAGAAAATCTGTTTCTGAGAGCACTGTTTCAACAGTCGATAATTCATGTGCAGTGATTTTTTGAAACTGAGAACTATTTTCTCACCAGAGCTGGGCCTGTGGAACTGTATCGCTTTAAGCACTAGAGAGGACATCTATAAGTTGTCATATCTATATATACTCTTGTTTTAAATGGCTATATCAAAAGAATAATCAATGTAGTTATCTATTTAATGTAGATTAAGAGTATAATAAGTTTATTTAGGTGTTTCTTATAAAGAAGGTCGTACTTGGTGTCTCGAGTTGCTACAGGTGGGACTGTTAAGGACCATTGAGCTACATAGACCGTTCCGTGGTATAGGGTTCCTTGCATTATCGCTGGTGCTCTAAAAGGCTCATGCCTAGGCCAGTGTGCAGGATACCCAAGGGAGTGTAAGTGCAAACTCTGGTCAATGTGTGTCACCCCAGAGGGTTACAGTGGTTCCTCCTCATATGAATAAGTGTCTTAAAGGAACCACATACCTATCTCCTGGTTGTTGCATGCAAGGGGGTGCTAACAGTATTCGGACTGAACTGTGGCAGGAGTAATTCCTTTTTCTATTACCTGCAAACGTTTAATTTGGGACAAACCCCCCCTCTTGATACAAGTTTACCACCCTAAAATAGACAAAATCGTGAGAGGCGGGCTTATCTAGGTTCGGGAGTGTCCAAAGGTGCAATGTTGGCAAATAATAAGCACAAAATCAGTTAAACAAAACAACCTCTTTAATATCCAAGTAACACATGACTAAACACAAAGTGAGGAGCTCCTCGAAAATCCAATAATACCCATTAATAACTCAATACACACTTATAAGACACCAACTAATTAGGCTATTATCGCCAAGTAATACTCAAATAAAGAAGGAGGAGACTGGGCTATTGATAGCTTGAGCAGACTGCTTTACTTAGTGGATACAGCTGCAAACTTATTGGACAAATAGTGATACCCTCTAGAAGCCAGTTAACGTTCAAGAAGACGTTATGTGGTTCCTTTAAGACACTTATTCATATGAGGAGGAACCACTGTAACCCTCTGGGGTGACACACATTGACCACAGTTTGCACTAACACTCCCTTGGGTATCCTGCACACTGGCCTTTTAGAGCACCAGCGATAATGCAAGGAACCCTATACCACGGAACGGTCTATGTAGCTCAATGGTCCTTAACAGTCCCACCTGTAGCAACTCGAGACACCAAGTACGACCTTCTTTATAAGAAACACCTAAATAAACTTATTATACTCTTAATCTACATTAAATAGATAACTACATTGATTATTCTTTTGATATAGCCATTTACAACTAGAGTATATATAGATATGACAACTTAAAGATGTCCTCTCTAGTGCTTAAAGCGATACAGTTCCACAGGCCCAGCTCTGGTGAGAAAATAGTTCTCAGTTTCAAAAAATCACTGCACATGAATTATCGACTGTTGATTTTCCTCAAGCCGCGTCAAAGTAACATGACAAGAGTACTCACCACACGCTGTCTTCAAACAATTTGGCTTTTTACCATCCATCCAAAAGTCCGGCGGCCCAGCCGCGGCAGCGTTCGAATCTCACGTCACGCCCGACGTACGCCAAGACGAACCCACGCTCAAGTACCAAAAAACAAACAACTCCAAACAGTTCCCTTTGTTACTCCTTGCCACCAAAACAGGTCAAGAGAGCTCCAATTCTGCACTTCTAAGCACACAACTCGACTCAACCACACCAAAACCAAACTCTTCCCAAAATCGCAGTTCCATATTTTTACAACAAAGCTCCCACTGGATGTTAACACTGTCTTATCAAGAAACAATGTCCCTCAGCGAACGCGATATCTGTTGCAACCAACAACTCCTCGCAACAGCGATCGTTTACTTAAAAAAAATTACAACAATGGGAATAACGAAAAAGGCAAAGTGCCATTTCAAAACAAATATTAACATCATTTTCAAAATATTTTCCCCAACACACAATTAACCCGTAAAAATTTATTATTAACTGAAAAGCAATATTTGGACATAATAAAAAAAAATTAGTCCTCCGCCGAGCCGTATGCGCCAAACTGACATGGAATGTCACAAATTAATGTATATGGCAAATCTCTTTTTCCGAGAGCGCTCACGCGCCGTATAGGCATACGTAACCCCTGGTTATTGAATGCACGATGGTGCCAAAAGTAATTGTATTGAACTGCAGCGAGACTAATAAGATTTTCTATTACCTGTGGGTAGTAAATTATTGTGGGCGAAAAATGTTTGTTTCCAAAATTGCTGACGTGCCCTAGAGGCATATATACATCTGGTTGTTGCGCGAATATACTCAGACTGAACAGTGTCAAGACTTATTCGTTTTTCTTTTTTCTCTGGGCTGTTGATCTGTTTCTGATGGCACTCACCTGCCTTATAGACATACTTGCCCCGTAGTTATTGCATGCCAGGGGGTGCCAACAGTGCTTGGACTGAACTGTGGCAAAACTAATCCCTTTTTCTATTGCCTGTGGATGTTTATTTATTGTGCGCGGTAAATCTCTATTTCTGAGAAGGTCACATGCCCTAGTGGCATACATACACGCAGGTTGTTGCACGCAGAAGGATGCCAACAGAACTCAGTCTGAAAAGTGGCAAGACTAATTCGTTTTCCTATAATTTTTAGGCTGAAAATCTGTTTCTGAGAACGTTAACGCGCCCTGGAGACAAACCTATCCCTTGGTTATTGCATGCCAGGAGGTGCCAACAGTACGAGGACTGAACTATAGCAGGATTAATTCGTTTTTCTATTACTGAGGACGTTTAGTTACTCTGGGCGGGAAATGCTCTGATAAGGCTCACGCGTCCTAGAAGTAAACCGACGCACGGGCTGTTGCATTCAGTAGTTGCCAACAGTACACAGACTGAAGAGTGGCAGGACTAATTGTTTTTCTGTTATCTCTGGGCAGTAATTCTGTGTTTCTGAGACTGCTTACATGCCTTTGAGGCATACCTATCCCCTGGTGGTTGCATGTTAGGGGGTGACAAAAGTATACAGACTGAACTGTGGCAGGACTATTCTTTTATTTGAATTTGTTGGTATTAAATCTGTTTTGATGACCGCTCATGCGCCCTAGAGGCATACATATACCCTGGTTGTTACTTGCAGCAGGGTGCCAATAGTACTCGGACTAAACAGTGGCCAAACTAATTCGATTTTCTATTATCTATGGGCAATTAATTACTGCTGGCGGAAAATCTTTGTTTCTAAGAGCACTGACGCGTCCAAGAGGGAAAACTATCTCCTGGTTGTTGCATGCAGGGGGGGCGGGGGGTGCTAACAGTGCTTGAACTTAACTGTCACAAGACTAATTCGATTTTCTATTACCTGTGGACGTTTAATTTCTGTGGGCGGTAATTCTTTTTTTCCAAAAGTGCTCATGCACCCAAGAGGCATACATATATCCTTGTTGTTCCCTCCCGGAGGGGGGGGGGTGCCAACAGTGCTCTTTCTGAACTGTGGCAAGAAAAATTTATTTTTCTTTTATCTGTTAGCAGTAAATCTCTTTTTGAGACCGCTCATGCACCCTACATTCATACATACTCCTGACTGAAATGTGGGAAAACTAATGCGTTTTTATATTTCCTGTAGATGAGAAGTGGGAATATACTGTGGATAAAGACATGATGCAAAAAGGACGAACCTCTTGTCCACAAACGTTTTATGGGCCAATAAGTATTTTGATCTCTTTGAGATCATTATTCATGATTCATTTTTTGCATTGATTAATGATCTCAAAGAGATCGAAATACGTATTCGCCCATTAAAACGTTTGTGGCAAGAGGTTCGTCCTTTCTGCTTCCTGTAGATGTTTAATTTACGTTGGTAGTAAATCCCTGTTTCTGAGAACGCTCACACACTAGAGACATTCCCTCTGGTTGTGGCATGCAGGAGGGTGCTAACAGTTCTCGGACTGAATGGTGGCTAGACTAATTCCATTTTCTATTATCTGTCGGCCGTAAATTACTGAGGGTGGGAAATCTTTGTTTCTATGTGCGCTCACGCAACCTAGGGAAATACTTATAACGATGTTGTTGCATGCAGGAGGATGCCATTAGTACTCGGACGGCACAAGTAGTCTAAATATTTTTTGACCACGTAATCTTACTTTAATCGTGTGCTCATCCTACTGCAGTGTGAAATTCGACAATACAACAAATACTAATTTTCTCTCGTTATAGTTTGCTGTACTCCCTTTTCCCTGGTGGTTGTATGTTCGGGGGTGACAAGCGTACGCGGACAGAACTTTAGCTAGACTAATTCGTTTTTCTATTACTGTGGACGGTAAATCAGTTTTTGAGAATGCTCACGCAAACTAGAAGCATACAGACACCCAGGTTATTCATGCCAACAGTACTCAGACTGAACAGTAGCAAGACTAATTATTTTTTCTGTTATCTCTTGGCAGTAAATCTCTGTTCTGAGAGTGCTTACGCCCTAGAGGCTTACCCATACCCTGGTGGTTTGTATGCTCGGGGGCGCGGACAGTACCTGGACTGAACTGTGGCAGGAATACTTAATTTTTTTATAATCTGTTGGTAGTAAATCTGCTTTCATCACCGCTCATGCGCCCTAGAGGCATACATACACTCTGGTCGTTGCACGTAGAAGGATGCAAACAGTACTTGGATTGATATGTATCAAAACAAATTTTTTGTCTCTTACCTGTAGATGTTTCTTTACTATGGCCGGTAAATCTGTTTCTGAGAATGCTCACGCGCCCCAGAGGCATACCTTTTTCATGGTTATAGCATGACAGGGGGTGCCAACAGTACGCAGACTGAACTTTAGCAGGTCTAATTCGTTTTTCTTTTACCTGTAGACGTTTAATTTCTGTGGGCGGAATTCTGTTTCTGCAAACGCCCACGCGCCCTAGAGCTATCCCTATCCTCTGGTTGTTGCATGCAAGAGGGTGCGAACAGTAGGCGGACTGACTGTGGCAGGACTAATTTTTTTTTCTATTTCATGTGGACGTTTAATTACTGTTGGTGGTAAATCTCTAATTCTGAGAACACTCATGCATCCTAGAGAAATACATACCTCCTGGTTGTTGCATGCAGGTAGGGGGCAACAATACCCAGACTGAAATATGGGAAGACCTATTCGTTTTTCTATTTCTTGTGAATGTTTAAATAACGTTGGCGGTAAATTGCTGTTTCTGAGAACGCTCACGCACCCCAGAGACAAAAATACACCCTGGTTGTTGCATGTAGGAGGATACCAATTGTACTCACACTGAACAGTAGCAAGTCTAATTCGTTTTCCTTTTATTTCTGGGCAGTAAATCTCTGTTTTTGAGAGCACTAATGCGCCCTGGAATCATGCCTATCACTGGTTGTTGCATGCAAGGTGGTGCCTACTCGTTCTGAACTGTGGCAGGAAAAATTCTATTATCTGTTGGTAGTAAATCTGTTTCCATTGGCAAGACTAAATCGATTTTCCATTCTCTATGGTCAAAAAATTACTGTTTCCGAGAGCGCTGACACGCCCTACAGGCATTATATATCCTGGGTTGTTGCATGCAGGCGGGTGCCAACATTACTCGGACTGAACTGTGGCAATACTATTTGGTTTTTCTATTACCTGTAGTTTTTTGATTTCTGTGGGCGTTATATCTGTTTCTGAGAACGCTCACGTGTCCTAGATGCATAATACACCCTGAGGCATATCTATAGGGCATATAAATGCTTGGGTAATACTGAACAGTGTCAAGACTAATTCGTTTTTCTATTATCTCTGGGTGGTTAATCTCTGTTTCTGAGGTCACTCACATGCCCTGGAGATATAACTATCCCCTGGTTGTTGCATGTGTACCCTCCCCATCCCGACTATATCTATTGTATAAGTGTTTTGAGTCACTTAGTACAGGTAAGGTCAAGGGTTCTGGACTGATAACTGATATTACTGTAATTATGCATAACACTCCTTTATTCTTTTAGAATACACTAATTTATTTACGCCTACCATCGTATCTACCGGGCCCGTTTAATATGCATGCAATTCAATTACCTATTAATGCGATAAACTTACATTCATTGCAATCAACTACAGGCACTCTTGTCTTGCTGAGCGTTATCTCACTAAAACCTATATTAAAGTGAGGCAGTGTTCATTGCTTAGTAGCAGACTTGGGTAATACTGAACATTTACTTCCCAAATCAAATATTCCTGCACCAGCACACGAGAGTGCAAAGTCCCTCCTTTATTACGCCAAAAAGGGGAGAGGAACAGTGACCCCTCTTGGTGACAATAAATATCCGTTAACCAATCCACTGGCAGCATTATCCACGGTAGTTAACCTGTTTCACATGCAAGAGCATGCTCTAGTCGCGCTAAACCAACTATGGCCAGTTTTACCACTATCGCCCTCGCTATTAGACTTAGCTATATCCCGATTGCAATGACAAGGTGCTTAATAAGAAAATTACTGTATTAAAAATAATTTATTTTAACAGTTTGTTGAAGACATAAAAGGGTTGTCCATATGCATCACTTAATCCAAAGTTGCCTCCTATTGTTCATTACGTCTTATTCGGGGTTCTGGGAACAATAACAACAATTCGTGATATCATTCAGCGCTTATCCGTAGTTCTAATCAATAAAGGAGCGAACTCACTGGGTTTCGTTTACTCGCCATCCAAGATGCTTTAGCCGGTTCCAATTTCGTAGTCCCATGTGGTACCGCGAGGCAAAACTCCGCTGCCGGCTTGGCAATCCGTGGAAACCTGCTTCCTCTAGCCCATCGCTCGGTTCACGAAATCAACGCCGGCCTGGCGTTATCATGAGAAACGTAAGATCGTCACATATAAATTATGAAAAGGACAAGTAAAAATAAAAAATATTGTTTCTTAGAACGTAATTACTTGTGTCCTCTTTTGGCCAATTCCAAACTGTGATGGCTAGTTACATATTTTTTTGGCGATAAGACGATTATTTTGTACAAGTTCAGAGTTCTTCTAACACGACATAATTACTTTTATATAACCATACATATCAGAATACACTTTCGCCATTATGTTTCAAAACACAGATATATACATTACTGCGAAATACAACCTCTCACGACGAGAACCAAAGACTTACTTACTTACTTTTCAAACCCGCTTATCCATTAGGGTCGCGGGGGCAGCAGGCCTATGGAGGATCTCCAGCAATCGCGATCTTCCGCCATCAGGCGCATGTCCTCCCTCGTAATATCCAAGCGACTCGAACCCAGATTCTCTATGCAGTCTAGCCACCTGGTTCTAAGCCGACCCCTTGGTCTCTTACCCACCGGCTTGGAAAATAACAACTGCCTAGGAAGACTAGTTTGCGGCATCCGTATCACGTGGCCATACTAGCGCAACTGAGATCTCTCAATGCGGAGAAGTAGCGGCTCAACACCTAAAGATTCCCTTATTGTGCTGCTGTACACTCTATCTAGTAGGGTAACACCTGCCACAACTCTCAGGAATCTCATTTCGGTCGCTTGTACCCGCGATCGCACTCTTTCGGTCATTACCGAAGCCTCATGACCATAGGTGAGAATGGGGACAAAGATAGATTTGAAGACGGAGAGCTCGGCTTTGTTACCCAGCTCTCGTTTCGTTACCACGGATTGCCACAGTTCGCGTCCGACACAGCTTGCTGCATCGATCCAATTCTTTCTCCTGCCGTTCGTCACTCGTGAATGCAATCCCGAGTTACTTGAATTTCTCCACCTGTCTCAATGAGGCTCCCCTAACATGGAGAGCGCACTGAGCAGGCTGTCTTGAAAGGACCAGAACCTCGGTTTAGGCCACACTGATCTTCAGACCAGCTTCTTCACATTTGGGTGCAAACCGGTCCAGTGCATGTTGAAGGTTCGTGCAAGAAGAGCCAAGCAGGACAAGGTCGTCTGCAAAGAGCAACCTCTCCACCAGGCAGTCGCCCACACAAACACGCTCATCGCCTCGGCTGCCCCTGTCTATCCAGTCCACAAGATGGGCGACAGTACGCACCCTTGGCGGAGTCCAACACCCACGGTGAACGGTCTTGACTTAATGCCATTTATCCGGACACACATCTCAGAGCTTTCGTACAGAGACATGATAGCAACCAGTAATTGCCCATCCACTCCATACTCTTGCAACACTTGCCAGAGCTTCTCCCGAGAAACTTTATCATATGCTTTTTCGAGGTCCACAAAGCAAGCGTAGACCTCTTTTGCATACTCCCAGGATTTCTCAAAGATTTGCCTTAGAGCAAAGATGTGATCCGTCATGCTTCGGCCAGGTCAGAAACCACACTACTCCCCCAACAGTTTGGAGTCGACTATTTCCCACTTCTCTTCTCCAGATACTTAACGTGCACTTTCCCAGGAATGCTGAGCAATAAAATGCCTCGATAGTTGTTGCAATCTTCCGATCTCCCTTTTTGAAGATAGGGATCACAATTCCTGTCTGCCATTGCTTAGGGGCCTGTCCAGATATCCAAGCAACCTGACACACTCGAGTCAGCCACAGGATACCATCCTGATTTAAGGCCTTTAACATCTCGGACCGGATTTCATCATCACCTGCAGCTTTGCCAGTCTTCAGGGACTTAATTATCCATCTGACTTCTGTTTCAGTGATACTACCGTGACTATTCTCCACTCCAAGGTGCACCTCGTATGCCTCAGTTGTTGTTGTCACCGGATTAAGAAGAGATGCAAAGTATTCCTTCCACCTATGCAATACGCTCTCCGCCGTTTTCAGAAGCCTCCCATCTGAACTCTTAATAGTTTGTGATGAAAGAGACTTCTTTCCACGGAGGCGGCGCACGGTCTGCCAGAACACCATTTTTGCCGAACCATAGTCTGCCTCCAATTTCTCCCCAAACTTCTCCCAGGCCTTGGCTTTAGCTGTTGATACTGTCTTTGCTGCTGCTTTTCGCGCCTCAGTGTACCACACTCGACTCGAAGTTGACTTATTTGCAAGCCATAGCAAATGGGCTTCCTTCTTTGCCTTGACAGCTTCTTGGACTTCACCATTCCACCATGCAGTCCTTTTCCCACTGCCCTGAGCCACACTCGGCCGCTTACGACCACAGCACAATGCAGCCGAAGTAATCACAGCAGTTTTAAACAACTGCCACTCCTCTTCAACAGTACCACGATCACTGGGTAGTTCTTTGAAACTTGAAGATATGCTATCTGCAAAGATCTTCCTCACAGCTCTATCCTCCAGTGCCTCGCATTTGATGCGCCAAGTTCGTCTGAACCTAGTATTTCGCTTGGTTGGCATGGATTCAGAGAACCGCAAAGTGCAGACAACAAGGTGGTGATCAGTTGGTAGTTCTGCCCCTCTTCTCACATGAGTATCCAACACTGATCGGAATAAGTCAGGGGAAACAATTACAAAATCAATCAGTGACTTCTGGTCCATTGCATCCCTGTACCAGGTATACTTATGGACATCCCTGTGCTGGAAGAAGGTGTTTGTGATGGAAAATTCATTGTTGCAACAGAGATCCAACAAGCACCTCCCATTCGCATTTAAATCGGGGTCACTATTCCTCCCAATCACGCCCCTCAACGTTTGGTCTTCAGCCCCTACGTGTGCATTGAAGTCGCTCATCAGGATGACAGAATCTGCACTCCCTCTCCTGCTAAGAGCAGCATCAACTTCATCTAGAAAATGTGGGTACTCTGTGACTGCATTCGAAGCATATGCAACGAATAGAGAGAGAGAGACCGTTTCCCTATCTGAAGCCTCAGGAGACACAGTCTTCCACCTAAGGGGGGCCAATCTGCAACATAATCTGCCAGCCGGGGACTTGTGAGTATTCCCACTCCAGTCTAGGGCAGTCTAGAGTAGAAAAGCTTCCAGAACCAGTAGAAAAGCTTCCTTCTAATTCCACAGTTCCAGAACCCGGACGTTTCGTAGAGGTAATACCTATGATATCCAGTCGATGCCGTTTGGCTTCCTCCGCTAACTCTGATTCCTTAGTCATGGAGAATACGTTTTAAGTGCCGATTGACAGCACCCGATCCCGTTGTCGCTCTACCTGTTTCTCCTCCTGGGTAAAGGCATGCGCTGCTCCCGACTGTTTCCCCAAGCGCATAGCTAGTGCACTGGTGGGGCTTCTCGGAGGCATTGCTCCGAGATGACAGCCGGGAGACTGTCGACTATTTTTCGAATGAGAGCCTCGGCCTAACTCCTGAACGCAGGTGACTTTAACCTGCGCCACACACGATGCAGTATGAATTCTCTCATTTGTCAACATCATGAGATATATGTTTGTTTGGATACTCTTCTCAACCATGACCTTTCTGGTAAGGGTGACCCTAAAGTAGCCGTGCTACAGCCAGCATAGCTCACAGAATCCCTGAAGCGCCCAAACCCCTGACCCACGGTAAGGGGGCATCCACTCAGGGGGAGAACCAAAGAAAATCTTCAAAATTATTTTTAACAAAAGGGATGACACGTTCATCACAAACACTTTTAACGGAAGAAAAAAAACGAACGCAACAACTTCCCTCGTTGGAAACTGCACTGTCTTCCAGGAAAACGTCTCAACAATACAGTTCCAACAAAGAACCTTAATGAGCGCTCACGACATTTATACAATATAAAAATAACAATAGAAAAATTAATTCTAACACACCAGAGACAATAACCTCACACAACAAACAATCCTCATCACTATTTCATAACCAACAAAAAAAACCAAAAAAAACTACCGATAACACACCTTATTCTCTATTGTCTCTCTGCTCCCACCTTCAGACACACGTGACTCCTAAGACGGAACGTCACACAAGCGACGGGTGCTAAAAGATTAATTCCTTTTTCTTTTACCTGTAGATGTTTAATTACTATGGGCTGTAAATCGCTATTTCTGAGAATGCTCACGTGCCCAAGAAGCATACAGACACCCTGGTTGTTGCATGCAAGAGGATGCCAACATTACTCAGACTAGACAGTGGAAAGACTAATTCTTTTTTTTAATATTTCTGGGCAGTAAATCTCTGTATTCGAGAGCACCCACGTGCCTTAGTGGCATACATACACCCTGGTTGTTGTTTGCAGTAGAGTGCCAACAGTATTCGGACTGAACTGTGGCTAGACTAATTGGTTTTTTTATTACCTGAGGAATTTTTATTACTAATCTCTTTTATGAGAACACTCCACACACAAGAGGCATACATACATTCTGGTTGTTGCATGCAATATGATGCCAACAGTAGTTAGACTGAACAGTAGCAAGCCTAATTCTTTTTTCTTATTAATTCTGTTTTCTATTGTGAGAGCGTTCTCGCGCCCTAGAAACATATCTATCCCCTGTTGGTTGCATGCTCAGGGGTGACAACAATACGCGGACTGAACTTTGGCTGGACTAATTCGTGTTTTCTATTTTCTGTGGACGTTTAGCTACTGTGGGTGTTAAATCTGTTTTATGTGAACACTCACGCACACAAGAGAAAAATTATCTGGACGTGGTTGCATGCAGTGGCGTGCCGACAGTACTCTGACAGAACTGTGGCAGGAAGATTTCATTTTTCTGTTATCTCTGTTGGTAGTATATCTGTTTTCAAGACCGTTCATGTGTCCTAGAGGCATACATACACACAGGTTGTTGCAAGCAGAAGGATGTCAACAGTACAAAACATTGGCAAGACTGACTCGATTTTCAATTATCTATGGGCTGTAAATTACTGCTGGTGGAAAGTCTGTTTCCGAGAGCGCTGACGCGCCCTAGAGGCATACATATCACCCGAGTGTTGCATGTAGGAGGGTGCCAACATTGCTTGGACTGAACTGTGGCAAGACTAACTAGTTTTTCTATTATTCCGGGCGGTAAATGTTTGGCTCCAAAAGTGCTCGATTGCCGTAGTTGCATATATACCCCCCCCCCCCTGGGTGTTGCATCCAGGGGGGTGCGAACAGTACTCAGACTGAACAGTGGCAAGACTTACTCGTTTTTCTGTTATCTCCGGGCAGTTAATCTGTTTCTTAGAGCAGTCCCTGGTTGTTCCATGCAGGGGGGGGGGGGTGCCATCAGTGCTTGGACTGAATGTTGGCAAGACTAATTCTATTTTTTATTACCTGTGGACGATTAAATAACATTAGGGGTAAATCTCTGTTTCTAAGAACGCTCACGTCTCGAAGAGGCATACGTGCACGCTGGTTGTTTCACGCAGAAGGATTCCAGCAGCACTCAGACTGAACAGTGGCAAGACAGATTCGTTTTCCTGTTATCTCTGGGCAGTTAATCTCTGTTTCTGAGATTGTTAACGTGCCTTAGAGACATAACTTTCCCCTGGGTGTTGCATGCAGGAGGATGCCAACAATACTCGGTCTGAAATGGGGCAGACTAAATCGTTTTTCTATTATCTGTGGACGTCTATTATTGTGGCTGGTACATCTCTCTTTCTGAGGACGCCCGAGAGGCATACATATCGCATGCATGTACCATACGAGGAGGTGCCAACAGTACGCAGACTGAATATTGGCAAGACTAACTCGATTTTCTCTTATGTGTAAGTACTAAATTAATGTGGGCGGAAATGGTTTGTTTCCAAGAGTGCTCACTTGCCCTAGAGGCATACATATCCCTGATTCTTGCATCCAGGATGGTGCTAACATTACTCAGATTGAACTGTGACAAGACTAATTTGTTTTACCTGTGGATGTTTAATTAACGTAGGCGGTAAATCTCTTTCTGAGAAAGCTAACGTGCCGTAGAAGCATACAGACACTCTGGTTGCTGCATGAAACAGGATGCCAACAGTATTCGGACTGAACTGTAGCCAGACTAATAAGTATTTCTATTATCTCTGTATAGTGAAATTCTGCGGGCAGAAAATATGTTCCCACACGCCCTACAGCCATGCATGTCTCTTGGTTGTTGCATGACCGGGGATGCGAATATAACTCGGACTTAACTGTGGCAAGTCTAATTCCTTTTTCTATTACTTGTAGACATTAAATTACTGTGTACCAGCAAATCTATGTTTCATGGGAGCACTCACACACCCTAGAGAAATACTTATCCCGATGTTTTTGAATGAAAGAGGATGGCAACTCTACTCGACTGTACTGTGGCAAGACTAGTTGATTTGTCTGCTATCTGTGGGCAATAAATATGTATTCGAGACAGCTCATGCGCACTAAAGACACACATACACCCTGGTTGTTGCATGTAGAAGGTTGCCAACAGTATACGGACTGAACTGTGGCAGGTCTAATTCGTTTTGCTATTTCCTGTGAACGTTTAATTACTGTGGGTGAAAAATCTCTATTTCTGAGAGCACTCTCACACGCTAGAGACATACGTATCTCCTGGCTGTTGCATGATAACAGTACTCAGACGGAACAGTAGCAAGACTTATTCATTTTTCTTCTATCTGTTTGCAGTATATCTGTTTTCGAGAACGCTCATGCAAACTGGAGGCATATATACCTCCTAGTTGTTGCAGTAGGGGGCCAACAGTATTCGGACTGAACAGTGGCAGGACTAATTCGCTTTTCTGTTATCTATGGGCAGGAAATCTCTTTTCCCGAGAGTGCTTATGCACACTGGAGACATCCCTATCCTCTGATTGTTCCACGCAAACGGTTGCCAACAGTACTTGGATTGATCTGTATCAAGACTAAGTCGTTTTTTTATTACCTGTGGACGTTTAGTTACTGTGGCCGGTAAATCTTTTTTTGAGAATGCTAACGTGCCCTAGAGGCTTACCTATTCCATGGTTGTTGCGTGCAAGGGGCTGCCAACTGTGTGCAGTTTTATTTAGCAGGTCTAATTCCATTTTCTCTATTCTGTGAAAGTTTATTACTGTGGGCAGGAAATCTGTTTTTGAGAACGCTCACGCACCCTAAAGGCATACATACATCCTGGTGGCTGCATGTAGGAGGATGCTAACAGTATGCACACAGAACAGTGGCAGGATGAGTTCGCTTTTCTATTATCTGTGGGCAGTATATCTCTGTTTTCTAAAGAAGTCAAGCACCCTAGAGTCATGCCTATCCCTAGTTGTTGCATGCCAGGGGGTGCCAACAATACGTGGCTGAAATTCGTTTTTCTATTACTGTGGACGTTTAAATACTGTGGGCGATAAATCTGTTTTTGAGAATGCTCACGTGCTCTAAAAGCTTACATACACCCTGGTTGGTGCAAGCAGGAGGATGCCAAAAGTACTCAGTATGAACAGTGGCAAGATTAATTCGTTTTCCTTTTATCTCTGTGCTGTAAATCTGTTTCGGAGAGCGTTCACGCACCCTGCACATATACCTATCCCCAGGTTATTGCGTGCACAAGGCTGCCAACAGTATTTGGACTGAAATCTAGCAAGACTAATTCGTTTTTCTATTACCTATAGACGTTTAATTACTGTGGGCAGGAAATCTGTGTCTAAAAACGCTCACGCGCCCCTGAAGCAAACAGACAACCTTGTTGTTGCATGCTAGGGAGTGCCAAAAGCACGCGGACTGAACTTTAGCAGGACTAACTCGTTTTTGTATTACTGTGGACGTTTAATTACTGTGGGCGGAATATGTTTTTCTGAGAATGCTCACGTGCCAAAGAAGCATACAGACACCCTGGTTGTTGCACGAAGGAGGATACTTACTGTACTCAGACTGAAATGTGGGAAGACTAATTCGTTTCCCTATTGACTCTAGGCTGTAAGTCTGTGTTTCTCAGGGCGTTCCTGCGCCCAAGAGACTTACCTATCACCTGGTTGTTGCATGCCAGGTGGTGCCAACAGTACACGGAGTGAAGTTTGGCAAGAGTAATTCGTTATTCTATAACTGTGGGCTTTTAATTACTGTGGATGGTAAATCTCTGTTTCTGAGAACGCTCATGCACCCTAGAGGCATACGTACCCCTTGGTTGTTGCATGCAAGAGGATGCCAACATACTCAGATAGAATAGTAGCAATACTGAATCTTTTTCATGTTATTTCTGGGCAGTAAATCTTTGTTTCTGAGAGTTCTCAAGCGCATTAGAGACACACCTATTTCCTGGTGGTTGCACACGCGGGCTTGACAAAAGTACGCGGATTGAACTTTGGGTGGACGAGTTCGTTTTTCCTCTATCTGTGGAGGTTTAATTACTGTGGGTGTTAAATCTCTGCTTCATGAGAGCACTCAGGCACACTAGAGAATTACTTACCCCGAGGTTGTTGCATGTAAACAGTTCTCGGACTGAGCTGTGGCAGGAATAATTCATTTTTCTATAACCTGTTGGTAGTAAATCTGTTTTCCGCTGTCCGCTCATGCGCCCTAGAATCACACATACACTCTGGTAGTTGCACGCAGATAGATTCCAACAGTACTTAGACTGAACAATGTCAAGACTAATCCTTTTTTCTATTATCTCTGGGTGGTTAATCGTTTCTAAGGGCAATCACGCGCCCTAGATACATACGTAGCCCCTGGTTTTTGCATGCGGTAGGGTACCAACAGCATTTGGACTGAACTCTGGCAAGACTAATTTACCTTTCTATTACCTGTGGACTTTTAATTGCTGTGAAGGTATCTGTTTCGGAAAATGCTCACGCACCCCAGAAGCATACAGACACCCTGGTTGGTGCATTCAGGAGAATGCCACGAGTACTCAGACTGAAAAATGGCAAGACTAAGTCTGTTCAGAGAGGGAGGCAAAATAAATAGAATTTATTGGGTGGTACTTTATAAGAAAGAACCCCAAAAACTTAAGAGTAAACGTGGCTCGTTTAAAGGCTTTTATTTTAGTTTAACAAATTGCGATATTTATTTATTAAATACAAAAATTCTGTACAATAAAATGTTCTATACAATTTGATTTAATTAAGGAATAGGCATTGCGATCTTAATTACAAAAGAAAATATTTCTCGAAATAAAATAAAGAAATATCAAAATGTACATTAAAAACAGCAAAACACTGTAACGAGAAATATTTATCGCTACTTTGAGCGAATTGAGATTGAATATATAAAAAAAATTGAGACAGACCAACTCCTTATAAAGAAAAAGAAAAAGAAATTTCAAATTCCCATTTAATGTCTAATAATTAATTATTATTGGGGAATAAGATTGAAAATGTGCAGCATAACGTCCCTCATGCGCGATATTGTTGAAATAGCATTAACAGAAATTCCAATCTTATCTTATGTGTAAACCCGCAAAACAATAAAGAATCATGGCTGCTCGGTAAAGAATCATGGCTGCCGTGAGAAAGTGAGAAATTCAATAAGAAACAAAACATTGAACGGCAGGGTAAGAGTAATTTGCAGAGCATTGTATTAAAATGATAAAATGGAATTTGAACGTCATGCTGCAGGCTAATAAGGACGAGCAGGCCCAGAAAGAGGGACGACTGGTCAAGCCAGAAGTGAACTGTCAGTAATAAAAAAAAATCAGTAACCACGGAAAGAACATGAACAATAGTCGGACACACATCCTCGTGATCACGAAAATTATTTGCGAAAGACAACTAATTGCAGACAAGTGATAATCACGTGGAGATTTTTTAATTAACATTTATTAAAACAATATATATTCAAAAATCACTGTCTGTAAAACAGTAAAACAAACTTAAAGAATAGAAATAACTAGAAGAGGTACTTGGCGTTGCCCGGGATTATTACACTTGGGATGTAAACAGAACTTACTTAC
>JAHWFO010047441.1:148908-171204 GCA_023313115.1 Rhysida immarginata | reverse complement strand
TTATTTTTAAGATATTGCAAAATTTAATTTAATTTTTTGAGATTGTTTTGTTTACCTCCAAGTGTAATTATCCCGGGCAACGCCGGGTACCTTTGCTAGTTACAAATATAATTATATCAAATTTTACGTAAAAAATTTGAGTTTTCCCGAACAAAGCCCCCTGTAATTTTCTTGAACACAAAAAACTGACTGTCATTTGTATAGATAGAAGTTTTAGGTAGTGACGGTACTCATACAGATTAAAAAAAAAGTCTAAGTTATAATAAAGAAATAAACATTTATGCTTTTATTATTTCCTTTTATTTTTGTGTGCGCACACTGTATGTTTTGCCTATTTTTAGCATTTTTTGCATAATCTGCATTTTGGCATACCATAATTAAAACGTATATTAAACGTACAATACGTTAATAAATGTAAAAAACACATATGTAGTAAAAAAAACAATGTGGTTACTGCCTTCACGTAAAGTAAGAACAAGCCCAAAAATATCATTTTGTGATTTTAAAGCTAAAATCATATAACAAAAATTTTTGCAATTAGAACCCCTCTCAAAGTGCGAAGTAAAAAACTTAGCAATATGAAGTTAAAAGGAACAAGATAAACTTTGTAAATACCCTTGTGTAGGCCAGCAAACCAATGAGTTAACTAATTTAATCTAAATAACTATTAATCCTGCTCAGGTAAGGTTAACAAATCTAGGAATCTGCGTAAAGCAGGGGCAGGTAAAAGTTTAGTTAGTGCGTCTGCCGGCATTTTGGGGGGAAGAACAGTAGGTAAGAATCATATTCAGAAGATTAATTTCTCGCGCAATGAAATTATGCAGTCTCAAGATGTCTTGTGTTACTCTTCGATTCTAATGCTCCCAGACATGCCATGGCAGACGTTGAGTCAGTATAAATGATTATGGGGAAAGAAACAAACTCCCCTGTCCTAACTCGGTTACGAGATCCCAAAGACATTTCAGTGAATTAACGCATTCATTTATAGCGATTATTTCGGCTTCGCTGCTGCTCAGGGCGACTAAACGTTGCTTCTTAGATGATCAAGTTATGGTATTTTCCCCCATTTTGATCAAACTTCTTTTACTCTGTGGAATGACACACAAGCTAACATACGCGAATGCGGACAAAGGACCCGTAGAGGTGGTAAAAACGAATGATGTGTCACAGGTGTGTTTAAGATAAGAAGTGATGCCCTTAAGATCAGTAATTTGCAAATATGTAGGCGGTTTAGCATATGTTGACATTCTAGTAATTGCAAAAGCTATATCCGGCCGCGTGCAAATCATTACATCCATTAAGGAACCGAGAAGAGTTTGGTAATTGGTAGAATCGACTGGTTGTGAATCCGCAATATCATCAAGATCCACATGAGGGCTTAGTGGAATGGTCTTTGGTTTGATGTCTCGAAGGCCATAATCATGCGGGATTTGCTTGATATAATGTGCTTGTGATAGATGAATAGGGAAGAATTTAGACATCAGAAGACACCAGATGGCAGATTGCACTATCCACCCTAAGGCAGCAATTTTTTAATGTTAACCTATGGGAGAAACAACAATTTTTTGTTCTGAATTAATAAAAATAGTGATGGTAAAAATAATAAATGTCTCACTATCTATATTGATATATATATCACTTTTTTACAAGTTCTGATTTTTAATTAAAATGAATTTTTTAAATAAATTTGTAATACAAATTCTAACAGCAGTGAAAATCTAACAATTTGCAATAGCTATTGCATTCTCAAATTAAAAAAGGCCAGGCTAAACATTTTTATGGAATTTGTAAATTATGTAGCTCAGCAAAATATTGTTTAAAAAAGCGGTGTTTTTATGCGAATTTTGATAAGAAAATCCATCTGGCACTTAAGCAATTTTCATTTATTAAAAAAAAAAATTCAATTAAAACCGCCCTTTTCCCCATAGGTTAACATCTTGTGTTTTGCTTGAGAAATGTTATACATTCGTCCCCATTGAACCGTTCACTTGTGACACATTCATATCTAGCAGATGCTTTACCACTCTTAACTCCACGAGGTCGATTTATTCTTTCACTTTGTCCATGATGGAGGTCAGGATGGAGACATTTGTTGTTGCTTCCACGATATCATCCACATAGACTGTTAAGAGAATGGTGCACCCAGCAGGTGTAGTAGAAAAAAAATTGTCTGCTCTGAATGGAGTCAATTTTAATCGGGTAAGAAGCTGACACAATTTTACGTACCAGCATCTTCCACTTTGTTTGAGGTCGTAAAGTTGATTTACGCAATTTGCAGCCTTGATTAACTGGCGTTGATAATCTCTTTGGTGGCGATAGATCTATTCAGGGAATTTCCTATGACCATTATTATGTATGTATTCTGGGGATAAATGGAAGCATCCACATATTCATGGCAGGATTTGAGCTTGCAATCTGAAGCTTTCAAGAACTGGAAAGCCTACACCCCGGTGTGGTCTATCGGTGCATGAAGATATGCACATTTGACGTCATATTGGCGCAGTGACATCCCTGTATTTGCAGCTATGGAAAACAGTAAGCAGAGAGATTCCATTCTAATGACAGGTGAGAAAGTTAACTCATACTGGCTCCCATAGACTTGTGACAAGCTAATGGCCACCAACCTTGCCTTGAATCTGGACACCGAACCATCAGGATTGTATTTGATGCGGTAGATCCATTTGCTCTTTAAAATTTTGACATTTGGTGGTGGAAGCTCTAAATCCCAGGCATGATGAATCAAAATGAAGCTCTAAATTCAATTCATCTTGCATGGCCTCTTCCCATTGATGATGTTGGGGAGAAGCGAGTGATTGTTCATAAGACTGGGGTGTGATTGGCGAAATGATTAGCAAGTCGGAGTCAGTAAAATCAGGATGACCTAAGGCGGCGCGTTGTTTTTCTGCCTTCTCTTTTAATCTTTGTTAACGTTGTATTACCAGTTGTGGGACTTCAACGGGTGGTTGGTTCACTGGTGATTTAGACGAACATACTGGAGCATCTTCCATCAATGTAGTTTCTGATGGAGGTGTGATCAATGTAGTTGGAAGATCTGCATTCTTGTCTTCTCTAACGTTAAAGTGGGTGAGATTGGCGGTACCCTCTGAATGATATGTGGTTAATCAGGCTGTGGTGCTTCAAAGACGGGGGTTCCATGTGAAATGGAAGTAGCAGAGGAACAGATCAATTGATGGATCTGATTTTCTTGTGAACTCGGGAAATACCTTAGGAAAGAGACGAATGATACCTGCTCGTAAATATTTGCTCTCATTGAGCGCATAAATAAGTTACCCAGGAGATGAAGCGGAGTATCCCATAAAAACACCATTTTTGGCACGAGCGTGAAACTTTGATCGGTGTGACTTGGATATATAATAGTAAACCAGGCAACTGAAAGGAGCTCGATATTTGATGGTCGGTTTCTTTTTGGACCATATCTCTTTAGGGGACTTACTTTGATTATGTCTAGGCATAAAATTCAGAATAAATACTGCTGTAGTCGCAGCATGGTCTCAGAATTGGTGCTGAACTTTTGATGATGCAAGAAGAACTCTAATTCCATCGCAAATGGAGAGTACGGTTCTCTCAGCAATACCATTTGACTGGGGGTTCTCGGGAATGCTGAATTGTTGAGATATGCTTTGCTTCATACAGAATTCGCCTAGCTCCGCATTAGTGAATACTGTTCCTTTATCGGAACATAAATATGCCAGATTTTGTCCTGTAGAGCGTTGTAGCTTTACTAATAAGTCTAATAAAGCTTTTGGCATCTCACTTTTTGTCGAAGTAGCACAAAAGAAATTTTTTTATAAGAAATCATCGACAGCTACTAACAGAAATTTGTTTCCCTGGATAGAAGTGGTAGGCATTGTATCCACGTGAAGTAGCTGTAAAGCACTTGCTGACCTATGAGCTTGAACAATGTTTTGAGAGGGGTTGGATAATCGTGCCTGAAGGCATGGAACACATAGTTGGCTATCAATTAATGGTGGTAAATTTTCAAGACCACGCATGCTATGATGTTTCACAGCTGCGGTGAGTTTTTTTGATGATGAATGGCCCAATGCATTCTAAATGTCACTAACTGACAGCCATTGAAAGTAATAGGGGGTCTGTTCGGGAAACTGAATGGATATTTGAGACCACGGTAAGGAACGGGAGGTCCTTCAAGTCTTCCTGCGCAGCGATGGTCGCGCCCTTGGCTGAAGTAATGGAATAACCAGTTGGGCCGAACTGATGACTGTAACCCTGCTTTGATAGTTGACAAGATTAAGCCACGCGTTTGGGGTATAAAGCGCGTCATGGAGTTTTAAAACTGCTCCTGAATCTAATAACATGCTTGCCGCACCAGTACCGATGGCAGCAATCGTTGGCTTAGGGTCTGCAGTATGTATCCGCTTATGACAGCTTTGAAAAGAATCAAAGAACTGTTTTTCTTTAATTCAATGAAATGAGCTGCCCGTATCAACTATCCTTGTTTGGAACACCAACACAGTTGGCCTTTGGAACACCAACACAGGTTTCTTGCTTTGGCCTTTTGTACTCGATTTGCGAGGCTTACGTTTAGGACGTGAAGCTGATGCACGAAACATGCGTATTTTTGATGCACGTATTGCAGTATGGACCTGCAGTAGTGGGATAAATTTTGGATGGACAAACCGTTTTTACGTGTCCTCTGCCTCCACAATTATAATATATTATGTAATTTGTTTGATGGGCATTTGGATATGGACGCGGAGTAGAAACAGAGGTGGCACCCGAGGTTACACTTATTGAGGAATTTAATGTGGTGTGGCCCTTTAAAACCACATTTAGTTGACTTAGGAAGGTTTCAATTGACATTAATGGGTTTGTATGGATGGGCAGTCTCAATACTATAAAAATAAAGTTAGAGCTGTGACCATATGGTCAATCAAAATTTTATCATCCAAAACCAGGGACATGGCTGAGCACGGATTTGTAGCGCTCTTCATACATAGGAATTCGGATCATCAGCGTCTAAGAAACGCAAGGCTGAGGGACGTCGCATTATTTCAGCCTGTGTCACAGAAACCAGCCTTCCATATCGGTGCTTAATTGCTTCCCACACTGCATAGGGATTGTCATATTCAAGCATGATGACAATATCATCACTCACCATACACAGGAGGTAATGCCGTACTTAAAAAGAATATGGAAAAGAAATTTCAAATTGCAATTTAATGTCTAATAATTAATTGTTAATCGGGTATAAGATTGAAAATCTGCAGCATGACGTCCCTTATGTGCGTTATTGTTGAAATAACATTAAAAAAAATTTCATTATCACTTTATCCGTAAACCGGCAAAACAAAGCTGCTCGGTACAGAATCATTGCTGCCGCGAGAAAGTGAGAAATTCAATAAGAAATTAAACATCGAACGGCAGGGTAGGGGTAATTTGCAGAGCATTGGATTGAAAACTAGGGAGGGATAACTAGCTGCAGACAGTGATAATCGCGTGGAGATTTTTTAATTACATTTAAAACATTATATACTCAACATTCACTGTCTTCAAAACGTTATAAAAAACTTAAAGAATAGAAGAAATAAAATTAATTACAAATAAATTTATATCGATTTTTTAATATAAAAATCTGATTTTTTCCGAACAAGCTCGTTTTCCTAATTTTTCTGTAAATCACTGTTCGTGAGAGCGTTCTCGCGCCCTAGAGACATACCTATCCCTTGGTTGCGGCATGCCAGGGGGTGCCAACAGTACACGGACTGAACCTTGGCAGAACTAATTCGTTTTTCTATTACTATGGACGTTTAATAACTGTGGGTGGTAAATCTGTATCAGGAGACAACTCACGCACCCTAGGGAAATACTTATCGTTTTTCTATTATTTTTGGGTAGAAAATCTCTGTTTTTGAGAGCACTCACGCGCCCTACAGGCTTAAATATACCCTAGTTGTTGCACGCAGAAGGATGCCAAAAGCATTCAGACTGAACATTGGCGAGACTAACTCGATTTTCTATTAACTATGGGCGCGTGAATTACTGCTGGCGGAAAATCTTGGTTTCTGAGAGCGCTGACGCACCCTAGAGGTATACATACCCCTTGGTAGTTGCATGCAGGTGGGTGGAAAAAGTCCCTATACTGAAATGGTGCAACAGTAATTAGTTTTTCAATTTTTGTGTGGTTGTTTAATTAACGATTGCGTTTCTGTGAACTCTCATGCACCCTAGAGGCACACATTCACACGGGTCGTTGCATGCAGAAGGATGCTAAAAGCACACAGTCTGAACAGTGGCAAAACTAACTCGTTTTTTTATTATCTCAGGGCTGTAAATATCTTTTTGATGGTTTTAAACTAACAGGTGACAACAGTTTTTGGCTGAACTTTGGCTGGACTAATTCGTTTTTCTATTATGTGAAGTTGTTTAATTAGTGTGAGTGGTAAATCTGTTTCATGAGAGCACTCACGCACACTAGAGAAATACTCATCCCGAGGTTGTTGCATGCAGGAGGGTGCTAACAGGTCTCGGAATGAATTGTGGCAGGACGAATTCTTATTTCTATTTACTGTTGACGTTTAATTACTGTGGGCGGTAAACGATAATATCTGTTTCTGAGAGCCCTGACGTGCCCTAGACGCATACATTACTGCTGGTTGTTGCATGCATGGGGGTCCCAATATTGCTCAGACAGAATGGCAGCAAGACTAATTTCTTTTTCTACTACCTGTGGATGTGTAATTAACGTTGGCAGTAAAGCTAGATTTCTGAGAACGCTCACGTGTCCTAGAGGCAAACATACCCCTTGGTTGTTGCACGAAGAAGAATGGCAACAGGATTTAGAATGAACTGTGGCAGAACTAATTCGTTTTTCTATTATCTCTGGGTAATAAGTTTCTATTTCTGAGAGCGCTCACGTGCCCTAGAGACATACGTTCCCCCTGGTTGTTGCATGCAGTAAGGTGCTAACAGAATTCGGACTGAACTGTGGCAAGACTAATTTGCTTTTATATTATCTCTCGGCAGTTAATCTATTTCTGTTAACGCTCATGCACTCTAGAGGCATACTAACCCCTGGTTTTTGTATGCAGGGGGGGTGCCCACAGTACTTGAACTGAATGATGGCAAGACTAATTCGTTTTTCTATTGCCAGTGGTTGTTTAATTATTGTAGGCGGCAGCTCTCTATTTCTGAGTACGCTCAGGTGCCCTAGAGGCTTATATTCACTCTGGTTGTAGCACGCAAAAGAATGCCAACAGCACTCAGTCTGAACTATGGCAAGACTAATTCGTTTATCTATTATCTCTGGGCAGTCAATCTGTTTCTGAGAGCGTTCACGCGCCCTAGAGACATATCTATCTACTGGTGGTTGGAAAGTAGGGTGTGACAACGGACTGAACTTTAGCTGCACTAATTTGTTTTTCTCTTCTCTGAAGACGTTTAATTACTGTGGGTGATAAATCTCTGTTTCTGCGAATGCTCACGCACACTAGAAACATACAGACACCTTGGTTGGTGCATGCAGGAAGATGGCAAGTGTGCTCAGACTGAACAGTGGCAAGAATATTTCGTTTAATTACTGTGGGTGGTATATCTCTATTTCTGAGAATGATCACGTGTCCTAGAAGCATACCGACACCCTAATTGTTGCACGCAGGAGTGTGTGGCATGACTAATTCTTTTTTCTATTTTCTCTGAGCAGTTATTCTATTTCTGGGAACGCTCATGCACCCTAGAGGCCGACATACCCCGTGGTTTTTGTATGCGGGGGGGGGGGTGCCCACAGTGCTTGGACTGAAAGATGGCAAGACTAATTTGTTTTTCTATTGCCGGTGGTTGTTTAATTATTGTTGACGGTAACTCTATTTCTGAGAAAGCTCAGGTGCCCTAGAGCATACAAACACACAGGTTATTCCACACAGAAGGATGCAAATAGCACTCAGTCTGAACAATGGCAAGACTAATTCTGCTTTTCTATTATTTCTGGGCAGTAAATCTGTTTTCGAGCGCATTAAGGCGCACTAAAGGCATGCCTAATCCTGGTTGTTGGATGCAAGTTGATGCCGACAATACTCAGAAGGAAATGTGGCAAATCCTTTTCATTTTTCTCTTATCTGTTGTTAGTAAATCTGTTTACAATACCGCTCATGCTCCCTAAAGGCATACACACTCCCTGGTTGTTGTTTGCATTAGGGTGCCAACAGTATTTGGACTGAACTCTGGCAAGACTAAATGGTTTTTCTATTACCTGTGGACGTTTAGTTCCTGTGGCCAGTAAATCTGTTTTTGAGAATGCTCACGTGCCCTAAAGGCATACCTATCCCATGGTTATAGCGTGCCAGGGGATGCCAACTTTACGCAGACTGAACTTTAGCAGGACTAATTTTTTTTCTATTACTTGTGGACGTTTAGTTACTGGGGCCGGTAAATCTGTTTCTGAGAATACTCACGTGCCCTAGAAGCATACAGACACCCTGGTTGTAAATCTATGTTTTGTAAATCTTTGGGTTGTAAATCTCTGTTTCTGAAAGCGTTCACGCACCCTACAGAAATACCTATCCCCTGGTTGTACCTTGCACTAGGGTGCCAGCAGTATTAGGACTGAATTCTGGCAAGACTAATTCGTTTTTCTAGTACCTGTAGACTTTTAATTACTGTGGGCAGTAAATCTCTGTCTCATGAGATCACTCGCACAGACTAGAGGCATACACACATCCTTTTTGTTGCACGCAGAAGGATGCCAACAGTATTCAGACTGAAACTTGGCAAGACTAATTCGATTTTCTTTTATTTTCTTTTTTACTGCTAGCGGAAAATCTTTGTTTCCAAAAGCGCTGACGCACACTGAATGCATACCTGTGGATATTTATTTAAAGTTGGTGGTAAATCTCTGTTTATGAGAATGCTCACATACCCCAGAGGCATACATACACCCTGGTTATTGCACGAAGAAGGATACCACTAGTCCTCGGACTGAACGGTAGCAAGACTACATCGTATTCCTTTTTCGTGTGGACGTTTAATTACTGTGGATGAAAAAACTCCATTTTGGTGAGCACTCATGTGCCCTACAGGCATAAAACCCCCTGGTTGTTGAATGCACGAGGGTGCCAGCAGTACTTGAATTAATCTGTAT
Source organism: Rhysida immarginata (assembly GCA_023313115.1). Classification (NCBI taxonomy): domain Eukaryota; kingdom Metazoa; phylum Arthropoda; class Chilopoda; order Scolopendromorpha; family Scolopendridae; genus Rhysida; species Rhysida immarginata. Next base: position 162,089 of record JAHWFO010047441.1, on the reverse strand, counting down.
CAAGACTAATTCGTTTTTTTATATCCTGTGGAAGTTTAATTACTGTGGTCTGTAAATCTCTGTTACTGAGAATGCTCATGCGTCCTAGAGACATACATATCCTATGGTTGTAGCATGCCAGAGGGTGCCAACAGTACGCAGACTGAACTTTTGCAAGACTAATTCGTTTTTCTTTTACTTGTGGACGTTTAATTATTGTTACCGAGTGCATTCACGCGCCCTAGAGACATGCTTATTCTCTGGTAGTTGCATGCCAAGGGGTAACTACTGTACACAGACTGAACTTGGCAGGACTATTCCGTTTTTCTATTATTGTGGATTATTAATTACTGTTTCTGAGAATACTCACGCACCCTCGAGGATAACCTATCCCATGGTTGTTGCTTGCAGTAGGCTGCCAACAGTATTCGGACTGAACAGTGGCTTGACTACTTCGTTTTTCTATTATCTAAGAACTTTTAATTACTGTAGGCAAGAAATCTGTTTCATGGGAGCACTCACACACACTACAGGTATACATACATCCTGGTTGTTGCACGCAGTAGGATGCCAACAGCACTGAACTGAACAGTGGCAAGACTAATTTGATTTTCTATTATGTATAGGCAGTAAATTACCGATGGTGGAAAATTTTTTTTTCCAAGAGTGCCTTCGCACTTAGAGGCATTCATACACACAGGTTGTTGCATGCAAGGGGGTGCCAACAGTACTCGGATTGATCTGTATCAAGAACTAGAAGAGGTACCCGGCGTTGCACAGGATAATTACACTTCGATGTAAACAGAACAATCTCAAAAATTTAAATTAAATTTTGCAATATCTTAATAATAAACACATGAAAATGCTTAGAATTAATACAGTAAAAAATCTTAATGAAAATTCTAAAAAAATCTTTTTAAAGGCTCACAATGGCTATACCTCTCCAATAATTTCTTACTCACGTAATCTTACCTCAGATGTATACTTAGTGTGGTTGCAATTTCCACTCTTCCCTCGATGTGTTGAAGCAAAACTTGGCTATTCATCACTTTGTAGCAGTCTAGCGGTCGCCAATTCTTCTATTTACATGCTTCATATTTGCTCAATATATCACGGAGCTAAAGGAGTGCTTCCTCTGTCGTCTTTCCACTCTTTCTCCATAGTCTGCTAACTCTCCTTTATCTCCAGTTACTCAACATTTTTAAAGATTTTCAAGAAATTGTTAAGTACTAAGAACTCTCTTTTCTAAGAAAAGCCTGAATAACAGGACTTCTATGCAATGTTACAAATTGAAACTTATCCATACTACATCATCATTCTATGTTTATTGTTATAATTCTTGGAAAGGATTGCTTTATCATTGCATCATCATTTTGAGCTCATTGTTATTAGTGAATAGCGTGTTGAAACCATTGTTGATACCTATTGTTGCACAAACTTTTATTTGCATTTTTGGTCATGAGATATATATAGTGATTCCGTGCAGAGTGTTTGTGAATTGCGTGTTGATACCATTGTTGCAAAAACTTGGTCATGCAATATTTCTCATTAATATGCACTGCTATAACCATGAATATCGATTTTTTATCAATAATTATTATTTTTTCGAAATCTGAAGTAGACAGTGACCTTCCTCAGGCTTTGAAGGTCATGTATGCGAAATTTCATCAAGATCTGAATAAAACTGTAGATTTGTATAAAAAACATACAGACAAACAGAACCACAAACCCACAAACATCCTTCTTTATATATATAGATTACTACCAAAGGTACCCGGCGTTGCCCGGGATAATTACACTTGGATGTAAACAGAACAATCTCAAAAAATTAAATTAAATTTTGCAATATCTTAAAAATAAACACATGAAAATGCTTAGAATTAATACAGTAAAAATTCTTAAAGAATAATCGAAAAAAATCTTTTTAAAGGCTCACAATGGCTGAACGTCTCCAAGGATGCCACTGCTAGTCTAAATAATTTCTTACTCACGTAATCTTACCTTGGATGTAGACTTAGTGTTGTTGCAATTTCCACTCTACTCTCGATGTGTTGAAGCAAAACTTGGCCATTCATCACTTTGTGCAGTCTAGCGGTCGCCGATTTTTCTATTTACTTGCTTCCCATTTGCTCAATACATCACGGAGCTAAAGGAGTGCTTCGTCTGTCGTCTTTCCACTCTTTCTCAATGGTCTGCTAACTCTCCATTATCTTCAGTTACTGATCATTTTTAAAGATTTTCAAGAAATTGTTAAGTACTAAGAACTCTCTTTTCTAAGAAAAGCCTGAATAACAGGACTTCTATGCATTGTTACAAATTGAAACTTATCCATATTACATCATCATTTTATGTTCATTGTTATAATTCTTGTGAATTGCGCGTTGATACCATTGTTGATGCGAACACAATGGGCCTATTGTTGCACAAACTTTGCCTTGCATTGTTGGTCATGAGATATATATTGTTGGTTCATGCAGAGCGTTTGTGAATTGCGTGTTGATACCATTGTTGATACCTATTGTTGTACAAACTTTGTCTTGCATTGTTGGTCATGAGATATTTCTCATTAAAATGCCTTGCCATAACCATGAATATCGGTTTTTTATCGATATTTATTATTTTTCTGAAATCTGAGGTAGACAGTGACCTTCCTCATGCTTTGAAGGTCATGTATGCGAAATTTTATCAAGATCGTAATAAAACTGTAGATTTGTATGAAAAACATAGAGACAAACAGACCCACAGACAAACCAACAAACATCTTTCTTTATATATAGAGTTAGATTCGTTTTTCTATTTTTTTTGGAAGGTTTATATACTATGTCCAGTAAATCTCTGTTTCTGAGAATCCTCACTCGCACGAGAGGCATACCTATCTCATGATTGTGGCATGCCAGTGGATGCCAACAGTACGCAGACTGAAATTTATCAGGACTAATTAGTTTTTCGTTTACCTGTAGACGTTTATTTATTGTGGGCAGTAAATCTGTTTCTGAGAATGCTCACCCAGCCTAGAGGTATATATATCACCTGGTTGTTGCATGCAGTAGTGGGCCAACGGTATTCGGACTGAACTATGGCAAGACTAATTCGTTTTTCTATTACCTGTGGATGTTTATTTACTGCGGCATGTGAATCTGGTTCTGAGAATGCTCACGTGCTGTAGAGGCATGCATATCCCATAGCTGGGGCATGCTTGGGAGTGCCAACATTACGCAGAATGAATTCCAGCAGCAATAATTCGTTTTTCTATTACCTGTGGACTTTTAATTGCTGTGGGTGGGAAATTTCTGTTTCTGAGAACGCTCAAGCGTCCTGTGGCATATATACACATGGTTGTTGCAAGCAGGAGTATGCCAAAAGTACTCACACTGCACAGTGGCAAGGCTACTTCGTTTTCCTATTATCTTTAGGCTGTAAGTCTCTGTTTCTGAGGTCGTACATGCGCCCTAGACACTTACCTATGACCTGGTTGTTGCATGCCAGGGGGTGCTAACCGTACGCAGGATGAACTTTGCCAGGACTAATTCGTTTTTCTATTACAGTGGACGATTTATTACTGTGGATGGTGAATCTCTGTTTTCGAGAATGTTCACACGCCCTAGAAACATACAGTCACGCTGGTTGTTACATGCAACAGGATGCCAACATTACGGAATAGTGGCAAGACTAACTCTTTTTCCTGTTATCTTTGGGCAGTAAATCTTTGTTTCTGAGAGAGCTCACTCGCATTACAGACACACCTATCTCCTGGTGGTTGCATGCTCTGGCGTGCAACAGCACGCGGACCGCACTTTAGCTGGACTAATTCATTTTTTTATTATCTGTGGACGTTTAATTATTGTGGGTAGTAAATCTCTGTTTCATGAGAGCACTCACGCACACTAGAGAATACTTATCCCGAGGTTTTGTCCTGCATGGACGTGCCAACAGTTCTCGGACTAAACTGTGGCAGAAATAATTCATTTTTTTTATAATCTGTTGGTTGTTTTCAAGACCGCTCATGCGCTCTAAAGGCATACATACACTCTAGTAGTTGCACGCAGAAGGATTCCAACAGTACTCAGACTAAAGAGTGTTAAGACTAATTCGTTTTTCTTTTATTTTTGGGCGGTTAATCTGTTTCTGAGGGCAATCACGTGCCCTAGAGTCATACCTATCCCCTGTTTGTTGCATGCAGTAAGGTGCCAACAGCATTTGCACTGAACTGTGGCAAGACTAATTTGTTTTTCTATTACCTGTGGCCTTTTAATTGCTTTGGGTGGTAAATCTGTTTTTAAAAATGCTCAGCACCCTACAAGCATACAGACACCCTGGTTGGTGCATGCTGAAGCATGCCAACAATACTCAGACTGAACAGTGGCAAGACTAAGTCTGTTCAGTGGGGAAAGCATAATAAAAAGAATATATTGTGTGGTACTTAAAGAAAGAACCCCAAAATCTAAGAGTAAACGTGGCTTGTTAAAACACTTTTTTTTTAGTTCAACAATTGCGATTTTTATTTATAAAATACAAAAATTCTATACAATAGATAAAATTTGATTCAATTGTGGAATAGGCATTGCAATCTCAATTATAAAGAAAATATTTCTCTGACTTAAATAAAGAAATACCTAAATGTACATTAAATACAACAAAACACTGTAACGAGAAATATTTATCGTTACGTTGAGCGAATTCAGATTAAATATATTAAAAAAAAAATGAGACAGACCAATTCGTTATAAAGAATAAGGAAAAGAAATTTCGAATTCTCATTTAATGTCTAATAATTAATTATTATTGTGAAATAAGATTGAAAATGCGCAGCACGACGTCCCTTACGCGCGTTATTGTTGAAATAGCATTAAAAGAAATTTCATTCTTACCTTATGGTAAACACGCAAAACAATACTGCTCGGTAAAGAATCATGGCTGCCTTGTGAAAGTGAGAAATTTAATAAGAAACTAAACATCGAATGGCAGGGTAAGAGTAATTTGCAGAGCATTTGAATGAAAATGATAAAATGGAAGTTGCATGTCATGCTGCAGGCTAGTAAGGACGTGGAGGCCCAAAAAGAGGGACGACTGGTCAAGCCTGAAGCCAGAAGTGATCTGTCTGAAATGAAAAAAAAAATTAACCACGGAAAGAACAACAATAGTGGGACACATCCTCGTGATCACTAAAATTATTTGAGAGGGACAGCTAGCTTTAGACAGTGATAATCACGTGGAGATTTTTAATTAACATTTATTAAAACAGTATGTACTCAACAATCACTGTCTGCAAAACCATAAGAAAAAATAAAGAATAGTGTAGCATCCTCGCCCCCGCAGTATCTGATAATAAAATAACTAATTACAAGAATTGCAGTGAGGGGGCGTGGTGCTAGAGTTCGAAACCAAATTAATCAATGTGAGACTTGAGACCGTAGTAGACTTCATTATCATTACTTTATTTATCATATTCTTTTACACCAACTACACTACTGTTTAGAAAAAATCGCAACACCCTGATGGAGTGGTCTAATCCATATGCAATTTGCAATATTTGCAAACAATGGGTCAGAGTATAAATGATTAGATTTTCAGAGTAATTGCTTGAAAGAACACCATGCCTCGATGATGACGAAGGGTACCATATCAATAGCTGACAGACTTTGAAAGAGTAGGCATAATTGGTATGCGTCAAGCAGGATGGTCGTATCGTGACAATTATGCGTGCATAGAGGCAGTGGAGCAAAAAGAACAGGGCGCACCGAAAACCAGGCTCAGGAAGACACCGCAAGATGACAGACACCTCTATCGCATGTGTGTAGCAAATCGTACAGCCACTTCCACAGTGTTAGCACAGCAGTGGGGTGCTACAGCCGGTAGGACAATGTCTGCTAGCACTGTACGATGCCGTTTGATTTCCAGAGGATTGATGGCACGAGTACCATTGTTGCAGATTCCTTTGACTCAAAACCACCGGCACCTCAGGTTACAATGGGCCCATCAACACCAACAGTGGAAAGCTGAATGGCAACAAGTTGTGTTTTCGGATGAGTCAAGGTTTAACTTGCAGCACCATGACGACAGGATACGAGTCAGAAGACATCGTGGCAAACGCAACCTTCCAGAATGCATCCTGCAGTGTCATTCAGGACAAACGCCAGGGGTGATGGTGTGGGGTGCAATCAGTTACCATGGCTGTTCCCGTCTGATCAGAATCCATGGCAATCTGAACAGTGACCGGTACATCAGGGAAGTTGTGCAACCGAGGTCATCCCCTTCCTGCAGAACCTTCCAGGCGCTGTATTCAAACAGGACAATGCCCGACCGCAAGTGGCCAGAAATGTCCTCGCCTTTTTCCAAGCACATCAGACGCCTTTGTTCCCCTGGCCTGCTTGTTCACCAGTTATGTCCCCAATCGAACATTTGTGGGACAGGGTTGCTCATCGATTGGCTCGTCAGACTCCTGCAGCAGCAACTGTGGATGAACTGTATACCTGTGTAGACAGAGCATGGCAGGACATTCCCCAGGTCCTTATTCAGAGCTTGTTTGACTCAATGCCACGACGTTTAGAGGCTGTAATTGCATCCCACGGTGATTTCACTCGATACTAATGTGACAATAAACGCATTGTATTGACCTGAAAAGCTAATGGTTTCTTTTCTGACCCATGATTTGCAAATGCTCTAAATTTAATGCAGATTGGGCTATTCCATCAGGGTGTTGCGCTTTTTATAAACAGTAGTGTACAAAAACAATATCTAACTTATACCTTGTACTAACAAAAATCCAGGGCCCCTTCATAAACTACTTTCCTAAAACCATACATCAAATTGAGGCATTACTCGTCTCAGACCTCGAGCTAGCATTCTACAGGAGTGAAAGCCATAAATGCCACAGAGGGTTTCAACTCAAGCATGGCTGGAGAGGTACATGTAACCAGAAGCGTTAATCTGCATATGAGACACTGTGCCCAGAATGTGCTCGAAATGAGTACGCTCAACTCGCGCACTGCGCCTCCTTTATGATCAGCTAGGGGGAGGTGCTGTAACCCCTCTTGGCGGCACAGTGACTCGTCCCAGCGTACTCTAGCGAGCAGTCGACTCCCTCACACAATGCTCCGTGCGTAGACCGGCAACCGAGCTGTGACTAGTGAGACCTTGGCGCTCGACCCCCTCTACTTGCCTGTGCGTAGATCCCTCGGGCAAACTGCCCAAGACTGTACGAATGCGCTCATCCTCTTAATATCCAAAACAAGAGTGTACAGAGCTTAGCATAACGTCTAAAACGCATTAAATTCCAACGTCTACGGTGATGTTAAACAGTTAATGAGTGTTTTTTACTCCTACACAGAGCGCAGCACTACTATAAATTTGAGTCTTGTTTTGAATCGGTGCCATCGGGGGAGGATCGGTGGCGCGCCGATATCAAAACCCTTCTCCGAGTGTCATTGCGCGTTCGGGCGGAATAACAATAAAAATCAGTCACTCACCAAAATTATGTTGTCATCATCAATTACGGACGACTGTGTTTATACAACAACCTCTCATTGACCAAAATCGGGTAATTACAAACTCTGCATTCCAACTAGGCATCATCTTGGGTCAACTTTGAAGAAAGTCGCATACGTTCGATCTTATCACTCGACATGGTTCAAACATAGCATAGGGAATCATAGACAAAATTAAAACAAAAATGCAAAACCAAACAATCAGAATAAAACACACTTCATATTGTCTTATTACTTAACTGGCACCTAATTATTAAACATTTTCGGCTTCGCAAACGAGGCGTTCTAACATAGCGGTCAACATCCCGCTGCGAAAGACACGTCCGCTTGCTATAAGAAAAACGAAAAAGAATTTTTTTTCTCAATCTAAAAAAAATCTCTTCTTTCTCTTTAAAACAAATAAAACAATACTATTACAACGACAATACAACAACAATTCAAATATCATTCTCATACGCACTTTTCACAACCATTGCAACAACCGCTCATAACGACAACAAACACATTACATAACAACATTCTGGCTCTACAAAGCGCTCAACAAAAGACAATTATCTAACATGACAAGCACCAATTAACAATTACTAACACAAAAAAACATCCAAGCATAACATTGTCTCTACCATACATATAACTTGCACTACCCCCACCCACTGCTCCATTATAACGAACCCAGAAAACGAGCAATGCCCTGTAAAACAAACCAACACCCACCCCCCCATCCCGTCGAACGCAATAACTAACTTCCATTAGAAGGTTACAATAGAAAAAATAGAATTAATTATAAATAAAATTATATATATTTTTACATAAAAAATCGGATTTTTCCCGAAAAAATTAGTTTTCCAATTATCTCAGGGCTGTAAATCTCCGTTTGTGAAAGCGTTCTCGCGCTCTAGAGAATACTTATCCACTGGTTGTTGCATGCCAGGGAGTGGCGACAGTACATGAACTAAACGTTAGTAGGACTAATTCGTTTTTATATTACTGTGGACGTTTAATTACTGTGGGCGGTAAATCTGTTTCTGAGAATGCTCACCCACCCTAGAAGCATACAGACAGAAGGATGCCAACAGTACTCAGACTGAACAGTGGCAAAGCTAATTCTTTATTCTGTTATCTCTGGGCAGTAAATCTTTTTTCTAAGAGCGCTCATGCACCCTAGAGACATGTCTATCCTCTGGTTGTTGCATGCTAAGGGGTGCCAACAGTATTTGGACTGAAATGAGGCAGGAGTATTTCTTTTTTATATTACTGGCGGACGTTTATTTACTGTTGACGGTAAATCACTTATTCCGAGAGCACTCATGCGTCCCAGTGGCATACGCACCTCCTGGTTAGTGCATGCAGTGGGGTGCAACAGTATTCGCACTGAACCGTGGCAAGACTAATTCGATATTCTATTATTTCTGGTTAGTAAATAATTGTGGGCGGCAAAACTTTTTTTCGAAGAGTGCTACCGCGCCTAGATGCATGTATACACCCTGGTTGTTGCACGGAAACGGACGCCACTAGTACTTGGATTGATCTGTATCAAGAGTAAGTCGTTTTTCTATTATTGTGTACATTTAATTACTGTGCGCAGTAAATCTGTTTCTGAGAACGCTCACGCGCACTAAAGGCATACGTACACCTTGGTTTTTGCATTCAGGAGGATGCCAACAGTACTCAAACTGAACAGTGGCAAGAGTAATTCGATTTGCTATTATCTGTTAGCAGTTAATCTGTTTTTAAGACCGCTCATGCATCCTAGAGGCATACATACCCGCTGGTAGTAGCATGCAGTTGGCTGCCAAAAGTACCTAGACTGAAATGTTGCATTACCTATTCGTTTTTCTGTTATCTCTGGCCAGTCAATCTCTTTTCTGAGAGTGCTCACACGCACTAGCGACTTACCTTTTCTTACCTCCCTGGTTTTTACATGCTAGGGGGTCACAACAATTCTCTGATTGAACATTGGCAATTGTAGCAGGACTAATTCAAATTTCTCTTATCTGGTAGTAGTAAATCTTTGTTTTCAAGACCGCTCATGCGTACTAGAGGCATACATACTCCCTTTTAGTTGCTTGCAGTAGGCTGCCAACAGTATTCGGACTGAAGTGTGGGAAGACTAAATGGTTTTTCTATTACCTGTGGACTTTTAATTACTGTAGGGATTAAAACTCTGTTTCATGAGAACATCCATACAGTCTAGAGGCATACATACCCCATGGCTGTTGCATGCAGGTGGGTGCGAACAGTATACAGACTGTAATGTGGCAAGACTAATTCGTATTTCTATTTCCTTTGGATGTTTATTTATTGTTGGCAGGAAATCTCTGTTTCTGAGAACGCTCATGCGCTCATGCGCTCTAGAGACATACATACAGCTTGGTGGTTGCATACAGGAGGATGCCAACAGTACTCACACGGATTAGAGGCAAGATTACTTGGTTTTCCTATTCTCTCTAAGCTGTAAGTCTGTTTCTGAAAGCGTTCATGCGCCCTGGCGGTTTACAAATTCCTTGGTTTTTGATTGCCATGGGTTGCCAACAGTACGTGGACTGAACTTTGGCAGGTCTAATTCGTTTTTCTATTACTGTGGACGTTAAAATACTGCGGATAGTAAATCTCTGTTTCTGAGAATGCTCATGCGCCATAGAAGCATACAGACACCCTGGTTGGTGCATGCAAGACGACTCCAACAGTATTCAGACTGAAAGTGACAAGACTAATTTTTTTCCTGTTATCTCTGGGCAGTAAATCTTTTTTTCTGAGATTGCTCACGCGCCCTAGAGACATACCTATTCCTTGTTGGTTGGATACTCGGGGGTGACAACAGTACGTGGACTGAACGTTGGCTGGACTAATTCGTTTTTCTATTATCTGTGGACGTTTAATTACTGTGAGTGTTAAATCTCTGTTTCATGAGAGCACTCACACACTCTAGAGAAATACTTATCCTGAGGTTGTTGCATGCAGTGGCGTGCCAACAGTTCTCGGACTGATTTGTGGCAGGAATATTTTATTTTTATATTTTCTTTCGGTAGTAAATCTCTGTTTACAAGACCGCTCATACACTCTAGAGGCATACATACAATCTGGTAGTTGCACGCAGAATGATTCTAACCGTACTCAGATTGAAAAGATTCGAATTTCTATTATCTCTGGGCAGTTAATCTCTGTTTCTGAGGGCAATCACGCGAACTCGTGACATACCCATCACTTGGTTGTTGCATGCAAGACGATTCCAATAGTACTCAGACTGAACAGTGACAAGACTAATTAATTTCCTGTTATCTCTGGGCAGTAAATCTTTGTTTCTGAGATTGCTCACGCGCCCTAAAGACATACCTATCCCCTGTTGGTTGGATACTTGGGGGTGCCAACAGTACTCAAAATGAACTGTGGCAAGAGTAAATCGTTTTTTTATTATCTCTGGGTGAGAAATCTTTCAGAGAGAACTCACTTGCCCCTAGACGCATACTTCCCCCTTGGTAATTGCATGCAGTAGGGTGCCAACAACAATCAGACTGAACAGTGGCAAGACTAATTCGTTTTCCTATTATCTCTGGGCTGTAAATCTCAGTTTGTGACAGCGTGCTCACGCCCTAGAGACATACCTATAACCTGGTTGTGGCATGCCAGTGGCTGCCAACAGTATGCGGACTGAGCTTTGGCATGACTAATTCGTTTTTCTATTACTGTGGAAGTCTACTTACAGTGGAGGGTAAATCTCTGTTTTTGAGAATGCTCACTCGTCTTAGAAGCATACAGTAACCCTGGTTTTTGCATGCAAGTGGATGCCAACAGTACTCAGACTGAACAGTGGCAAGAATTAATATTAATAGAATATAAATACTAATGGAATTTAATGTGTGGTACTTTAAAAGAAAAAACCCCAAAAACTAAAAATAAACGTGGCTCGTTAAAAGACTTGTATTTTAGTTTAACAAGTACGTTATTTATTTATATAATACAAAAATTCTGTACAATAGAATGTTCTATACAATTTGATTTAATTGAGGAATAGGCATTCCGATCTCAATTATAAATGAAAATATTTCTCGTAATAAAATAAAGAAATACTTAAATGTACATTAAGTACAAAACACTGTAACGAGAAATATTCATCGCTACGTTGAGCGAATTGAGATTAATATATTTAAAAAAAATTTAGACAGACCAATTCGTTATAAAGAATAAGAAAAAAAAATTACGAATTCTCATTTAATGTCTAATAATTAATTAATATTGGGAAATAAGATTGAAAATGTGCAGCATGACCTTATGCGCGTTATTGGATTTCACGCAAAACAATACTGCTTGGTAAAGAATCATGGCTGCCGTGTGAAAGTGAGAATTTCAATAAGAAACTAAACACCGAATGGCAGGGTAAGAGTAAGTTGCAGAGCATTGGAATGAAAATGATAAAATGGAAATTGAAAGTCATGCTGCAGGCTAGTAAGGACATGGAGGCCCAGAAGGAGGGACGACTGGACAAGCCAAAAACCAGAAGTGATGTGTCTGAAATAAAAAAAAACAGTTACCACGTAAAGAACAACAATAGTGGCACACACATCTTCGTGATAACGAAAATTATTTGCGAGTGACAACTAGCTGCAGACCGTGATAATCACATGGAGATTTTTTAATTAACATTTATTAAAACAATATATACTCAACGATCACTGTCTGCAAAACAGTAAAAAAAAAGAAAGAATAGAAAAAATCAAATAATTAAATAAAATAAATTTTTATCTATTTTTACATAAATAAAATCTGAGTTTTCCCGAACAAATTCGTTTTCCAATTATCTCTGGGCTGGAAATCTCTGTGAGTGCGTTCTCGTGCCCTAGGGAAATACCTATCCACTAGTTGTTGCATGCAGGGGTGCAAACAGTACGCCATCTGAACCTTGGCCGGATTAATTCGTTTTTATATTACTGTGGACGTTTAATTACTGTGGCCAGCTAATCTGTTTCTGAGAACGCTCACGCGCACTAAAGGCATACATACATCTTGGTTTCTGCATTCAAGAGGATGCCAACAGTACTCAGACAAAACAGTTTCAAGACTTACTCGATTTCTATTATCTGTTGGCAGTAAATCTCTGTTTTTGAGACGGCTTATGCACCCTAGAGGCATACGTACACGCTGGTAGTTGCATGCAGGTGGTTGGCAAAAGTACCCAGACTGAAATGTTGCAAGACTAATTCGTTTTTCAGTTATCTCTGGACAGTAAATCTCATTTCTGAGAGTGCTCACGTGCCCTAGCAACACACCTATCCCCTGGTTGTTAAATGCTAGCGGGCGATAACAGCACCCAGACTAAAGTATGACTGGACTAATTCGTTATTTTTTATTATCTGAGGACGTTTAATTACTGTGGGTGGTAAATCTGTTTCATGAGACAACTCACGCACACTAGAGAAATATTTTTCCCGAGGTTGTTGCATGCTGTGGCGTGCCAACAGTTCTTGGATTGAACTGTGGCAAGACTAATTCGTTTTTCTTTTATTTCTGCGTGGTGAATTTCTATTTTTGAGAGCAATCACGCGCCCTAGAGACTTACATGCACCCTGGTTGTTGCACGCTGAAGGATGCCAACAGTACTCAGACTGAACATTGGCCAGACTAACTCGATTTTTTATTATCTATGGGCAGTGAATTACTGCTGGCGGAAAATCTTTGTTTCCGAAAGCGCTGACGCTCCCTAGAGGCATACATACCCCCTGG
>JAHWFO010047441.1:124462-148808 GCA_023313115.1 Rhysida immarginata | reverse complement strand
TCCGAAAGCGCTGACGCTCCCTAGAGGCATACATACCCCCTGGTAGTTGCATGCAGATGGGTGTCAAAAGTACCGAGACCGAAATGGTGCAAGACTAATTCGTTGTTCTATTTCCTGTAGATGTTTAATTAATGTTGGCCATAAATATGTTTCTGAGAATGCTCATCCCCTCTCGAGGCAATAGCATACATATGGGTGGTTGCAAACTAATGGGTGACAACAGTACACGGACTGAACTTTGGCTGGACTAATTCGTTTTTCTATTATATGAAGACGTTAAATTACTGTGAGTAGTAAGTCTGTTTCATGAGATCACTCACGCACACTGAAGAATTACTCCGAGGTTGTTGCATGCAGGAGGGTGCCAATAGTTCTCGGGAAAACCAATTCGTTTTTCTATTATTTCTGGGCAGTAAATTTGTTTTCGAGGACGCTCATGTGCTCTAGATTAATGCTTAGCCCTAGTTGTTGCATACAAGGGGTTGCCGACAGTACTCTGACTGAATTGCAGCAGGACTAAATCAATTTTCTCTTACCTGTTGGTAGTAAATCTTTGTTTTCATAACGGCTCATGCGCACGAGGGACATACATGCCTCCTTTTAGTTGCTTGCAGTAGGCTGCCAACAGTATTCGGACTGAAGTGTGAGAAGACTAAATGGTTTTTCTATTACCTGTGGACTTTTAATTGCTGTGGGGAGTAAAACTTTGTTTCATGAGTACATCCACACAGCCTAGAGGCATACATACACCCTGATCCCACCAGTACTCAGACTGAAAAATGGCAAGCCTAATTCGATTTTCTCTAGCCCTAGAAGCGTACAGAGACCCTGGTTGTTGCATGCGGGAGGATGCATTCAGTACTCAGACTGAATATTGGCAAGATTAACACGATTTTCTATTATATCTGGGTAGTAAATTTCTCTTTCTGAGAGCGCTCACGTGCCCTAGAGGCACACATACCCCCTGGTTGTTGCATGCCTATTGTGCTTAAACTGAACAATGGCAAGACTAATTCGTTTTTCTAATAACTGTAGGCTTTTAATTTCTGTGGGCAGTAAATCGATATTTCATGAGAGCACTCACACAGACTAGAGGAAAACCAGACTAATTTGTTTTTCTATTATTTCTAGGCTGTATATCGGTTTCTGAGAGCGTTCACACGACTTAAAGACAACCTATCCACTGGTGGTTGGAAACTAGGGGTGACAGTAGAACGCGGACTGAACTTCGGCTGGACTAATTCGTTTTTCTCTTATCTGAAAACGTCTAATTACTATGAGTGGTAGATCTGTTTCATGAGAGCACTCACGCACACATGAGAAATATATATCCAGAGCAGTTGTATGCAGAAATACTGTTCCCCGGAAGAGTAAGTCGTTTTTCAATTATTTCTGGGCAGTAAGTCTGTTTGCGAGAGCATTCACGTGCCCTAGAGGCATGCCTACCCTCGTTTGTTGCACGCTAGAGGGTGACAACAGTACTCAGACGGAAATGTGGCAAGGCTAATTCATTTTTCATTTTTATGTTGGTAATAAATTTGTTTTCAAGACTGCTCATACACCCTAGAGGCAAGCATACTCTTTGGTTGTTTCCTTAGGTAGAGTGCCAACAGGATTCGGACTGAAGGGTGGCAAGACCAATTGGTTTTCCTATTATCTATGGGCAATAAAATACTGCTGGCGAAAAATCTGTGTTTCCGAGAGCACTGACGCACCCTACAGGCATACATACCCCATGGTTGTTGATGCAGGAGGGCGCCAACAGTGTTCAGACTGAATGGTGGCAAGACTTATTCGATTTTCTATTATCTATGTGTAGTAAATTACTGTGGGTGGAAAATCATTGTTTCTAAGAGCGCTCACGTGCCATACATGCATATATACCCCTACTCGTTGCATCCAGGGGGTGCCAAATGTACTCAGACTGAAGAGTGGCAAGATTATTTCGTTTTTCTATTATATCTGGGTGGTACTTATTGTTTTTAAAGCGTTCATGCACCCTAGAAATACTCCTATCCTCTGGTTGTTGCATGCAAAAGGGTGCTACCAGTACACGGACTGAACTGCGGCATGACTTATTCGTTTTTTTATTTATTGTGGACGTTTATTTACTGTTGGTGGTGAATGTCTAATTTTGAGAGCATTCATGCGCCCTAGAGGCATACACAACCCCTGATTGCTGCATGCAAGGAAGTGCTAAAAGTACTCAGATTTAAGACTAATTCCTTTTTCTGTTATCTGTGGGCAGTATATCTCTGTTTTTGAGAGCATTAAGGAGCCCTAGAGGCATACCTATCCCATAGGTGTAGCATGCCAGGGGATGCCAACAGTTCGCAGACTGAACTTCAGCAAGACCAATTCGTTTTTTTTAACCAGTGGACGTTTAGTTACTGTGGGCGGGAAATCTCTGTTTCTGAGAATGCTCACGCATCCTAGATGCATACATACATCCTGGTTGTTGCATACGGGAGGATGCCAAGAGTACTCACACTGAACAGTGGCAAGACTAGTTCGTTTTTCTATTATCTCTGGGCTATAAATCTGTTTCTGAGTGCATTTACGTGCCCTAGGGACATACGTATCCCTTGGTATTTGCATGCCAGTGGGTGGCTACACAATGCTGGACGTTTTTTATTACTGAGGACGTTTAGTTACCGTGGGCGGGAAATCTCAGTTTCTGAGAATCCTCACGCATCCTAGAAGCATACCGACACGCGGGCTGTTGCATGCAGGAGGTTGACAACAGTACTCGGACTGAATAGTGGCAGGAGTAATTGTATTTCCATTATCTCTGGGCAGTAATTCTGTGTCTCTGAGACTGCTTACACGCCTTTTAGACATACCTACCCCCTGGTGTTTGCATGCTAGGGGGTGACAAAAGTATGCAGACAGAATTTTGGCTGGAATAATTCGTTTTACTTTTATCTGGGGATGTTTAATTACTGTGGGTGGTAAATCTCTATTTCATGAGAGCACTCACAAGAGGCAAACATACATCCTGGTTGTTGCACGCTGTAGGATGCCAACAGTACTCAGACTAAACAATGGCTAGATTAATTCGATTTTATATTATCTATGGGCAGTAAATTGCTGTTAACGGAAAATCTTCTTCTGGCGATAATTAATCTAATTCTGGCGATTAATACTGCTAGCGATATTTCGATTTTCTATTATCTCTGGGCTGTATATATCTATCTCCGAGAACGTTCACGCACCCAATAGACATACATATCTCCTGGTTGTTGCATGCCAGGGAGTGCCAATCGTATGCGGACTGAATATTGGCACGGCGAATACGTTTTTCTAATACTGCAGACGTTTAATTACTGTGGATAGTAAATCTCTGTTTCTCAGAATGCTCACGCGCCCTACAAGCATACTGGCATCCTGGTTGTTGTATGCAGGAGGGTGCCAACAGTAGTTAAACTGAACAGTAGCAAGACAAGTTTTTTTCTGTTATCTCTCGGCAATAAGTCTGTTTCTGAGAGTGCCCACGTGCCCTTGAGACATGCCTATCCTCTGGTGGTTGCATGCTAGGGGGTGACTACAGTACGCAGACTGAACTTTGGCTGGACTAATTCGTTTTTCTGTTATGTGTGGACGTTTAGTTATAGTGGGTGGTAAATCAGCTTCATGAGAGCACTCACGCTGACAAGAGAAATCCCGGGGTTATTGCATGCAAGGGTGTGCCAATAGTACATGGACTGAACTTTGGCTGAACTAATTCGTTTTTCTATTACTGTTTCTGAGAATGCTTACGCGCCCTAGAATTATACAGGCAATCTGCTTGTTGCCTGCAGAAGGATGCCAACGGTTCTCAGACTGAACAGTCTCAAGACTAATTCGTACTTCTGTTATTTCTGGGCTGTAAATCTGTTTCTGAGAGCGCTCACGCACCCTATAGACATCCCTATCCCCAAGTTGTTGCATGCAAGGGTGTTCTAACAGTACGCGGACTGAACTTTAGCACTAATTCGTTTTTCTATTTACTGTGGACGTTTAATTACTGTTGGTGTTAAATCTCAATTTCTGAGAGCACTCATGCATCCTAGAGACATTCATAACCCCTGGTTGTTGCATGCAGGAGGGAACCGACACTACTTGTATTGATTTGTATCAAGACTAGTTCGTTTTTCTATTATCTGTGGGTAGTAAATCTACATCTGGTTTTCGCATGCAAGGAGGTGCCAATAGTACATGGGCATTTAATTACTGTCGACGGTAAATCACTTTTTCTGTAATTGCTCATGCGCCCTAGAGGCATATGTACCCCCTTGTTGGTGCATGCAGTGGCGTGCCAATATTTCTCGTATTGAACCGTGGCAAGACTAATTCGATTTTCTATTATCTGTGGGCAGTGAAGTACTGCTGGCAGAAAGTCTTTGTTAACGAGAGCGCTGACGTGCCATAAAGGCATACATATTTCCTGGTTGTTGCATGCAGGGTGTGCCAACAGTGTTCGAACTGAACTTTGGCAAGAATAATTCGAATTTCTATCATCTGTGAGTAGTAAATTACTGTGGGCGAAAAATCTTTGTTTCCAAGAGTGCTCACGCGCCTAGAGTCATACATACAAGGCATGTTTTTTAAGTAAGTACCGTTTTGGAAATAAAGAAAGACGCGCAAAGATATCGCAATAATTTTATTTTTACATGAAAGCCTGTACCTTAATCTACTTTTCTACATAATTTCCGTGAATATTGAGGCACTTGTCATAACGTGGCACCAGTTTTTGAATACGCTCCTCATAAAATTCTGCCGCCTGACTTGTTAACCACTGTATCACAAATATTTTGACTTCGTTATCGTCTGGAAGACGCTGACCACCCAGGTGTTTCTTCAAGTGCAGGAACAAATGGTAGTCGCTGGGCGCCAGATCAGGGTTGTATGGAGGATGATCTAGAGTTTTCCATTTAAAAGATTTGCTGAGATCTTTGGTCCGATTAGCCACATGTGGACGGGCATTGTCATGCAGCAAAAGGATAACCTTACTCAACTTGCCACGTCTTTCGTTCTGGATTGCACGACACAGATTGTTCAATGTCTCACAATAAGACGCTGCATTGATTGTCTCATTACGAGGCAGAAACTTCACCAACAATACTCCTTTTCTGTCCCAAAAAACTGTGCACATGATTTTCCGGACAGAAATTGTTTGCTTAAACATCACATTTTTGGGTGATGATGAATGTCGCCATTCCTTGGATTGTTGTTTCGATTCTGGTGTGACATAGGCTACCCATGTTTCGTCACCAGTAACAATTTGGTCTAAAAAATCTTCACCTTCACTGTGGTACCGCTCAAGGAAAGTCAATGCACTGCCTAAACGTTGGGTTTTGTGCTAATCCGTCAACATTTTTGGAACCCAACGTGAACACAATTTCCGGTAATTCAAGTTCTCGATCACAATGCGATACAAAACACTACGAGAATATTGAGGAAAGCAGTCGGACAATGATGAAATTGTAAAGCGTCAGTTTTCTCTCACCTTTTCGTCCACTTTCTGCACCAAATCTTCATTAACGACTGAAGGACGCCCACTCTATTCTTCATCATGCACATTTGTGCGGCCATCTTTAAATGCTCTCACCCATTTCCTTACAATTCCATCACTCTTTATGTTTTGTCCGTACACTTCACAGATCTCACGATGAATATCGATCGGTTTTACGCCTTTAGCACTAAGAAATCGTATCACAGTCGTACTTCACAATCGGTGGGACTCACGATTATCGGAGGCATCTTAAACACTCAGTAAACAACGTATACAATGAAGAATCAGACTGTAATGGCGTCAGTGCGTAGACAAGAGATGTAGTGCAAAACGGTACTTACCTTAAAAACATGCCTCGTAAATCCTGATTGTTGCACGCTGTAGGATGCCAACATACCCAGACTAAACAGTGGCAGAACTAATTCGTTTTTCTGTTATATCTTGGCTGCGAATCTCTGTTTTTGAGAGCGTTCACGTGCCCTAGAGACATACCTATCCCCTGGTTGGCACATGCCAGGGGGGTGCCAAGAGTACTCAGACCTAACAGTGGAAAGACTAATTTTTTTTTCGATTACCTGTGGAGTTTTAATTTTTGTGGACAGGGTAAATCTCTGTATCATGAGAGCACTTATACATTTTTGAGACTTATAATAGCCTCTGGTTGTTGAATGCAGCTGGGTGCCAACAGTGCTCGGACTGAACTGTGGCAAGAGTAATTAGTTTCTCTATTACCTGTGGATATTAAATTACAGTGGGCGTACTTCTGTTTCTGAAAATGCTCACATGCCCTAAATGCATTCATAATCCCTGTTTGTTTCATGCAAGATTGGGCAAACAGTTGTCATCCTGAAGAGTGGAAGACTAATGCGTTTTTCTATTATTTTCTGGCACTAAATCTGTTTCCAAAAGCACTGACCGCCCTAGAAACATACATATCACCTGGTTGTTGCATGCAGCAGGGTGACAAAAGTGCTCGGACTGAATTGTGACATGATTAAATCGATTTTCTATTATCTGTGGGCAGTGAATTACTGCTGGTGGAAAATCTTTGTTTCTTATAGCGCTGATGTGCCCCAGAAGCATCCATTTTTCCTTTTTGTTGCATGCAAGGGGGTGCCAACAGTGCTCGGACTGAACTGTGGCAAGACTAATTCGATTTTCTAATATCTTTGGGTTATAAACTTGTGTCAGCAGAAACTTTTTGTTTCAAAGAGCACTCACGCTCACTAGAGGCATACATACCCCCTGGTTGTTGCCTGCAGGAGGATGCAACAATAAACGCACTGAGCTGTGGCAAGATTAATTCGTTTTTAACTTACCAGTAGACTTTTAATTAATGTGGGCAGTAAATCTGTTTCTGAGAGCAATCGCTCACAATGGTTGTTGCATGCAGGGGTAGGGGGTTTCAACACTGTTCGGACGAACTGCGGAAAGATAAATTCTATTTTTTATTATCTGTGGGTAGTAAATAACTGTGGCTGGAAAATCTGGTTTTACAACAGCGCTCAATGCCCTGGAGGCATAGATACCCCTGGCTGTTGTATGCAAGGGGGTGTCGACAGGCCTGGTCTGAAATGTGGCAGGACTAATTCGTTTTGCTATTACCTGTGGATGTTTAATTTCTGTGGGCGGAAAATCCTTTTCCTGAGGGCACTCATGCCAAATAGAGGCATATATACCTCCTAGTTCTTGCACACAGGGGGAGTGCCAATGATGCTCGGACTATACTGAGGCATTTCTCTATACAGATAAACATTTTCATAACTCTTTACACGTAGGCAGTGTTTTTTCTCCTAACACATAATTCTTTCTCTTTACAAGTAGACTTTTTCTTTTCTCCTTACACGTAGACATTTTCTTTCCTGTCTTCACCTAAACATTTTCTTGTCTCTATCCACATAATTATTTGCATTTCTCCCAATATGTAGACATTTTCTTTTCTCTGTACATATAGATATTTGCATTTTTCAATACATGTAGTCATTTATTTATACGATTAGCCTTTTTCTCTTTCCATACATGTAGATATATTCTTTTCTCTTTACACGTAGACCTTTTTTCGTTCTCTTTACACATAGAATTTTTGTTTTCTCTTTAAACATAGAGATTTTCCTTTACCTTTACCTGTAGACAGTTCCTTTTCTTTTTACGCATAGACACTTTTTTTCTCTGTACACGTTGATTTTTTCTTCTCTCTCTAAATATAGACTTTTTCTTTTCACCTTACACATAAACATTTTCTTTTCTCTTTACACATAGAATTTTTCTTTTCTCATACGTGGACATTTTCTTTTCTCTTTATGGGTAGCCGTTTTCGTTTCTGTTTACACGAAGACAATTGCGTTTTTCTGTACATTTAGACATTTAGTTTTCTCTTTACATGTAGACTTTTCTCTTTCCATACACGTAGTTATTTTCTTTTGTATAAACTTGTAGACGTTTTTTTTTGTCTTTACACATATATATTGGCATTTTTCAATACATGTAGTCATTGTTTTTATTTTACATGTAGCCTTTTTCTCTTTCCATACATGTAGACATTTTCTTTTCTCTTTAAACATCGACTTTTTCTTTTCTCATGATACATAGCATTTTTCTTTTCTCTCTACAGGTAGATCCTTTCTTTTATGTTTAAATGTAGATATTTGTATTTTTCTATAAATGTAGACATTTTCTTTTCTCTTTACATATAGAATTTTTATTTTCCATCCACATAGTCAATTTCTTTTCTTTATAAACGTAGACTTTTTTTTTTCTTTTCACCTAAACTATTTATTTATTTGTTTGTTTGTTTGATTGATTGATTGATTGATTGATTGAAGGTTTGATTGATTGATTGGTTGTTTGATTGTTTGTTTGTTAAACTTGTTCACTTTTTCACATAGAATCCGAATCTGCAATAAAAAATGGGAGTGTCCATTTAAGATTTCAAAGTTGCCCCCCGCTCCACCCCCAGGGGTGGGGTGGGGGGTCGTGTTTGGTGTCATTCGATAGATTTTTGAAAAACATTGAATACACGTGTTCAATTGTATTAATTACAATCATAGAAACAATAAATTGGTAATAATAATAATATTCATATAAGATAAAATCCAAAAATTTAAAAGGAATTTTAGCATCAAAAGAACTTAAAGGTGCCCAAAGGCCTGGGGTCTGTCCAGGGGCATCCTTTAATGAAAAAATTTATATAATCAGTATAAAATTATATAACTTTGTATGATATTAATCAACAGCAATATAAATTAGTAGTAATATAAACAGAAGACTGCGTAAATTAGTTAACATTTAATAGTAAACAGAGGTTAAATCAGATGTAATTTGATCCGATCAAATGTTTTTAAGGAGAAGACGTTTAAAAACTTGAAGAGAAGGTGCATCGTGAAGTTCTTTAGTTAATTTTGATAACAGATAGTGCCAGAAATCAAGATTCACTCTCGTGATTTTGAGTAATTCACTCTATAAAACGGGATTGTTATTTTTTTCTCTCTCGTGTGATAGTGATGACATGGATTAGTTATCATTAGGAGATTTCTAATATAATATATGTTATGTTTGACTTTATTTATAAATTGAGCTAACTGAATGAAATAAAGTTCATGAAATTTTAAAAGGTTAAAGTTTTTAAATTCTGAGCTGACAGAAGAGAGAGCGGGCCTATGTAACAGTATACATAAAAAACGTTTTCGAAGTTTAATTATAAAGTTTTTATTTTTCTGTGTGGTTGATCCCCATAGACATATTCCAAAGCATACAGTTGTATGAATAAGGTAAAGTATAAATTTAATAAAATATTACGTGGAAGATGATTGACTCAATAAATAATGCCTAAAGAACGGGATAGTTTGGTAGCTAGATGTTTTATATGAAGGCTCCTTGATAAATCAGGGGTAAAATAAATTCCTAAATATTTATGGAAAGAGACTCTAGTTAAGACTTTATTATTAACACACAGCTTAATTTTATTATAAATAATTAATTTATTGCGTTGATGAAAGATCATGTAGTAAGACTTGTTTAGGTTAAGCGGAAGTTGATTTATTAATGACCAGTTATAGATTTTACTTAGTAAAGCGTTTAATATATTTTCAAGTTCTTCTTCGGAGTCAGCTGAGGCTATAAATGAAGTGTCGTCAGCAAATAATATGCATTGTGCATCGCCAGCAATATTGGAAATATCATTGATAAAGAGTGAGAACAATAGCGGCGATATAATAGAGCCTTGTGGTACTCCCTGATTACTGATTAATTTTGGTGAAAGAATTGAATTGAGACAAAGAGAATGATGCTTGTCTAAAAGAAAAGAGGCTACCCAATTCAGTGGCTGCCCCCTAATACCAAACAATAATTTTAATTTGTTTAATAATAATGTATGGGGAACTATATCAAATGCTTTTTTGAAATCAAGAAATAAGGCTAAAACCATTTTCTTTTGAACAATTTGTATATTAATATATTCCGATATTTCATAAAGAGCTGTAGAGATGTTCTTCTTTGGGCAAAAATCGTGTTGTGCGAGGGAAATGAAATCATAGGAAAATATGAAGTGACTTAAGCGAATAAAGAAAAGTTTTTCGAAAATCTTTGAAAAAACGGTAGAATAGAAATGGGTCTATAATTGTTGAAATCATTGGAATCTCCTTTCTTGAAAATTGGAATTACTTTTGCATATTTTAATTGTTTAGGGAATTTTCCTTCACAGAGAGACATATTAAAAAGAGTACAAAGGGGATAAGAAACATAGGGAGCGATACTGATATTCACAGCTTTGCGAAGACCATAAATATCCGTAGATTTTGAAAATTTATTTATAACAGCTAAAATGTCGTTGGAGGTTGTTGGAAGAGGGAAAAAGATTCAGCTGGAGAAATGGGAAGTCTCTGAATTGAATATGAGAGGAAAAAGTCACTGTTGATATCAATATTATTATTGTCAGCAAGGGAGCATGAGAAAAGTGCTTTCAAAAAAGGGAAAAGGCTTGGTGGAGAATAATTACTGTCAAAGCAGGAAGGCAACTTATGATTGTTTGGAGGATAAATCGAATTTGATACCATTTCTCTTTGGGATTGGTAATTGAGGAAAACAGCTCGGCATAATATTTCTTTTTGGCTGCTTTAATGGAACGTTTCTCTAGTCTGGTGATAGCTTTAAGGTGATTTCTTTTAATGGATGTAGGATTTTTGATATATTGTTTATAGATCTTGCGCTTCTTATTAATTAGTATTAATAATGTTTCTGTAATCCACGTTTTTTTGGAAAGGATGGGTTTCGAGAAAAGGTTTTTAAAGGAAAATATCTATTGTAACCATTCACCAAATAATTAAAAAAAATTTCAAAATTTAAATCGGGGTTGTGTTCTTTCAAAAATAACGCATCCCAGCTAATTAGTTGTAGGTAAAAAGCAAAGATTTGTATTCTGTGTAAAGTATATAACCTAGAAGTGAAATTCTGGGTAGGATACCAATTCTTCATTGAGTAAATTAGGAATAAGGGGAGGTAGTCCGTAAATAATAAATCAATTGTTCCACTTTGGATGAAGTTCGTGATATTAGTAAAAAATTGATCAATTAGAGTAAAGGAATTATGGCTGATGGAGTAATGTGTAGGGGAAGTGATAGTGGGTTAAAGATCAAAGCTATTTAAAAAACATAAAAGATCAGTCGCATTTCTAAGTAAGGGTGGTAAAAATTGTGAATTAAAATCACCTAGAATTATGCATTTTTTGGCCGTAGGATGCAAAGACTCAAAAAGGGAGTCAAAAAAGGTTAAAAAATTATTAAAATTAGCACTTGGAGGGCGATAGACATTAATGATAAGGAACATATTATTTATTAATAAAGTAAGGAATTCGTGATCGTCATTAGTAAACGTTCCTTCATCTAAAACATTCACTGTTAATTTATTATGGATATAGCAACAGAAACCTCCACCTTCACGTGTCTTTCTAGAAATTGAAAAATTATTATAACTCGAAATATGAAGAATATCAGAATTAGAAACAGTCCATGTTACAATTAATGTTGAAACAGAGGGGTAGTTAGAGAGTGAAAGCAATAGTTCATCTAAGTTAGCATGTAGACTCTGAATATTTAAAGCGAACATAGAAAATTTTTTTTTGTCTGATATGGTGTCAATGAAAGCATTGAGGGAGATTAAGCCAGACATAGAAGTGTTCATAGCTGAGATATTAGATAGATGTAACTATATAATTTAACTTATAGAAATAGAGTGCAGTATAGATTTTCTCCAAATTATTATTACAGTTATCATATACATATACCTTGCGTGTGGAGATGAGAGAAAGAGGGAGGAGAGGCTTCAAAGGAGGGGGTATTGGGCAAAATGGCAAAAATGCAAACGAACAGACGGCTGGCGTCAGATGATGCGGGATATAAAACCTTATTATTGATTTTAATGCAAATAGAATAAGTTAAATATACATTGTCGATAATCATAAAGTTAGGGGTAATTAATTTATATTAACTCAATAGCATATTCAGAGCCAAGCTCAATGACTGGGCTCTTTTCAGATTTTCTAACGAATATTTTCTTATTTTTATTCCAGACAAATTTTAAATCACCAGATTTTTGCTTGGCTTTCACCTTGACAAAAAGAGACCTAAAAAAGGGCACAAATGCTCATTTCAGTTTCATTAACATACAGTTTCATTTTTCTTTACACAAAGACTTTTTATCTGTCCTATTAGGGAGGCATTTTTTTTCTAAGCACGTATGCATTTCCTTTCTTCTTTATACGCAGACAATTTTTCTATCACTTTACACGTTAGCATTTTAGTTTCTCTTTACATATACACATCTTGTTTTCACTTTACAGGTATACATTTTTTTTCTTTTCCCACATTGATATCTGCATTTCTCTATACATGTAGACGTTTTATATTTTACTTATATGTAGATTTGTTCTCATTACACGTAGACATTTTCTTTTCTGTTTACACGTAGATATTTGCATTTTCTATGAAAGTAGACTGCTTCTTTTTTCTTTACATGTAGATAGATTCATTTCTCTATAAACATACACTTTTTCTTTTCTCTTTACACGTAGACAGTTTTTATTTTCCCTATACATGTAGTCATTTTCTCTTCTCTTTTAACGTAGACTTTCTCTTTCCTCTTTACAGGAGCATACAGGCATTTTTCAATACATTAGTCATTTTCTTTTTCTTTAGACGTAGAAATTTTCTTTTCTCTATACACATAAATATTTCCTTTTCACTTTACACGTGGACACTTTCTTTTCTCTTTAGATGTAGATATTTTTTTCTATTACACAAAGACTTTTTCTTTTTTCCTTACACATTGACATTTTCTTCTATCTTTACAAGTAGATATTTTTTCTCTTCACATTTAGACATTTACTTTTCTCTTTACATGTAATTGGTGTTCAACTTTGGACCAGAGTCGGCAGACACGGCAGGAGGAGACGAATGAGGGGTGGACTCCACTCGACTCAGCAACAATAATGCCGCTGTCACACAACTCTGCTGCTAATTAATCTGTTGGTCTGGTGTAGAAAATCTTAAAGATTCTCCAATACAAATTTTCTTTTCTCTTTACATGTACATTTTTTCTTTTTTCTTTACATGTCAAAACTTTCTTTTTTCTTTATTTGTAGACAATTTTTTTTTGCACTTAGGCATTTCCCTTTATCTTTACATGTAGACAGTTTCTTTTCCCCATACATGTAGACCTTTTCTTTTCTCAATACACTTAGTCATTTTTTTTGTCATTTCATGTAGACTTTTTTTTTTCACTTTACAAGTATACAGTTTCTTTTCTCTTTACACATAGAAATTTTCTTTTCTCTTTACACATATACCTTTTTTTTCTCTTTGATGATTAATAATTGTTATTCTCTATACCTATAAATGTTTTATATTTTCTTTATATGTAGATGTTTTCTCGTACAGATTTTTTGTTCACTTTACACAGACTTTTAATTTTCTCTTTTCACGTAGACATTTTATTTTTCCTTGCACGTAGACATTTGCAATTCTCTATAAACGTAGTCAATTTCTTTTTTCATATGTAACATTTCAAATTCTCTATAAACCCAGACAGTTTCTTTTTTCTTTACACATAGATATATGCATTACCCTATACATGTAGTCATTTTTTTGCTTACACAACGACTTTTTCGTTCCTCCTTACACGTACATATTTTTTTTTCTCTAAACAGTCATTTTTTTCTCTTTACATGTTACCTTCTTTTCTCTTTACATGCAGACATCTTCTCTGTTTATGTGTAGGCATTATCTTTCCCTTTTTTATATACATATCATCTTTTCACTTCACACGTATATATTTCTTTATTTCATACATTTACACTATATTTTTTCTCTGTACACGTATACATTTTATTTTCTCCTTATAAGTAGACATTTGCATTTCTCAACAAACGTAGACAATTTCTTTTCTCATTACATGTAGACATTACCTTTTATCTATACAAGTAGACTGTTTCTTTTCATTTTACATGCAGATAGTTTCATTTTTATATAAAAGAACACAGTTTCATTTCTCTTTACACAAAGACTTCTTATTTTTCTTATTACGTATGCATTTCCTTTTTTCATATGTAACATTTCCTTTTCTCTATATACAGAGACATTTTCTTTTCTCTTTACACATAGACTTTTTCTTTTCTTTATATATGAAGACTTTTTCTCTTCTATTTACACATAGACATTTTCTTTTCTCGTTACACATAGACATTTTCTTTTCTCCTTACACATAGCCTTTTTTTTCCTTTCACATAGACATTTTTTTTCTCTTTTCACAGAAACTTTTTTTTTCACCCTACATGTAAAAATTTTCTTTTCTGTTTACACATAAGACGTTTTCTTTTCTGTATACACGAAATAATTTTCTTTTCGATTTACACAGATGTTTGCATTTCTCTAAGCACAGACGTTTTCTTTTACTTTTACATAGATATTTTCATTCTGTATACACATATACACTTTTGTTTTCATTATACATGTAGACTCTTTCTTTTTTCCTTACACATAGATATTTTCTTTTCTCTAAACACGTAGTCATTTTATTTTCTCCTTAGATGTAGACATTTGAATTTCTGTATAAACGTAGACAATTTCTTTTTTCATAATATGATGTAGACATTTCCATTTCTCTATACACGTAGACATTTTCTTTTCTTTTTACACGTAATCTTTTTCATTTTTCTTACACAAATATTTTGTTTTCTCTTTACACATAGACATTTTTTCCCATTTACATTTAGACTTTTTATCTTTACGCATAGACTTTTTTTTTTCTATTTGCACATTGACATTTTCATTTCTCTATACAGGTAGACAGTTTTTATTTTTTTTACGTGCAGATGTTTTCTCATTACACATAGAGATTTTCTGTTCTCTTTGCACATACACATTTTCCTTCCTATTTACACAATATCTTTTTTTTTTCTCCTTACAGAAAAAATTTTCTTTTATTATTACATGCTGACATTTCTTTTCTCTTTACATGTAGACTTTTGATCTTTCCTAACACGTAGATATTTTTTTTCTAAGCAGTAAGCTTTCCCTTTTTTCTTTGCACGTAGACATCTTTTTATCACTTTATAAAAAAGCATTTTTGTTTCTTATTAAATGTACACATCTCCTTTTCACGTTACAGATATACGTGTCTTTTCTCTTTGCACATTGTTATTTGCATTTCTCTATAAATGTAACAGTTTTATATTTTCTTTACATGTGGATGTTTTCTCATTACACGAAGACTTTTTCTGTTCTCTTTACAATTATACAATAAATTTACTCTTTACTCGTAAACTTTTTCCTTTCTCCTTACACATAAGTATTTTCTTTTCACCATAAACACAAACATTTTCTTTTCTGCGTAAACGCAGATATTTTCATTTTCTGTAAATGAAGAGATTTTCTTTTCTCCTTAAACGTAGACTTTTCTTTTCTGTACACAAATAGATATTTTCTTTTCTCTCTACACGTGGTCATTTTCTTTTTTCTTTACATGTAGACTTTTTCTTATCTCTATACATATAGATATTTTCTTCTCTCTTCACACACAGATATTTGCATTTCCCTATACATGTAGTTATTTTCTTTTCTGCTTACAAGAAGACTTTTTATTTAATCCTTACACGTAGAAATTATCATTTCTTTATAAAACGTAGTCATTTTCTTTTCTCTTTACCTGCAGACATCAGTTTATACGTAATCGTTTTCTTTCTTCTTTTTATATAGACATATTTTTCACTTAAATGTATACATTTTTTAGTCTTTACATGTAGACATTTTCTTTTCTCTATACACATAAATATTTTCTTTTCACGTCACACATGGACTTTTTCTTTTCTTCTTACACATAGACATTTTCTTCTATCTTAACAGATAAATATTTTTTTCTCTTCACATTTAGACATTTACTTTTCTCTTTACATGTACATTTTTTCTTTTTTCTTTACATGTCGACATTTTCTTTTTTCTTTTTATGTACACATTTTTTTAAGCACATAGGCATTTCCTTTTATCTTTACATGTAGAGCTTTTCTTTTCTCAAAACATGTAGTCATTTTTTTTCGTTACATGTAGACTTTATTATTTCACTTTACAAGTATACAGTTTCTTTTATCTTTACACATAGACTTTTTTTTCTCCTTACACATAGACTTTTTTTTCTCCTTACACATAGACATTTTATTCTTTTCACATGTAGACATTTACTTTTCACTTTACATACAGACATTTTCTTTTCTCTTTACATGTATACTTTTCAATTGAGATCTGCTTTATAATTTACACCTATTCATATTCTTGTTTCTTTTCACTTTTTCTTTTCACTTTGTCTTTTCACTTTACACATATACCCTTTTTTTCTCTTTGAAGATTTATAATTGCATTTCTTTATACTTATAAATGTGTTATATTTTCTTTACATGTAGATGTTTTCTCATTACAGGTACAGATATTATGTTCACTTTACACAGACTTTTAATTTTCTCTATATATGTAGATATTTTATTTTTTCCTTGCATGTACACATTTGCATTTCTCTATAAACGTAGTCAATTGTTCTTTTCATATGTAACATTTCCTAACCTCTATAAACGTAGACATTTTCTTTTCTCTGTACACAAAGACTTTTTATTTTCTCTTTACACGTAGATATTTTCTTTTTTCTAAACAGTCATTTTTTTCTTTTTACATGTAGGCTTCTTCTTTTCTGTTAATATGTAAGCATTTTCTTTCCTCTTTTTACATACACATCATCTTTTCACTTTACACGTATATATTTCTATATTCCATACGCATATCCTTTTTCTCTTCATTATACACGTAGACATTTTATTTTCTCCTTACATATAGACATTTGCATTTCTCACAATTTCTTTTCTCATTACATGTAGACATTTCCCTTCCTCTTTGCAAGTAGACAGTTTCTTTTCTCTTTACATGTAGATAGTTTAATTTCTCTATAAACGTACACATTTTCTTTTCTCTTTACACGTAGATAGTTGCATTTCCCTAAACATGTCATTTTCTCTTGTCTTTTAACGTAGACGTTTTCTTTCCTCTTTACAGGAGCATACAGGCTTTTATGAATACATTAAACTTTTTTTTTTCGTTTAGATGTAGACATCTACTTTTCTCTCTACATGTAGATATTTGCACTTCTTCCTACATGAAGACATTTTGTTTTCTCTTTATATGTAGGCATTTTATTTTCTCTTTGTTTTCTTTTCCCTTTACACATAGACATTTTCTTTTATCTTTACACGTAGACAGTTTTTCTCTATACATGTAGACCTTTTCTTTTCTCTATACATGTAGTTATTTTTATTGTTGTTTCATGTAGACTTTTTCTTTCAATTTACAAGTATACGTTTTCTTTTTTCTTTACACAGACATTTTCTTTTGTCTTTACATATAGACAGTTCCTTTTCTCTATACGTGTGGACATTTACTTTTCTCTTTACATACAGACATTTTCTTTTCTCTTTACATGTAGACTTTTCAATTTAGATCTTCTTTACCATTTACACCTATTCATATTCTTGTTTCTTTATACTTTTTTTTTATTTACACATATATCTTTTTTTTCTCTTTGCAGATTTATATTTGCATTTCTCTATACTTATTGATGTTTCATATTTTCTTTACATGTAGATGTTTTCTCATTACACGTACAGATTTTCTGTTCTCTTATCACAGACTTAGACATAGACATTTTATTTTTTCCTTGCATGTAGACATTTGCATTTCTCTATAACCATAGTCAATTTCTTTTTTCATATGTAACATTTTCTTTTCTCTATAAATATAGACATTTTCTTTTATTGTTACACGTAGACAGTTTCTTTTCTCCTTACACATAGCCTTTTTTTTTCTTTCACATAGACATTCTCTTTTCTCTTTTCACAGAGAATTTTTTTTTCTCCATACACTTAAAAATTTTCTTTTCACTTTAAACATATATTTTCTCTATACACATATACACTTTTCTTTTCAATATACACGTAGACTCTTTCTTTTCTCCTTACATGTAGATATTTTTTTTCTCTAAACAGGTGGTCATTTTTTTTCTGTTTACATTTAGACTTTTTTCATTCTTTGCATGCAGACATTTTCGTTTCTGTTTATACAAAGGAATTTCTTCTTTTATATACACATCACATTTTCACTTTACACGTATACATTTCTTTATTCTATGCACATAGACTTTTTCTATTCTCTATACGTGTAGACATTTTATTTTCTCCTTACATGTAGTCTTTTTATCTCTCCTAATATGTAGGCATTTTTTCAAAGCACATATGCATTTTCTTTCCTCTTTGCATATAGATCTGTTAACAATTTATACGTAACCAATTTCTTTTCTTTTTTTATGTACACATCTTACAGTTTATACGTATACAATTTTTTTTCCCTTTGCATTTTGATGTTTGCATTTCTCTGAACATGTTGACATTTTATATTTTCTTTACATTACATGTAAACATACTTGAAGACATTCTTTCTTCATTACACGTGTAAATTTTCTGATCACTTCATACTTAAGCATTTTAGTTTCTCTTTATATATAGACATCTTCCTTTCACTTTACATGCATATATTTTTTTTCTCTTTGCACATAGATAATTGCATTTCTCTATACATGTAGACATTTTACATTTTCTTTACATGTAGATGTCTTTTCACTACACATAGACATTTTCTTTTCTCCTTACACATAGATATTTGAATTTTCTATAAACGAAGAGATTTTCTTTTCTCCTTAAACATAGACTTTTTCTTTCTTTATACAGGCAGACATTTTCTCTTCTTTTTAGGCAAAGATATTTTCATTCTGTGTACACAAAACCTTTCTCTTCAGTATACACATAGACTCTTTCTTTTCTTTTTACACATAGACATTTTCTTCAATTTTTACAAGTAGAAATTTTTCCTTTTCACATGTAAACATATACATTTTAATATTTTATTTTTTATTTTTATTTTATTCAAATGTAAGAAACATATAAATATATAAGAAGATGAATTTCCCATGAGCACATAGTGCTCGTATATTCGGAAAAGCATCAAAAGAAAAGAAAAGAAAAGAAATCAGTATATACGGTAACAACAATTAAAAGTGATTCACATATAAATACCATTAAATACTAACTGTTTTTGACAGTCATAATCCAATTTTTAAGTTTATATCTAGATTTTCGTCTATCAGTACATAATTTTATTTCATTTGGTAGATCATTGAACAATTTTTTATAATTATAATCTATTTGATGGAAAACGAAAGAATGCTTTTCACTTTACACAAAGACATTTCTTATTTTTTTACATGTTGACTTTTCCTTTTCTAATTACACATAGTCATTTTCCTTTCACTTTACTACTAGACATTCTCTTTTCTCTTTAAAGGAAAACAATTTTTTTCTCTTTACACGTACCTATTTTTATTATATATTGTACGTGCTAGTAAAGACCGAACGTGTTTACCCGCACGCACAGCCAACGCCCCAAGAATAACGCGTAAAACACACGAGAGAAAACCTTCCCCTTACAGAAAATGAAAATAGTTACCAAAACCCAGACTAACAGCGTGAATGAAAGAATACGTTTACTAGAAAGCACAAAACGGTCTCCTGAATAAGGTTGAAAAAAAAAGGAATACCGGAAAAAAAGACCCTACGTTATAAAATTAACCCCAATTAACTGTAATGACTATTCCGCAACCCAAGACTACCAAAACTTATGAAGAAAAAAAAGAAAAAAGGATATCCAAATAAATATTTTTCTTTATTGCTGATAATGACAGAAGAATACTAAGAAAGGACAGACTCAAATCATCATAAACAAAGGTGGAGCAGGGTAAGCTAGATGACGGTAGTACTAAAGCGAAGCTGCGAAGATCTACCAGATATTGAGGAATTCATAGTCAGAAACAGTGATGGAGCAGGACGACACTGAAGCATAGAAGAAGAAAGTCTTGATGTCAATACCGAAGATCTGAGAGGTCAAAAGACGAAGACGTACTGCTCATACTGCAAATAGAAAATTATCAGCAGCAAAATAGCGAGAAAAATAAAACTGGAAATATAAAAAAAAATCAATTTCCACAAGCCTTTGAAAAAACGACAGCATCAAAAAAAATAAATAAATAAATATTGACATCCTTAAAAATTAAACCATAAAAGGATAAAATAAAAACATCAAACAAACCATGGGTACACAACAAAAGTCGAAAGTTTCCGCTTGGGCGATATACTGCATCTTGTGAATGGAAAACATAACGTGGAAAGCCTACATATTCTCGTGTTTCGATTTAATATAAATTTCTTGATCCACCAGGATCCTAAGGACGAATAACAAAATTCACGCTAATGTATGGACAGAGAGAACAGTGACAAAAGGGTAAGTACGAGAAAGGAAGGACAGGACGGACCGACGGGAGCATACACGCAACAAAAGGAACGGTTGAGGATAGACGGTGACAACATGGATGAGGTCCTGAAAAGAAAACGAGAATAATAAAAAAATGATATCATACTACAAAATATCAAAGACCTTCATTAGGAAAGGCTGAAAACAATAATACAGACAATGAATTTAAATCTTAAAACATTCATCAACTAAAATTAAGGCTTATAAAAAAACATGTAAAAGGTTCGTTTAAGTTCGACAAAGTGGTCGTAACATATCAGAAAGAACTTTTCTGAAGGGTTTATCTTTGTGGACAATCAAACCACATGGAGACGAATCATATGTAAACCCAAGTCCTACGATGAACAGACGAAGTGATCCTGATACAGCCTCGGGAAAAGATTATTTTAGAAATCCAGAAAAACATAACTTATCTTGGACGAGAATGACTTTTCCTAGGTCCATTAAATTAAAATCGGTAGACGATCCAAGGTATAATTGATGCTCGATCAATCATAGGTACTGAAAAAAACGGAAAACCGCCAACAAACGGTGATCAACTTCATACTGAAGGGTTACAAACAGCAAAGTCTCGTGGACAAGCCAGAGCCGAACCGACAAAATCTTAAGATAAGATTGGGAGACTGGACGAGTAAAAACAATCTTTCATAGGAATAGCCATCTCTAGATCCCAAGAGCTGGCAGAAGAGTCGGTGTTGCTTTCCCGGAGATCTCACTGAATCTGTCTAAAGAAGCTATATTAATTTTTTAAGAAAATTACGAAACCAAAAAATTTAAATAACATGCGCGCGCGACAGGCTACTCGAGTTCACAGAAATAAAGATAGTCATTTACTGTAGGAAAACGAGCAGTCCAATATAACGTCATTTAAACAATAAAAAACTAGAAAAATAGGGAAAACACGCGAGTGTTCAACAATAGCGATAACGAGGAATCTCCGTAAAAGAAATACAATTAACAAAAAATATATTATCTAAAAAATAGTAAAAAAAACAACCTATTCTAGCTTCTAAAAAAAACTTAAATTCTTAACAAAGTCAAAAGCGCATTAAAAATTAATGACTAAGAACTAAGGCTTCTCCTATCAATAAACAAAGAATGTAAATTCAAAAAAAAAACATGTCATAAGTCGTAACAAAAAAATGAAAGGGACTCTCAATCAGCAAAAACTTTAGAGAAAAAAACAAGCTGAAAAAAAATACAAGACGCACGAAACTCAAGATTAATAAACGATGCCAAAAAGAAAACGATTCGGAGACCACGAACGAAACAAACGGAGCAGGGAATACTTATCAACACTAAACGCTTAACTAAATGACTCATCGAGAAAATTAATAAAATCAAATATCCGTCAAGCGCAAAAAGGAAATTCTCCCCGGGATAAATAACAGAAGACGTGAGATGTCGCCATCAGTGACGTAAAAAGCGAAGGATGACGATCTCGGACGGCACTTAAAATAAATCCCCAGAAAGAAAAAATATAATTAGCGCGAGGAAAATTAGAGAAAATAACTTCTTGAACGAGGTATCATTAAGCAAAAAACTAACATGAACCGAACGCGCCAAGTGATCCCTTTAATTAAAAAAGATAAAGATGGGGACCACAGCAACCTCCGTTAAAAAAATAGTTGAGCGTCTGGTCAAAAGACTCGCACCGTAGACCGCCTATGGTCGCACAGTCGAGGAAAAAAGGGGTAAACGTGTCAGATATCGGGAATATCGACGAGACGCAAAATAACAAAAGCACAACGTTGGAAGGGAACGCGTAGAGTGACTCCAAAAAGGAAGAAGGAAAGGAATTTTTACGTAAGAGACCCAGATGAAAAAACAAATAGGGCAAAAAAATTTTTTCAGCCGGGGAAGGTAGCGGCACGTTACAATATACAAATAGAGATTTTCTTTTTACTTTACATTTAGACCTTTCTCTTTACATCTTCTTTACACTTAATGCTTATTCATTTTCTTTCTTATTACACATACATATTTGCATTTCTCCATACATGTGAATGTTTTACATTTTCTTTATTTGTAGATGTTTTCTCATTCAACGTAGACTTTTTCTTTATTCCTTACACAGTGACATTTTTTTTTCTCTATATACATAGACATTTTTATTTTCTCTATACATGTATAAATTTGCATTTCTGTATACAAATAGACTTTCTTTTCTACTTACAAGTAGACTTTTTACTCTATTTACAAGTAGACTTTTTTTCTCTATTTACAAGTAGACTTTTTCTTTTTTCTATACACTTATTCCGGCCTCGATGGTTATTCTTTGTTACATGCTGCAGGACTCCATCAAAGTTGACAAGGCCATCCTCCACACGCTGAGAAATGATTTTACTCTTGGGAATTGTTATTGATAGGAGTAATAAATTGCATTTCAAGTGAATCTGTAATGACTTGGGCCTTTTAAATCACTGTATAAAATTTCCAAATGAATATATTTTAAGTCCATGCTCTCAAAAATAAACTTTCATAACATTCGTGGTGATGTACAGCGTATCATTTTTCTTCTTCTGTAATGCTCTAACCATACTCCAAATGTAATTGTCGCGAGCCGAAAAGCTTTTGAGTTTGTTGATCCATCTAGTATCGCGAAGTTCTTTTATCTTTTCTTGAACTGTTCGCATTAATCTGTTATACTTGGTTTTGAGCCAAGGTTCACGATAGCATTGCCATAGTGTACGTGTCCTGTTTCTTTCAGCAATTAGGTGCTGTTTCTTTCAGCAATTAGGTGCTGTTTCTTTCAGCAATTTAGGATTTCAGGAGTCTGATTCGATGAGGAAGTTTATTCTCTGATGGATAGTTTTTAGCTTCTATGGCACTGTTAATACATCTGGTGATGTCTTTACCATGTTGACCGATGTCCTCTATACAGAACGCAATGTTGGGAAGGCAGCCATAGTCCTTAAGAATATATTTGTAGAGCTTCCAGTCTTGATGATGTACGAGTTCTTCTCTGTAATTTATGTCTACATTGTCAAAGTTCAACGCTCAGAAAAAAGTTCATCCAATCGTGAAGATATTGTATGGTTTAAAGAAACCCTTCAAGAGCAAGATCTCCAAAAAGTCACTAGTAGGGGAGTGGTCGCAGTAGTAGATGTCCTCCACAGGTCAGAAACGATGATATCATCTTTTCCTTGTATGTACCTATAGAGAAACTTGGCATTTTAATTCTGCGTTCTGGAGTACTAGCTTGGGTGTTTGGCATTTAAGTCACTAGCCAAGATGACTGAAGATTTATTAAGATAATGTTTAGGTGAATTGTAGAGTGCCACGAACTTCACTTCACCACAGGAGACATCATTGCTAATGATGAAGGCCGATTCCATACCCACATAAGACTTGGATACTAATTCTTGATGTTGAATTCCCTTCTTAATGATGATCGCAGCACCTCCAGAAGCACATCTTGCAGCATTTGAAGCCATTCGATCCTTACGGTAAAAACAATAGCCAGGTAACTTGAAGTCTTGGCTTGGTTTGAGGTGCAATTCACAGAGGAAAGCAACGTCGATCTCTTGCTTTATCAAAAAATTGTGAAACTCGATACGCTTACGGGAAATCCCCCTAGTGTTCCATATCACACATCAAAGTTCACCTTCGTTGAGTACAATATAACGTTTTGCAGCCATACTGAATATTAACTTGGTAATAAGCAGCCCTCTCAACTGTATGTAACTTTTGCCTATATAAGAAAACAGATGAAAGATACGTGCTAATTGTTTATACATAGTTGGTAAGTCGTTGATATTGAGGCCTTTATCTTCTGGTTTAGACACAGTGGCAGCATAGGATTTCTCTGCTGCCACTTTGGAACTAGGCATCCTTTGAACCTGGGGGTATTTTTGACATTTCGTGTAGCAGAAGTGTTCTGTCCACCATATCTGACGCACTATGGGGG
>JAHWFO010047441.1:113181-124362 GCA_023313115.1 Rhysida immarginata | reverse complement strand
GTCCTTTAATCTTGGGGCAATCTCTGGACTGGTGCCCCTCTGCACGCTTGTTATAACGAGGATCTTCCGTGCAGCCCATTTGCTATGTGTCCGAAGCACAGTCATTTGCAGCATTGTAATGGCTTTTTGTTCACTCGAAAGGCCTCTACTAGCACTGCCAGTGGCCTAATACGTGTAATTTTCTTCAATGACTGGTTGTGTTCAGGGGCAGAACCAAACCATCAGCATATCAGTGGATCCTTTGGCTTTTCTCGATCGAATTACCTTTTTTGGGAAGTAGTTGGCTCTTTTTAGATCTTCTTGGAAGTCATCCAGATCATAGGTAACAACAACGTTTCGAATTATGAACTACAGAACTTTCTCGGACTTCAGTTGATGATGCTGAATTTTTAAAATATTATCAGACTTAATTCCAGAGACTAGCCTGTTGTGAGTTTCTTCGTCTTCACATTTAAAATTGACTGTTTCACCTCTGCCCGTATGAATGGTGATATTTTCAACATGCTTCTCGACCTCAGTTAAAAACATCTTAAACGGGACGCCATGAGTCTGCACGATAATTGGCGGTACATACCTCTTCCTTATCCTGTGGTCTTTATTAGCCGAGCAACCTTGTCTATTCTTCAAATTCCTCATTTTAGACGCGCTGATGGCTTTTTCGTTTATTCTGGAGACAGTCGTTAGATTTTCGATCCTCGTGCTTTTTCTGAATTTTCATTAGCAACACCAATCCAGGGATTGCTAACCACTTCTTCATCGGTTCCATCAGAGTGACTTCTGTTATAGCTACCGTTTTTCAAGCAGTCACTGTTTTCAATTATATCCATAGACTCTATACTTTCAGCACAGGAAATCGATTTAAAAACATCACTTACCTTGCTGTTATCAACTAGCATATCTCCCGTGGAGTTTCCTGCCTTCAGAATCGCGGAGCATTCCTTAAGTTCACTTATCTTGTTAATAACATCTCTACGAGAGTCTTGAATTTCCTTGTTGATAAGTTCGAACTCCTCCTCAAAACGTTTGTGTAGGGATTCGACTTTTTCCTCCGGTAGACTATATTTAGTGTATATTTCATCCTGGAGAGCTTCTACCATTTTGTTGAACATAAGGACAAATGCAGCAATCCTAGCATTCAAACAGGCATCCCAGTAGGTCTTATCGCAGGTCACAGTTTTACCATCCGCCACTAGCAAATGTTCTTTAGCACACTTCAACGTGGTTAATTTGGACGAAACCATTATATATAATTGTATAGAATGGAGGGGGGGAGTAACCTTCCAGCTCTGTGTGTGCTAAAGAAGCTGTCCTAAGAAGGACGCACCTACCTTTAAGGAAAAAAAAAAACAAATCAGATTTCTGAAAAAAATTAATTTTATACCTGGGACCCGCTCATCCATGATTAGAGTAATAATAGATGATGTGAAAAAATTTCTTTAGTTAGGTTTGCGAGGAAATTAATCCCAACGCCAGGGACCCAGAAGAATTATGAGCGTCTTGATGTACTGCTTTACAGGAATATTAATTCCAACGCCAGGGACCAGCACATTAGATGTAACAGAAGATAAATATCAGCCTGAAAATGGCACACAGTATAATGATAGTAATGAGATAAGCTATTTCGTTTGGATGCTGTTCCTGTCTTGGAATCAGTCTTGTCCTTTTCAATCTTCTTAAAAAACACTAGAGGCTTCTCACCCTTATATACAGTAAATATGGTACAGTGAAGTTATGAGTGGATAAAATACAACTAATGGCAAAATAAAAGCAAAGAGTAATATAATCTGGGTACAATGAAGGTAGAAGGAGTATAATCGGCATAAGTGTACAATGATTAGATAAGAATGATAAGAATGAATAAGTGTACAAATTCCGTGATTTTGTGATGCTCGAAATGAAATTTTTCTCATCACATTTTTTTTTTGCATTTTTTTTTTTTTTTGATTTTCAGTCAATTTAATATTTAGGGTATTTTGACTTAGGTTTCTTTAGACTATTTTGTTTTAGCCCGGGCAGTATTATTATCCTTTTTTTATTGTACGAGTATCATTTTATTTGAAATTTTTTTTTGGAGTGTCAGTTAATTTTTTTTCACCTCAAAATATTTTGATGAAATTATATTAACTTTTGGGCATTTTTCTAAGTAATTATATAATTATATTTTTTTCTAATGGTTATTTCTTTGTTACTAGTCAAAAGAAATTTAATTATTCCAGCTTATGATAAAATCCAGATTTCTGTATTCTGAGCAAAATTATCTTTGAGATGTAACTTTTTTTTCCCATCACATTTTTATAGAAAAATTTTCAAATAATTGATTTTAGGATCCTATGTAACTGTTAAAGAAGTTTTATTTATTGTATACAATATTATTTTTTTATCAAAGAAATAAGTTTTCAAGTCTTCTTCAACAATGCCTGTTAGACACATCAATTGTTGTGTTTGCTTCTGATGTTATTCTATATTTTACATAATCAGGCTACAAGTAGTGCATTGCCATTGTTTTTACGTGCTAACCGTGAGCCTTTGGATTGTTGCCCCAAAAGCTTAAATTAGTAGCGTCTAGCGATAGCGCTTTTCCGTTGTAGCTCTATGCTCTTTCTATGAAGAGAAGTCCAATCAGGGGAATAATGGCCACGCAAAGACAACAACGAAGCACTTTTGTGAGAGCATAGATTAAACTAGCACTGTTTTGTATTTATTTTTTTTTTTGCTCGGCGTGAATTTTTTTTTTAAAAGACTGGGGGTCAGCGCCCCCCAGACGCCTCCTCTAACGAACTAATATATACCCCAAGCTATTTGGTTACAGGGGGCAGTTGGTTTACCCCCAGCCGGTTACAGGTTTCGCTGTAACGGGCAAATATACGTGAGGTTGTCTTTCTTGTTCGATGCGACGCTCCGCTAATAATAGAAGATATTAATACTCATAAACATGGAATAAAACAACAAAACATTAGCAAGGAGGTTTCGAGTTCCAGTTAGCAATCCTTATGTTATTCGAATATTAATAGACTCTAATAATTATCTTCTCCTTAAGCTTTCTAAGGATAAAGGAAAGAATAAGATTAACTTAGACGATATGTTTATCGTGTTTTGGGTATAAATCAAGATTTTCTTGTAGACAACAATGTCTGACAAAATAACTGGGGCTTTATTGTACAATTTCTTTTGTTAATAAAATTTACAAACATATAGAAAATTCTTCTTATTAGATATACTATTAAGTGTCTCCACTCCAGTGAGTCATTATTCTTTCGCCGCCGGGCGTTCAGAAAGAAAAATAAAAAATATTCGTAATAAACAGTTCTAAATGATACTATTAATTTGAGATTCTAGAAATAGTCCAAAGCTTGAAAGTCCATTCAGATCCATCTAAGTAAGTATTCTCAGAATTGTCAGGATTAGTTATTTTAATTATCGGACAACTTTAGAGTGTTTCTTCACGAATTAAAGTCTTTTCTTTTTACCGCGAACGTCTCGCAAAATCTCCAGGTAAGTATTCAGAATCTACTAGTTCTAAATTATCCTGTTTAATCACAGTCATGGATATATTTTTGATCTTCTTCGTTCATCTCATCGATCTCTTTTGTACTTCACAACAATTAAGAGTCATCGGTGTGTCCCAGCAATGCCGGAACTGTGATCGCAAACGTCGGTTGTGGTAGATGCTCTTTCAGAAGCTCAGAGTGACGGTTTTAGACCACAGCAAGAGGGAAGAGGAAAACTAATTTCTACACTAACAATAATGGAGGAGAGGGTGGGGGAACTCAAAGCTGCAAAACACACGACTTTGAGGGTATTATTAGGAATTTTACTGCGCTAAA
The DNA here is from genome assembly GCA_023313115.1 of Rhysida immarginata. Classification (NCBI taxonomy): domain Eukaryota; kingdom Metazoa; phylum Arthropoda; class Chilopoda; order Scolopendromorpha; family Scolopendridae; genus Rhysida; species Rhysida immarginata. The sequence continues at coordinate 120,538 of JAHWFO010047441.1, read as the reverse complement.
CTTAAAATCAACGCTTACGACACCAACTGCGTTTCTGCGCTCTGTAGCACTGGTTTTGTTACTGTATATGACCTCGTTGAAGTGAATCCGTGAAGTGCCTCATCAGGAAGCCGCTTCCTCTCGTAGGGAAAATCGAATAACCTGATAATTAAAATACACAAAACAACATAATCGATAAAAGATAATCATCGGTAGCATGGCCGGAATACTGTGCTCAATACCGAAAGGTTTCCGGTTCATGTCCTTTTCCCATATATCTGAAGTTGGATCAAACATTCGTCTCATTTACGGGAACGTCAACTACCAATCGTCGTCGACAACGGCGTCAAATTCTGAACGGGTTCGTCTATCGTTGCTTTCAATTCCGATACCTTTTGCCTCATCGGTAGAAAGATGGGCAACTTGTGATGTCGAATCATCTTATGGGTAAGGATTCTTTGTCAGCAAAGTCCTTCCTCATCATCATGTTTTCTCGATGGCTGCTGTTTTTCTACTCTCCAGTTTTTTTCTTATAATCATCATTTCCTTTTTTTAACAACCGAAGTTCGTATAACAAAACTCATTGTTGGTGAAACATTGTTGATTTAGATCATTGTTTACCTCGTCTCATCATTAGGAGATAAACAATGATAAACCATCTATAATTCACGTCCACAAATATTCTCGCAAACAATTTCGTCATGTCTCGGTCGGAATCCTCGGTCAAGATACTGGTACGAGACAAAAGGGAGAGGGGGGGGGGGCAAGAGAGAGCGAGGAGAAAGACAAAATTGTAACGCCAAAACTGGCTGTTACATCGCGACAATTCAATTGGCACCGGACATTCAATTTCTTAACGTGTCTTTAGATCGCGAGAGCGCGTGGTGGCTTCCCCTGATTCGGGCTTCTCCTCATAGAAAAAGCATAGAGCTGTGATGGAAAAGCGCTATCACTAGACGCTCCTTTTAAATTGGGTAACACTGGAAAAATTACTACTACTCATCCAACTTCTGACTAGGTTGCCACCTTGATTTTGCTCCATCTTTCTCATAAGTGAGGTAATTGTGTAGTGCATTCCTCCATCCCCCCTTGTGTCTCCTGGCGGTGGTCTTTTCTCTTCTTTACTCAAAACTCTATCTTTTTTCATATCAACAATGCGTTCCTTAGTTGATATGATTGCCGATGGCCCCTTCGCAGTAGGCACGTTTATGAGAGAGATATATGTCAAAACGGGTATACCTCCGGTTCTCCATCGGGTCACCCCGCTGTTTCTGTTCTGCAGAGGCTTTCTCCGACAGAGTCGAAGATGCTCTGCAGGCAGCAGTATATTGCAGATCGCATAGTGGCTGCGGACTTTATCACCGTCCATCTGAGTTACGCCGAACTCGGATATGTTCCAGTACTTATCCGGGGCGCATCACCACTGATGGCTGAGAAGTATCTACATGACTACATGTTGGACTACAGGGTAGTGCGAAAAATCTCGTACCTCCTGCTCTTAGATTCTCCTCTTCAGATGATGGGTGACATCGTAGTACATAGAGCTTCATAAAGACATTCCAGAGTTCGTTGTAATGCGCGCAGTTAAAGTCTCCGTGTCTTACAAGGGACAGAGGCCGTGCTGCTGGCACTGCAAAAAGACTTCCCACGTTCGAAAAGACTATCCTCTTTTTCGAAAATGTGATTCCTGCCACAAGACTGTGCACAAGTTCCACCAGTGCCAGGAGAGGTCAGACGCTTTATCAGCAGCCCCAACGCCACTGCCTTGAGGGAATGTCTTCCCAGCAACCAGCAAAGATGATTTCACTGACCAAGTCACCTGAGCCTAGCAGAGCAACAGCGCCTCGTCCTCCACCAAGGAAGTCGAACACCTCTTCGGGCGACTCCCCCTCCTCGGTCTCGTGTGGTTCAAGAGACTGTTCCTTCACGTCCACTTTCACCTGATGTTTCCCCGATGGTGGAGGACTGCCACTCTGCAGAAGTCAACTTAGACGATTCGTTGTGCTCCCAATCGATGTTTGATGTGAAGGAGTTTCCTGCTCTTCCTCAACCTGCTCCTGCATCGGCATCGCAGCCTCTTCGAATTGTCTGCGCGGCTACGCCTTTTAAAATTTCATCCTCTGCTGGGACTTCCATGCCATCAGCGCCTGCTCAGCGGGATCTTCTTGCGATGCCTAAGAGCCCTCGCAAGACAAAGGCCTGACGACATCGTAGCAAGAGGGATGGGATTTCTGTGCCCTCTTCATCTGAACGAGACAGCTGCGTTGACTATAATCATCGCAGCCCCTTTTCCTCTTCAGGACGTGCTCGCTCCCCTAGACGGAAGACATCTGAGCCTCCTCCCTCTAAACGTCCGCTCCCTTGGTTCGTCCTTCAAACAATTAGTTTTGTCATCATTCGTCGCTCTCTACAGGCCAGATATTCTCCTTCTTCAAGAGATGAAGCTTGCTGCTTCGCAACAGCTTGCTAACCTCCCTGGCCTTCACAGTCAATATCCATCTGTGCAGTTCTTCATCAACTCATCTTCGCCACATGGGCAGGGGGTTGCCTCTCTCATCTTCAACCCCTCCATTGTGGTGTCGAACTGCGTCTTTGACTGTGAGTGCAAGGAAATTTCTTTGGACCTTCTGCTATCTGGTCTCAAATTCCGATTGCTTAATGTGTATGCCCCGTGTTTATCAGCAGAGACACGGACATTCTTTGAAGACTTTGACTTTTACTGTGCTCATCCTTGCTTGTGGTTGCTGGGAACTTCAAATTGCCATCCGGATGAGAACAACATCTTTTCGTCTGGATGTGTCTACCAGTTGTGCCAGCAGAATGCACTTTTCGATCTGTGTGTCTTCTTCCAATTCCAACCAAAGTGGGTATACCTTTCACCAAGGGCCCTCTATGTCTTCAAGGATGGACCTTTTTCTAGTAGACGCCACTTTCGTTGGTGCTTCTGGATCCATGGAGGTCATTTCATGCTCCTTTTCTGACCACAGAGCTATGAAGTGGACTTGGAACCCTCCGAACAATTGGCTTTTGAACGTTTCTCTACTTGACAATGATAAATACAAAGGAATGTTCGTTCGGTTTGTGGAAAGACATCTACACAACCTGCTTCTGTCACTAGCTTCGTGGCTTTCCTTTAATTCAGACCTCTGTCGTGTTTTCAGAAAGATTGGGTTGGACGCCGCTAGACGCAATCGGCGCCGTTTCCTGATGCTGCAAGAAATTGTGCGCCTCCTCCGCTGTTCCATCCCGAAGAGGGCAAATGCTGATGACATCCGCCAGGGGAAGAGCGAGATCAACGCTCTAATGATCCGCAGGGCCGCCAGCGCTGCTCCCAGGGCCTGGGTGTCTGACGTCCGGAATATGTCGTCAGCTGCGTTCGCAGAGGAGAGGCGTCGCGCCAATATAAAGAGGTGTCATCAATTTGTGGTAGAGAATGAGACAGTAGAAACGGACTCTGACATCTTGTCTGCATTCCACTCAAACTTTTCATCATTTTTTGGCCACCCAGTCTTTCCATCCGACGCCACGACGAAGTGGATCGAGCCTCTTAGACCTTTCACTGCTGACGCTGACCTGTATATTACCCGTCCTTTTTCCGAAGATGAAGTCAAGAAGTTTTTGTCTATGGATGGCTATCATTAGTCCAGCCCTGGATTAGACGGCATCCTGTACTCGTTCTTCAATGTGACTTGGAAACTTCTTGGGCCTTTCCTGGTGCAAGTGTTCAATTCCCTTCTTAAGGACCCTTCCTCCATTATGTCGGACTTTCCGCGGGGAGAATCATCTTGCTCCCTAAGGTACCAAATCCTGAACTTGTCATACAGTGGAGGCATATCACTCTACTCAACAAAGACTATAAGGTCTTCACTGGTGTGCTCCAACAATGGCTCAAATGCTTCGCCAACGAGTTCTTTGATCCAGGACAATCCTGCTCCATTTCATCTCGCAGGATGTCCGACAACCTCCTTACCATCAAGTGTGTTATGGAGGAAGCGTATGCGCGCCGTCAGACTCTTGTCGTGCTATGTCTTGACCAGGCAAATGCCTTCGACAAGGTGAATCACGTATTTCTTTTCTGAGTGTTTCACCATTTTCATCTTCGGAAATTTGCTAAGATTATCTCAGCACTGTATGCTTCTGCCACATCATGCGTGGCGATTATTGCCTGCAATTCGCCTTTTTTCGAACTGTCCAAAGGCATCAGATAGGGGTGTCATGTATATTCTATATATACATATTCTATTTGGAGCCACTTTTACAATATCTTAATCGCCACCCAGATTCCAGGGGTATGATTTGCCAGCCGCTTCCATCAACATCCATACGCTGGCTTATGCGGATGATTTGCATCTGATCCGTATTCCCTGGGCATCTATAATGATTCCTTCGATCTCTTCAGCACTTCGAAGGGAAGTGCCATCAATCTCGTCAAGTCTAAAGGCATTGCGTTTGAGAAGTGGACAGTGGACTATCCTCGAATCTTCCCAATAACATGGTGTGAGCAAATTATAATGCTGGGATATGTTTTCTCTTTTTAACCTAATATGGACTCTCGTCACTGGCAGCTGGTAATTGATAAATGCATTGCTCGCCTTGGCAAGAACTTTCGTTTCACCACCTCGATGTTTGCCAAGGCGAGGTTCATCCAGTTGAACGTCCTACCGATCTTGACGTCTAAGTGCCTGTTTGCTTTGCCATCTCCTAGTGCGATAGGTGACTGTATGTGGGGTTATTCAGCAGTCTGTCATCCCATCCGTTTGCAGCTGCTGTTTATCTCCTTCGATGGGGGGGGGGGGGGATTGGGCTTGTGAAACATCCGACGATACCTCATCGCGACCGGGATGGCCGCCTTGATTCGTGCCTTCCTTCTTCCTCCCCCTATCTAGGCCAACTTCTTCTTTCTGCGTCTGCGCTTCTTCTTGAAAGTGAAGAGGCTACCTTTTTTGTCCACGCTACCAGTGACGACCATTTCAGGTTCGCCAGACTTTTACCATCTAGTCTGGCGACACTTGTCATCTTTCCTGTCTGGCCTTCGACAGCTTTACCCACAGGACTGGGGAAACCTTCGTCTATCTTGTTTTTTCCAGCTGTCTGACCAGAATGCGACTTCTGACATCCTACGGTGGCACCCTGAATATCCATGGTCAGCCATCTTGAAGTCCGTCTTTGAGTAGGCGATCTTCAACTGTCAATGGCGTTTGCTGCACCATGGGTTCTACTCTCTCCAATGTCTACATCGCTAGGGAGTGGTCAGATCTGCTAGTTGCCAGTTTTGCGGGTTGCTTGAGACAGTTTCTCATGTTTTTTATGAGGGTCCGTTTGCCCAGTCCATTTAGGATCGCCTCTCTCGTCACTTCCGACTGACTTTACCTACCAGTCAGTGCGATTTTTGATTGACTGCTCTACTGGTGCTGCGTATAAGCTGGACCTAGCCACTTCCATCGCCTTTATGAACAGAGAGCTTTGGCTGGTCCATCAGCAGCGATCTGCTGGTGTTCATCAGCCAGCCTCAGCCATCTGGAGGAAGGGCACCATCCATCTCAGGACCTTCCTTCAACTTGAATGGCATTGGCTTGACCCAGCTACGTTCTAGAGACGCTATTTATCATCTCAGCGTCTCTGTAAGGTCATCGAAGGGGATACGAATACCACCTCGTACTTCTTCACCTTTCCCCTCGACATCGATGACCCACCAGGCGAGCGGACGGCCCTTGTTTTGAGGCGTTTGAATATGAGGTGCAGCTCTTGAGGGCTGCCCTTATTCCTACAACATGCGCGCATGGACACCTTGCCTGCTTTAAGAACTAAGGGTGCTCCTCTAGAGCCATAACATCGGCACCAGTTCCAACAGCGATTTTGCTATTCCATCTATATGCCACTTCTGTGTATTTCTCCAAAACTGATGTCCATTTGATTATCATCCAAAGATGTACTTGTGAAATTGCTTTCCACAGTATCAGGATATGTAAGCAACATTCCCATATTCATCCTTACCCACCAGTTCTGTTGAGATGGACATTATTCTATAGACTGTGATTCAGGTTGTTCTGGCTTTCCAGGCAATCTCTTCTCCAGAAGTCATTTTAATCCACTTTTCACCAGGCTTATTCTTTACACTGGGTGAGCACATCATGCTGTGTGATCCGGACATTTAACCTTTCCAAATTTATTTATCTGTAATTTTTTTTTAACTTTATTCTACCTTCAATCCTGGCCAATATGTAACTTTAAATTTATCTTTCCATATTTTTGTTTTTTTTTAAATTTTTAACTTTTAGTGTCTTTTTATTTAATTTGCATCTATTATGTAGTCAAACTTGAGTAGTCAAATATATTTATCGTTTAAATTTTCTTTTTTTCCATATCCATTGGTAATGAGTTTATGATGTTTAGCAGAGAAGATAAATTTTCTTGTCTTTTGTTGGTAATTGAAACAATTTGCAAGTTCTTGAATTACTTTAACAACTTCTGGATAACTTTACTTTATCTCAACTAGCTCAGTCTTGCATTAAATGTTTAATTTTCACTTTGTGCTGGCTACACAAATTATTCTATAGTTTTCTCTTAACATACATTATTATTGTTGTTTTTCTGTCTATTTGACAGATTCATTACGAGGTATTATTGAAATGACTTGATTTGATTCAAGCACTTAGGACATATTTATGTTTGGTTTTCAATAATGTTATTTCATTTTATTGAGTAATTCTTTATTTTACAAAGTCTCTGGTGAAAAATGATACTTATGAGATCCTTTATGAATATTAAAATTGAAATTTTTATAATTTCCACTTTCTCTACTGCCTATGTTTTCTATCAATTTGCAACCACACTTATTTATTTTCTCACAGCCAAGGTTTGATAAGTTTTAACTTAAGGTAATGGTTTAATAACAAAAAAATATACACAACGCATTGTCTGATTCAAATGATGTTTGAATCAAAAATTCACTATACAGCACTTTAGTAGTTTAACTTTTTGTGCTAATAAAGCATCTTAAGTAACTTGTCTTTGTTTAGTTCAATTAAATTTTAATTGAAATAGAAGTTAAATTCTTATATATTAACATTCTAAGTTGGTAATTAATTTTTTTGTCTTAACATTAACTTAGACAAATCAAATAGCCTGTCTCAATGCTGTATACCATAGAACTTAAATCGCAGTAATGCGACAATTTTCCCAGTCGCTAGCTACCTTGGGTACATTAAAACTGTAACGTACCAATTCAGTGACACGCACAGCTACGGAAACCCCAACCCCTTTACTAGTATTCTAAACCCCAAAATTACATGCCGCGCTTACAACCAAGGTGAGGGATTACTTTAATTACCGCTAAGAAGGATCAAAAATTAGCTTATTTAGGTTCTTAATTTTTTTT
>JAHWFO010047441.1:62662-93181 GCA_023313115.1 Rhysida immarginata | reverse complement strand
TACTTTCTAAATCATTAATAAAGTTTTTAAAATCCTTCATTGGAGTATTAGGTGGTACATAGATAGTTCCAATATAAAATCCATTTGTACTGAATTTAAACGTAAAAGAATGAACACATAATCAATGTTAACATCAATGAGGTTCAATTCCAAAAAGTTAACTGGAAAAATCCTTTTACAAGCAATTATGACTCCACCACCTCGCCGATCCATCATTCTATCACTATCACTATCACTATCACTATCACTATCACTATCACTATCCATTATTAATAATAATAACAATAATAATAATAATAATAATAATAATAATAATAATAATAATAATAATAATAATAATAATAATAATAATAATGCCTGACTAAATAATAACTGACTGACTAAAAACTGACATTATAATAATATAATATAGATGTACAAATACTAAAAAAAATGGAAATGCCAAACATTGAAAAGGAAATACAAGATAAAATTAGAATAAAACTTAAGATCTTTACATTATTTAAGGAAATAATTAAGTACTTAAAAATATCAAAATCTGAATGGTACAGATTGTATTCATATTGGATCCTGTAGATCGTTGACCGTTGAGCATAGGCATGTTTATAAAATGGCGGTTTGAAAAGTGCAGCAGATTGCCTATTTCGGCGAATAGGCGCATAGAAATGGAGACCTTGTACAATACAATGGAAAGCCAGGCCAACGTGGGTGATATGGGAGGTCGGTGTACGTTGCAAGACGGGTTAATATTGTATGTTTAGACATAAGAACAATTGAAAAAGCGCAAGGATATGCATACTGCAGAGTTTACGTAAAAAGATAGCTGAGTGGCACCATAATGGATTGTTTGGCGGGCATCGAGACATCAATGCAACCACTCGTAAGCTGCGTCAATGCTACTTTTGACCAGGTATGAGAGAAGAAGTGAGGCAGCTGGTACAATATTGTGAGCCATGTCCACGAGTCAAGAGTAATTTAGCACAGGCACCCTGCTATACGGTCGCTATAGATGTTGTTGGCCTGGTGCAACGTACAGGTAGAGGAAACCGGTTCATACTCGTAATGACTGACATCTTTACACGGTATGCTGAGGCCGAGGTATTGCCCGACCAGACAGCGGAGTCTATTGCACGATTTTTCGCACGTAATATAGTTTGTCATTATGGGGTGCCTCGGCAGGTGATCAGCGACCGTGGGGCCAACTTTACCTCAGCGGTGTTTGGGGTGGTTTGTGACGATCTGCATATTACGCATAAACTAACAACAGTGTACCACCCAATACCCAATAGTATCGCGGAGCGATGTAACAAATCATTCTGTGAGGCCATAGCGACATTATGTAATGAGCACCCTGAGGATCAGGACTACGTGCTGGACTTGATAGGCTTAAACTGTGTTGGCTAAACCCGTAGAACGAGTATACTAAGAAGTGGAAGAAAAGGGTTGAACCTAAATGCAAGAGTATAAGCGAGGAAGACGAGGAAGAGGACGAAGAAGCAAATGAGTGGGATCCGATGGTAAGGATGAGACGAGAGAGGGTGATTATGGGAAGGAAAGCAATGGCTTAAGAACCCCTACAGCCATTACAAGACGATGTAGATAGTGTAGTGGATGAGGAAAGAAGGGGTTGAAGCGCCTGGGAAAGAACCTGAAAAAAAACTGTAGTAATAATCAACCAAGAAGAGACCACAGTAAATCAACATTATGCACTAAGAAACCGAACGCGCCCAGACTACTGGGTAATTCATAGAGGGAAGTTTAGGAGGTAAATGGGTGATGAAGAATGTGTTGAGCCGTTTTATTGTTTGACCAATTGTACTATTTGTTGTTGTTGTACTATTGAGATTTTGCTTGTGGTGTTTTTTGGAAATTGTGTGTGTTAGTTGTTGTCAGTGTTTTGGTTGTAAAAGGTGAATGGGTTATTGTCTTTTGTTAATTGTAAATGTTTCGGTATTCCATAATTAGATTTACTTGTGATGATGATTGTATGATGATAGCATGCCTAATGATGTGTTCATGATTCTAGGTTGGGTGACAGTGTACGAAATTATTTTGTGTTTAAGGAGTTTTTGAATTAGTGTGTAAGCAAATTGGAATTATATGCTCATTGGGGTTAATTGATTTAAATAGGATTTCAAGGTGTCTAATCCGAATATAACCTTTGATGGAGTATGTTCAAGTCCTGTCATTGGGGGTATGTGACGTTCCAGTGTAGCAGTCACATGTGTTACTTATTTAATCAGGTAGGGGTCTGTATAATGTAACGCCCCTTACAGTCAACAATGTTAGTAAAAAAAATTTGTTTTTGACTAAAAACTCGAGTGAAAAGGATTAGTTACGACAAGAGGAGAACTGTGTCATTTTAAAGAAAAGGAGAGATTTATTTAGCTATAATATACTTGAACAATGGAAGACACTGAAATAATGTTTGGAATTTATTGACAATGAGAAATCAGGAGTGGTGACATATACAATGAGAGAGGATTACTGGCTAAAAGAAAGGAGTCTTTATAATAAATAATATATTCCTTGAGAATGTAGGATGACAGGAGGTTGAAAAAAAAAGTTTTGGATACGCTCGACGACGATCGAGTGTGTTAAACAAATTAGTTTGGAGAAGGAAAAAAAACGAAACGAGTTGGATCTGCGACAAAAGATCCACCTTTCCTGTGCCTTAACGAATGTCGAAACTGTTGAACCTCTTAATCGTGATTTTGGCGAACTCAGACGGAACCTTGATGGGCTATGAACTCAGATGAACCATGATCAAAAGAAATTTAGCTAAGTACCTTTTCCTTCTGGAGCCATTTTAATCGAATTATAGACAGTGTTTTGAATTAATGTGATTTTTCCCGTAGAATTATTAAAGGTGACAAACTTTTCTTTCAACCTGTTAACTTCATCTGTGTTTCTTTCGATTGGACTACATTTAGAATGTTAGTGGCGAGTCGGAGATGAATTTTAGACAAAAAGACTGATCCGTTCAACCAAGATTAACGCTATCAGGTAAAATACTTATCTTTGTCTATAGTGGACCCAGCAGAACTCGATTTTGACTGATCTACTAAAAAAAACCTATTCGATTACTTACCTGTTACGAGTGAAAGATTTAAAAAGAACTAAATAACAGTAAAAACTCAATTAACGAAATTAAAGTCATTTCGAAAAATAAAGAATCAAGACAAAATATCAACGTCTTACCTTAGAGATGGAGAACGTCGGTCCACACTCGAAACGAGAAACGTCCCATCGAAGTCTTGCTTGTGGAATGATCGCGATTCCCCTCCTTTACTAACAATTTTCCCGAATCCCTTCTAGTCCTGAGTAAATGAGAAACGTGAAAGAGAAAAACCTCCCCACCCCGGGGTAAAACCTTGATACCATGAATTGATCCTAGCAATTAGAAATTGTCTTGGAGTGCCGGATTTCTTCAGACGTTATTCTGCCCGGATACAATGTCTCAATCCCAAAATCTACGAATGCAATTTACAATGATCAGGAATGACGAACCCACACGGACAATACAGATAATGGATAATGAAACTCCATTGCGAGAGAAGAATTACGCTTATTAAGCATTAGAGAAAATCTTGTACCTTTTTTTGATTCGTGATATATATATTTTTTGTTTTTTGTATTCGCCCAAAACTTTTGTATATAAAAGGTGTATCAGTCGAAAGATTAAACTACCCCACCATGTAATTGATTGTAGGGAGATGAATCCAAATAGTTGCTATGATTTCTTATACAGAAGTATCGTAAAGCTTCGCGTAACCTTAATCTTTAATACTTCTCACTGACGATATTATGGTTGTGTTGCCCCTAGTAGTCTGGGAATTTTTACTCCTATTTTGTCAGCACGCTACAAACAGTTTTTTTGGATTCTCTACGGACAATTAAAAATTCACAGCCCACCCTATGATTCAGAAGAGATATTGCGACTGAGATAGAATACCAGGGGGAAGTCTTTGTCAACGAGAAATACAAAAGTCCTCTAGAACCTACAAGTAATGGCAGCTCTGGTACAATGAAGGGTACCAGTCACCTTGTTGAGCAAAGAGGCAGTTCTTCTCATCTGTCGTTGATTAGAATTGGACATAGACAACGACCACCCTAGATGGATTATGCATCTACGAAGAGAAATCAAACGCCTACAACGATTACGTCAAGTCACCCCCGAGATTGAAATTTGGAAAACTTATGACGTCGAAGACTGTGTCAATGAGACCCTCGTACAGTATTCATTGGGAGTGGGTCACCATATTGTATAAGAGGTAAACCGAACCTTACAATATCAAACTGGCATGCTAGCTCGGATGGCGGAGCCGAAACGGAAAACTCCCAGCCAAATACGAGACATTTTTGGAGCGTTAAACTATAGTCCACGCCACGCTATAAATGTCTACCTATCAAATTTGGAAACCAAGGCTATCGTACTCGACATAGACGATGAATCTTTAAAACTAGTGATTCCATTGCTTGTACTTGACGAAATGGGAGCCTGGGTGGCTACAACCTTAAGAAACCTACCTGAATGGGCTGCAAGCAAGATATGGATGGAACAAGAAATCGGGAAGGAACAAAGCGAAATAACCGAGAAGAAGATGATGTTCGAACATCATTAAAAACCTGAGGAAAATTTCAATGTATTCGTATTCGAGATGCAGCGTCAAAATGGACAATTGCGATGGCCCCTCCCTGCAGAGGAATTATTAATATTAGTTTACGACAATATGCATCAAGAAATAAAATCGAAGATATGACGTTCGGAGTTCAGTGACCTATGAGAACTAAGAGACCTCGCCAATGAATGGGAGGCGGTGGTGAGAACCGAGAAGAAGAGGAATAATCTCCCCGAGTAATTCGAAAGAGAGAAGGACCATGTCATCGGTACGAAGGAGCAAAAGAGGATTCGAGGGGATCTTAGAGAACCATAAAGCTGTCAGACCATGGTGACTACATGTACCGAGGTAACCTTAGAATCACCGAATTTTAATATGACAAATAAGATCTACAAAACACGCTATTTCTATCGACGAAGAAGAACGATCAGCAGATTAAGCTGCCTTGAAGACAAAAAAGAAAAAATTAAAAATTCTTCTGATAAAAAGAACGATGAGGACAACGAAAAAGATTCTAACAGAAATCTACCTCAGTTCAGGGTTCTGAGACAACATAAACCGATACCCATGGAACAGCGGTTTATCGAGATTATTCCACCAACAAATGAATTGTGAAAAGTTTCGGTGCGATTAGGAGGACAACCAGTTGCGGTTGTAATCGATACAGGAGCAGTATATCCTTGATCAATGAAACGATAGCGGACAAGATTGAGGGGGTGAAAGAGTATCAACTGACCCCAAAATCCGTTAAAGTTGCTGATGGCCGCCAAAGAGATTTGCGGACTACGATCCACGCGACGCTCACCCATATCAACGGAAAAAAATGCGATCCACTGCATTGGAGGTGGTGGGTTCTTCCAGGACTATCTAGTGACGGGTTAGTGGGCATGGACCTATTAGAAAATTGGAAATTGAAATTGACTGTTCAGAATTTAATTACCCCCCAAAGAATGCACAAATGTCGATGATATAGAATGTACCTCGTCTACGAAGTGTGACTTGTTGGACAAAAACAAATTTCTGATGAGTCAGATCACAGGGAACTTCCCCAACTACCTACATTGCATTGATACTGGAGAGTCAAAGCCAGTTCGCGTAAGACCATATTATTACGCCTCGGCAAAACTGACATCATTCGACAATTGGTTCAGGATATGGAGAAACAAGGACTGGTTCAGCACTGCGAATCAGCATGGTCACTCCCATACTTCCTAGTTCATAAAGATAAATCCAAAGAACCACGATTCGTGTTGGATGCACGTATGCTAAATAATATCACCGAACCCATGAGCTACTCTCCACTACCATCGGAACAAACTTAGCTGAGCCAAAGTTTTCTCTACTCTCGATCTTCGGCACGCCTATTGGCAAGTAGAGCTGTCTCCCGAATCATGTGAAAAAACGGCGTTTATGGTTCCGGGGCTGGGAACGTTTTGTTACCAAGTTATGCCTTTTGTAATCAAAAACGCCGCCCAGGCATTTCAAGCTCTTATGGACCCGTCGGTGGAGCCCGAGTGTTTTCACTACGTCGACGACATTATCGTCGCGACTGTCGACAGGACATCTCATCACCAGATTCTTGACTTAATATTTGGGCGCCTCTTGAAATACAATCTCAAGGTTAACTTTAACAAGTCTTCTTTCTTCCAAACTGAAGTGCAATTTCTAGGTTACCGAGTTGATGCGGAAAGTCTGCGTCCTATACTGAACATAGAGGCTATACTGAACTATCCGCGTCCAAATAACATTGAACAGATCCGCCGGTTCATAGGGATGATACAATATTATCGTTCTTTCATCCCAAACTTGAGCGAGATAAATTGGCCTTTGAGACATCTAACACATAAAAGGGTATCTTGAAAGTGGACAACAGAATGTGAAGATGCATTCTCAAGAATAAAATTGCCCCGATATTAGCCCAACCTAATTTAGAACTCCCCTTCGAAGTCCATACTGATGCTTCAAAAAAGGCCATCGAAGGAATGCTGGCGCAAGTGTATGAAGGCTGTCGCCATATCATAGCGTACTGTCAGGGATTGGTCGGGTTTCGCAGTGAAGATTGCAATGACAACGATTCTCTAACCTTGAAATTTTCTTTCTCGATTGACGTCAGTGAAATTAAAATTAATTATAACAAATTATCTCTGCACTGGTTAGGTTTTACTAATCCCATTATTTTCTTTCCAATCGTTTGGAGGAAAGTATTTTATTGTCAAATGATAGCACAAAATGTCTTTAGGCAAGATTCACTCCATTCTCTAATAGAGTGATCCAGAAGTTCTCCAATATTGCTCGGATATTCCTCTCAGCCGGATTGGTGCGAGGAAGGTAAGGAACACTATATATGGGCCTAATTCTGTGATATGTCAAGAATTCTAGATATCGTTTTCTGGTGAAATACGTAGCATTGTCTGAAATGAGGTTCTTTGGATAACCAAAACATTCTCTCATCTGGTTAATAAGATCTATACATAATCTTGGTCTAGCTTATCAGTTACATTTGTTTCTATCCACCTAGTATATACATCGACCAATATTAAAAAATATCTGTTTCCTCGAATACTTTTTAATAAAGGGCCCGTCGCGTCTATCGCCCATAACTCATGAGGTCGGGAAACGTCTCTCCTCAGCGGGGGATGGGTGTTATAATTCACCGGTTTACATCTCTGGCAAATAGTACAGGTTTTTACTAATTGGCAGATGTTTTCTCCAATAAGAGTGTCTTTTCATTAGTAAATGCAACCCCTTACCTCCAGGATGTATCAGTCCTTTCTTTTCTACCATTCCCATATTAATTGCGATCTTTCTTTTTCTGGTACTTTCTTTCTATTTTTTTGGACATATTTAAGCTCTGTCGCCTTCTCTGAATAACCCTGACTTCCCAAAGTATCTGTAATGTCCACGTAGTCCTGTACAATATCTTCTTTTCCCATATTCGTTATTGTCTTATTGGAGGGGTAGTCAGTGATCTCAGTCGTAGGTATGCTTTGAGATAAGGCGTCGGGTATTCGATTCAACCGGCCTTGTTGATGAACGATCTAGAAATCGAAGCATTGTAATTCCAAGTTCCACCTGGCTATTCTCCCGTGGTGATCTCGGAAATTTTCTAACCATTTGAGGGATTGAGCGTCGCAAAATATGGTAAAACGGGTACCGTCAATGTAGGGGCAGAATGTTTCTATAGAATGAAGAATGGCGAGACATTCCCATTCTATGGCACTGTATTTTGCTTCAGTTTCTGTCAGAGCCTTACTACAGTATGCTATAATGTGTCGACATCCTTCATGAACTTGGACCAACATCCCACTAATCGCTCTTTTCGAGGCGTCAGTATGTATCTCGAACGAGAGATGAAAATCTGGTTGGGCGAGTATTGGTGGGGAAGTAAGAAAATGTTTAATCATTCTAAAGGTTTCTTCACAATCGGTCGTCCAGACCCATGGTGTTCCTTTATGGGTTACTTTCGTAAGGGCCAGTTCATATCACTCAAGTTTTTTACAAACGACCTGTAGTATTGTACCATGCCAATAAACCTCCTTACTTGTTCGATGTTTGTAGGTCGAGGATAATTTAGGATGGGTTCAATGTTTTTGGCGCTTAGACGAAGCCCTTCGCCATCCACTCGATAACCTAAAAATTGGACCTGCGTTTGGAAAAACGAAGACTTGTCGAAGTTCGCTCCTAGGTTATATCGCAATAATCGGTTAAAGACCAACTTAAGCATTTCCAGATGAGTGGTATGGTCAGGGGTGGCAACAATTATATCGTCTACATAATGGAAACACATTGGTTCTACTTAGGGATCAAGGACTTGATCCATGAGGGCTTGAAAGGCTTGTGCTGCATCTTTTATAATAAGGCTTGGGCATAACTTGATAACAAAAGGTCCCCATCCCTGGGACCATAAATGCGGTCTTTTCTCGGGATTCCACCGACAATTCTATTTGCTAATCTGCTCGTCGTAGGTCCAGGGTTGAAAATACTTCTGCACGACTAAGTTTTCGTAAGATGTGTTCGGATGGCAGGGGATAAAAACTCATCGCCTTGGTAATCTGGTTTAATTTCCGAGCATCTAGAACAAAACGGGGTTCTTTCGTCTTGTCCTTATGTACTAGGAAGTAGGGCAAGGACCACGGTGACTCACTGCGCACGAACAATATCCACGTTCCAGTCAGCATGCCAACATCCACATTAGCGATTGTGTTGGTTATTCTGGCTTTCAGTTGATCAACTGGCCTAGTTTTACGTACCATCTATGAGGTCATTTGTAATCTCGGAAGAAACTTTTGAGTTTTTCTACCGGTAAATAGTAATAAAGTCGAACCTCGATTCATCGTTTTTGTGTAAACACTTAATTTGCTTATACAGCGTAAATTGATGTTACGTTACATAACATACAAAGTTTAGGGTAAAAGTGTTTTGAATTTCACTTTTGTCTATTTCTATCACTATGAAGCTTGATTATGAATGCGTCACGTGAATGCGCTTCTTTTTCCTTCATTCGTACCTATTCGACTTTAAAAACAAACATTGACTAGTATCACGTTTCGATGTTTTATCATCTTTGGAGGTTACAGTGTTACAAAGTGAACTAACAAATTGCGCCGCTTATAATAACAGGCTTGGCAGACCTAATAGGGGACTCGTTAAGAGTGCTGACCTTCTTCGGTTCCGTTTTTTGCAATCCTTGTCCAATTCAATAATATAATCGATCAAGCCATCCCTCTCGAAGGATATTTGATTATTTAGGAGGGGGGTTTTGTCTATACATTGTTGCCTTCTGATTTCAATCTTCTCGTGAAATAATATCTTGTCTCTGCCTCTTCCCTTCCACAGGATGTCGACCTTTCGGTGTCTTGAAACGATAAGATGGTCAGCAAAGCCCGACTTGCCATTTAGGTTAACCCATGACCTTCTGTGCTCTCAGAACCTCTCTTAGAAGGACTAGCACGTTTATCCGACGAAGATGGATTCAAATCCGGGCAACTTAGCCTGTATATGTCAGCCCCTTGGTAGATGTCATTCATAGACGAAGAGTAACGAACACCAATCCTGATCTGTGTGCCAAGCTGTCATGTTTAAAGAATATTTTCTTCCATGTTTTTCTGTTTTTGTTTTTTCATTTTATGGAATCGTATTTCCGTAATTAAAATTTTGATGTTAAAAAAGAAAAAGAAATGAAACACAATGAAAAGAAGAAGAAATGAAAATGAAAAGAAAAAGAAATGATAAAGAAAAGAAAAAGAAAGAAAAGGTAAACCTGAAAGCTGAAGTATACAACCGAACTTCAGTATAAGGAATTTTTTTCTCCGTCCTGGCCACAGTCTTCTATTTTACAGCTTTTTCATTTGTTTTCATGTAAGTTTCAAAGATTTAATGTTTGTTTCAAATCATTTAAAGTACATTTCGATACTTTAATGCAAACCAAATAGTGTAAGCATTCAAAATAAATAATGTGCGTTTCAAAATTGATAATGTGAATTCTACATGTATAATGTAGGTTTGTAAAGAGTTTACTGTAATGTAAGTTTGTAAAGAGTTTATTGTAAGTTTTACAAAAAAACAAATACACTTTTATGAACTGTAATTTACAGAAACACTATTCATATCTAGAATAGTCTAAATTTATAAGACTTTAGCAATTGTATGTAAGAATTACTGTATGTGGAATTAACTAAGAAAGTAGGATTGTACATACATTTACTATAAAAATCTGAAATGAATGGAAATGAAAATATTTGTTCACGGAAAATTACAACTGTTCCTCATCTTCTGGGACATCATTTTGTATTTGCTTGACGCTGTGCACATGTACGAGAAATTTATAGATATGTCGTACCCAACCCATGCAACTACTGAAAGCTTCTTCTACTGGAATGAGGAATGGGGAGTAAAGAGTAAGATATATACTGGAGTGAGGAATGGGAAGACCATGACCTTCAATTAGTTATCTGATAGCTCTCGTTTTATGGAACGGTACATTGTCCATTAAGGTGATAATCTTGTCATCTATTTTTAAAAAGGATTTCCTAAGAAGGATGTCAATTCTTCTGCATTGAATGGTGCTGATTTCATCTTGGTGTTCTACTTGTTCATTACTTATGGCCAAGCAAATAGAAATATTTTCACCACGAGATGTTGGGGTAATGGTAGTTGCCCATTCTCCAAAAAAATTTCTCCCACGGCGTCTTCTAAGGTGCAAATTGAATCCAGCTTCGTCTAAGTAGACCATTTTAACATTTTCCCCTTGTAAAGGAATGAGCTCTGCTGCTAAGAGTGCTTGTTGTTCTTAAACGAGTTGAAATTCCTAGCTGTCGCTATTTTGTAAAATGTTTTCATTGTAGTTTTTCTTCCCTTCAGCAGGTGATGCACATTTGGTAGTGAAATTTTTTTTCCCATTCTATCTTCAATGAACTTGCAAATTTGCTTCAAAGTAGCATAATTATTTTGCTGTACAAATTGAATATCTTCATCCTCTTCATTAAAAAAAATTTACGTCTTCCCCCTTTAGGTCCATCTTTTGTAATCTTAATTTGTGAATAAAAATTTACATTTGCATAAAATGATGTTACTTTATGGTACATGTACTTGTTTACATATTACAAGTACAAGTAAAGGGGTAAGAAGAGTAGATGGCAAAGAGTCATAATAGCTTTTTGTAGCTGATTGCTGTAAAATATTTGCAGCCAAACTCATCTTTATTTAAATGTCGACTGCTCTAGCAGAATTGACACAGTCAACAATTGCAACACTAGTGGGCGATTTATTTCACATTATCAATTTTGAAATGCACATTATTTATTTTGAATGCTTACACTCAAAATTTGTTTTGAAACATATATTGAAGTATCGGAATGTATATTAAATGATGTTAAAAAGACATTAAATGAAACAACACAAACAATAAATGTTTGAAACTTGCCTGAAACCAATTGAAAAAAGCTGTAATATAAAATTTGCTTCACTGTCACGAATGTAATTACCAGGTAACCATAAAAGTTCTTGCCGTTTTTATTTCGGAAAAACAAAATGATGTACACAAAAAGAAGCCTATCGCTGGTCCCCAAAGTAATTCCCATTGGCATGTAGCACCTTCTGCCAACATGTCTCTAGTTGATTAATCTCCTGGCTGTAAAATTTGACGGTCTTGTCGTGAGTGCCTTTCACAGTAGATCTGCATCATTGGTGTAAGATTCTCCACGAAGATGGGTGTTCAGAGAATAGCAAAAGTGATAATCCGTTGGAGCAAGATCTGGTGAGTTAGGTGAATGACACAAAGTTTCCTAGCCAAGCCACTCTTTGGTTTCCCTGGCCACGCGCCACATGTGGCTGGGCATTGTCACGAAGGAAGAGTACCCCTTTGTGATTCACCAATACTGGTTACTTCTGCTACTGCAATGCCTGTTGCAGACGTTCCAACTGCTGGGAGTACAGGTTCCCAGTGATGGTTTGGCCAGTCGATAGCACCTCTTAGTTAATCATTTGGCATCTAGTCCACCAGACACATAAGATTACGGGGTTCCTCAGAAATGGCAAATTCTCCCGTCCTGAATGTCCGGAATCAAATGCCTTGCGGTGCGTTATTCACAGCATCATCCCCAAACGCAAGACACATTCGGCGACTCGACAAGCCTATCTTGAAGTCATAAAGCAAACAATACCAAACCATCTCTTTCGATACCACAGTTAGTCTTACTTCTGCACGAGATGTGATTGATGTGAATGCCCAACAGCCCTGTATTTATACAGGCTCCCTCCTGGCAGATTTTGGACCACACTGTACACTCATTTGCATATCTTCTACCACTTCCTTTTATGGCAACATAAAAAAGGCAAAAACTTTTGTGGATACCTAGTACATGTTTTAAAGTGTAAAATAGTTTTCACTTGTCCTATAATGTAATTCGACGACTTCTAGGCATATATGTAGCAAAAGAATGTTTTAGTATGTTGGGGGCATTCTGGTGATGGAAACATGATTAATCATATCAATACAGATTTTCTTTCTTTAAATAAGCATAGACTGTATAGCTTTCTGTATATCCAGATTATTCCTTTGAGTTTTATTGATTTAAGGAGTTTAAATAATTAGTTTAAATTTAAAATGAATTTAGTCTCCTGATAATGGGGAAAAATCGTGAAATAATAAAAACAAAATTAAAATCAAAGTCACCAATCTGGAAAAAACTTGGGAGATGAAAGAAAACTCAAGGATGTAGTCTATTGAAGAAGGTAGAAATAAAACCAGTCTATTGAGGATGTAGATGAAGTTCTTGTGTAGTCTATTGAAGATGGTAGAAATAAAAACAGTCTATTGAGGAGGTAGATGAAGTTCTTGTGTAGGTGATGTTGATAGGAGAAAACGATGATCTTGAAGTACAGATGAAATTTTGAAGGGTTGATCCAAATTTTGGGGATAAATTTAAAATGAAAACGTTTTCGAGAATTTTCTTCTCATCATCAGTTGAATAAATATTTTAATGTTGTAAACAGTTTAAATAAGAATGTAATAATTGATATAAAGGTGATGAAGCTAAGTTGATTGTAATTGTCAGTTATGATTGTTGGCTATTGTATATTAGGGTGATTGTTGTTAAAAAGTATTGTCCATTTATTGTTTATTTCTATTGATGGTTTGGCTAAATTTTGTTATTTGTAATGATATTTATTGTTTCTTTAATTAATCTTTTTTTATAATTTTATTATTTTCTAATCATTTTTGTGTTATTCCAATCTGGTGTGTGGTTTTATTTGATACAATGATTTACTAAATGGTTGCGTTTGTCTTTGTGGCGAAGTGCTCTTTTATGTTCTTTTAATCTTATTTCTAATTGTCGTTTAGTTTGACCTGTGTAAATATGTTCACAATTTTTTTTTACATGATATTTGATAAATTATATTTTTAGTGTTCCATTTTCCTTTATTATTTTGACATATTTCTTTGAAATTTATATTTGTGTTATTATTTTGATTGATTGTTGTTTTTAGGTTGGTGGTGGTTATGTAATGTTATTTGTTATTTTTGGTATGGTTTTTATGTTTCGTATTTGTTCTAATATTTTTTTCTGTTTGTGGAAAATTTTATTATTGTACTGTATTGAATATCTTTTTTGCTGTTCTTGTAGAATTGGTATAGACTTTGTTGTGTTGTTTGTAAACGCGTCTATTAAAATTTTGTCTATTAAAGTTATTGGATATTTGTTTTATAATAGGTTTAGTTTAAGTTTTTTTAATTTGTAGGAATATATTTTGGGGATGTAAGATTTTTTTATTCATGTAAATATTGTTTAATAGTGTTAATTTTTTTGGTGTGTGGGTTGTTGTGATAAGTATGTGGTATGTTGTTACCTTTTGTTGGTTTTTCATATATCTCAAAATCTAGATTATTTTCATTTTTTAAAATGTTTATATCTAAAAATGTGATACGGTTGTTGGTCATGTTGATGTGTTTAAATTTTAAAGGATATCTTTCTTCTAATAGGTGTATTATTATTTCTATTGGTTTGTTTGTTATGACTAGGATGTCATCTACATATCTCATCCATATTTTTTATGTGTTGTTTGTGTTGTGATTTGTTTAGTAAATTGTGTTCCATGTTATTTAAATAGATGTTGGAAAGGATTGGCGATAATTGGCTACCCATGGGTAAGCCTTCAATTTATGAATAAATTTTTTCTTTGAGTTTTTCTTTTTTTTGTAACTAAGGAATGGGGTCATCCAAATGGAATGCCCGTGCTTGGCGTTCACGGGTGGCAAGATAATTCGGGCACTTTTGTCACGTTGGCCCCGTTGCTTCCCGAGACTTGGCGCTTTGTTGCTATCGATTTATCCGGCCATGGACTCTTATCTCCATTTACCATTTGGTGCACAATACGACGGCTTCAGCTATGCTCACAAGGTGAGAAGGGTAATCCGGGATACGTTTTCTTACATAGGTCACAGCATAGGGGACTTATAGGCTTTCTGTTCTGTTCACTCTATCCGCAAGTGGTGAACCATTTAGTTACCCATGATGTCATTAAACTCATCACTGTCAGCGTAAAGATAAATTCTTTGCATCACTAGGTGCTTCGTTAGAACAGTATGCGACATACGACGAAAAAGAGAAAAGTCTAAACAGTTACCCGTTTATTGATTGCACTCAGCGTTTGATGGACAGTTCAAGCGGTTCGTTAACCTAGGAGTTTGTTGCAGTTCTAATGAAGAGAGGATGTCACCCTGATCTTAATAATGCCGATCGATTCTTCTACACGAGAGATAAACGTGTTCAAGTGATATGTATACCGATGTTAACTAAAAATTATTTGAAATCATTGTCGACCAAAGAAAACGGATATGTTAAGATCATTAGAGCTAAAGGCGGGCTGTTGTATGAGCGGCAAGAGATCTATGATGAATTTTTAGACATCTACAAGAAATATTGTCATAGATTTGGATATGTGGAAGTCGAAGGAACTCATCATGTTCATCTGAATAATCCTAAATATGTCGCATCTCACATAATTAACTTCATCATTCAACCTAAAAAGAGTTCGTTATGAGTTTTGGAACGGAAGTTCTTTTGGTGTGTTTATATTAATATGATAAGTTAATGATATATTCCAATAATGAATCATGATATCACTTAATTAACAGTTGTATAATACCAACAGACAATATGTCCAGAAGAACGTTGTACAGGGTGACTCCCATTCCCCAATAGACCGCAATATTTGGTCGTATAACTGCCGCAAGCTGCAATGCAGGCCTTGACTCTTCCATGCATGCGGTTATAAATATGCTGGATGTCGTCTTGAACATCGTGGGGCATGCTCAAATAACGACAAGTCTGGAAACCGTGCCAACCAGGGAAGTAGTGCCACATGGCAGTGTGTGGACGATCATTATCCTGCTGGATCAATCCTAAAAACAAGTATGATCGGGAGTTGTAATTGATCGAACCCCACACAATTATGCCAAGGATTGATCTTTGCCCCGTAGATGGATGAAATTTTGAAAAATGGTGCTCTGTTGCTCTTCTGCACACATGCACACGTCCATCACTAGTGTACAAGCAGAATCTGCTCTCATTACTAAAGACCACAGACTCCATTCGGCTCTTTCGCGGCGTCACTGCAACCACTTAGCACGGGGTTCTTGCAGAAGTGGGAGTCTAGCTAGACGAGTCTTGCAGCTAACAAACGGTTACCACTGGTCTGTCTTGACAAAGATGGTGACACTCCGGCCCTTATCTCTGCTGCGGTTGCTTTACCGCCCTTATCTATGCTCAAAGCTTCTCATACAATATGACAGTCTTGGTGTGGGTCACTAGTGCATGGGCATCCAGAAGCAGCAGTATGTGAGTGCGTTTCTTCAGTAAGCCACTGCTGATAACATTAAGCCGCAATATGCTTATGAGACCATCCAGCCTCTCGAAGTCCCACAATGCGACCTCTGTCAAACTCTGTGAGTTGTTGCACAGGAGCAGGGCGGAGTGTGTGAGGCATTGCAGTTGTGGTGACCACAACTACGTCAACTGTTCTAGTAAAATGCAGATGCCAAGCTGACGATTTCGTGGAAATCTGCTCTGCAAAATTCTTTGCCAGCAGGCGTATGGAAACCACCAGGAAAACTTTCTTCTGGATGTATCATCTTGCAAGTTAAATTATTTCTTGCATGCCATCAATGGTGCATGTGTGCAAAATTTTTAATAAATCGACCCATTCCTTCTATGTGGTGCATTTTTTTGCCAGCTATGTATGATGCGAGCTCTTGTACAATGCAATCTTTTTTTTTGACTTGTCAATAACTTTTGAGAAATAAGATATGCAAGAATATACAGAAGAATCTTAATTTTTTAGAATTTTAAAAATGCCTAATCTGGATCTTTACAATTAACGGCTGGTTGTTAAAGTGCCAGTTAAAGTTTATTGCGTTGCACCAAGCAAAGTTAGGATTTAACCGGACGTTAAGTAGCAGTTTAACTTAGATGGTCTTTACCACGATTTAAATCTATGGTTAGCAAAAGTAAATAGCATTCCAAAACAGAAATATAGTTTTAACTTATTGGATAAACTAATTATGAAACAGCCAAAATAGATCAGCTATTTAGGCAAGCTAAACGGATCAGCCAAATGAATCAGTTAAATAGATCAATCATTTTGATAAACTAAATGGATCACGTAAATGGAGCAGCCAAATAAATCAACCTACTGGATCAGCTATTTGGATTATCAGTTTGAATCAGACAATTGGATCAGCCATTACGATAAGCTGTTTGGATCAACCAAATAGATCAGCAGTTTGAATTAGACAGCTGTTTCAGCCATTTTGATAAGCTAAATGGACCAGTCATTGAGATGAGCTGAATGGATCAGGAATTTGAATCAGCAAAATAAATCAGCCGAGTGGATCAGCTATTAAGATCAGCCATTTGGCTAAGGTAAACAGATCAACCGAATGGATCAACGGTTTGAATTAAATAACTGGACAAGCCATTTGGGGATAAGCTAAATAGATCAGTCATTGGGAGAAACTAAATAGATCAACCACTTGGATAAGGTAGATGGATCAGCCATTTGAATCAGTTAAATGGATAAGGCAGATGGATAAGCTAAATATCAAACAGCTAATGGAAAACAATCAGCCATGTTGACCGGAAGTTGTTGGAGCAAAACTAACCAATCATAGTCCTCGTTACTTCTATTCCATCTAGTTAGCTAACCGAGACTTAACTAAAGATAGTGCAACGTTTTCTAGTTAAAGCTGATTGTTAACTAACCGAAAGTTAGAGTACAACCCTAGCGTCAATAACTTCGGACACCAAGTAATTTGGCTAAAAACACAGTGAAAAGTGCATACAGAGGATTGCAGGCTAATGAAAATAGATTTACTGAGTATATGTAACAATATCAACATCGATTTAGATTCGATTTAATGGTGTGAAATAATTTAATCAAATTTATGTAAGATTGCGTTGTCAACAGGTTTCGAAGAACTTCGTACACAAGAGATCGCCAGCATATAGAACTTTCCTGAAGGCTGTAGAAACGCCCAGAATGCTTTGCATCAGGCTTTAAAAGCACCGTCCACGCGATAGAACCCAGTATTCGTGTTGTTTTGAACCATGGGACTGAGTAACACTGAGATCTCTGAATGCGGAGAAGTAGCAGCTCAACACTTAAAGACTCCGTTTTTGTGCTGCTTTGTACTCTGTCTAGTAAGGTAACACCTGCCACACTTTTTGGGAGTCTCTTTTCGGTCGCTTGTACCCGCGATCGCACTATTTCGATCATTACCTAATTCATGAGTAATGGGAGCAAAGAATTGAAAACAGAGAGCTTGGATTTATTTCCCAGCACTCGTTTCCCTATCACGGATTGCCACAATTCACGTCTGACACAGCTGGCTGCACTAATTCGAGCATCCAATTTTTTGACAATGGTTTATTAATAAATAATGGATGTATTAAAAAAGGACGAGACACAAGAACCCAGAGTGGTAATACCCTGAAAAAACACACGTTTCGGATAGGGGCTATCCTTTGTCAAAGTAAAGAGAATAGATAATTATCCTGAATTATCTCTATTATCCTCTATGCTATGACAGAGGATAGCCTCTATCCAAAACGTTAGTTTTTTCAGAGCCTAATGCAAGGCAAGAAGTAACTTTAAACGAGTCGACAGTGAAAGCGAGTGCAAGGTAGGGTGGTGTACTTCAACACCAACTACCAGTACAAAAGCTGTGGCCTACCGGCGAATGCAGTGCCATGCGAGTTGATGCAAATGTTGCGGCTGCGTGCGGCGGGCGGAGGGAGCGAAGCGGCAAGCTACTGCACTGCTCTCAGGCGTCTGGCGATAGCGATGTGAACCTCAACGCGAAATCAACTGCTGCCAACTGCGTGAAACAGAAACAACAACATCCACTTCATCTACTCAAGCAACGGAATGCAAGCATGAGTCATCACTTAACTGATCAATCAACACCACCCCCTCTAGGTGGAGTTGCATGTTGATGACCAATTATAGCAACCGCCACATAAGTTGAACGATCTTCTTGGCATGCACAGTTAGTCATCTCATCAATATGCTTTGTCTGGATTTTTGCCCATGATGCAGTTGTTCTACTAAAGTAATAGTGGGGATATCGTTGAAGCGTGGAAAGCCTATTAAAAGTCATAATATAAAACAAATTGCATTCGAGTCGACTACTCTGCGTCATTTTTAATTAATTAATTTCATTTATCTATTATAAAGAGAAAATCGAAAATAGAAATTAAATATAATAAGGAAAACAATGTTTCGAAAACGAAAGCAGATATTTCATGGTTTAGCTAAGCGATTTACTTCCCGTTAACGTCTAGCAGCTGGCGTTAGAAATGATGTCATCCTATCGTTCAACCTACGTGGCGGCAGCTATAGTCTCGTCACCCTGATGCTGTCCGTGTGGTGTAACGTGTCTGGCTGTAACTCTAACTCCTCCGAGGCTATGAAAGATTTTCAAAATCTGTTATCGTCAGTCGATGAATATGGTTCATGGCACGAACCAGTCGCTAATATTATCTAAATTAGTTAATTGGTACGTGCACAAATGGTACCTCAATATTCCCGCCAAGCAATTTTCAACGGGGAAAACATATTAAGTAATATATCAAACAAATCGTAATGACAAGATAGAAGCAGTTATTCATTACTATTTTCGTCAGTCAATGAATATGAGACAAGCACGAACCAATCTTAAATATTATCTAAATCAGTTAAATAGCACTTGCACAAGTGGTACCTTCACGATCTCAATGGAGAAATATATTAAGTAATATAGCAAACAAATCGTAATGAAGGAATAGCAGGAGATATACATTACTATTTTCGCCAATTAAAAAATATGGTTCCGGGAATGAACATTTTGAAAATCTTTCATAGCTTCGGAGGAGTTAGAATTACAGACAGACACGTTTTCCCACACTGATAGCATAAAGTACCTTTCGGTACCTAATAGAAATATCTAAAATGATAGGATTAAATTATTTGTTTTGGTTTGCTTGTTTATTTTTATCTATATCTATAAAATCCAAATACCCCTTACTGACTGACTCACTCACTCACTCACTCACTCATCTCCAGAACTATGAAGCCTTCAAACTTGAAATTTGACAAGTATATTTCTCTTGGCTTCTAGGTGCTTGCTAAGAAAGGATTTTATTTATTCTTTCTTCTTTTCCATTGTAGATTTTTTTCAAAACTCAATTTACCTGAATCTCAATAAGATTTTTGCATTCCTTAAAAAAATTATGACGTTTGCTTAGAAATTGTGACGTCGTTGTTTGCTTTTGCGCTTATTCCAGGAGACAGCATCAACAGTAAGGCGTGGTTTCCACATCACCAAAATCACGCCAAAACGGAAACCTAACAGAAAATTTTTATGTTGTCACTTCCTTTCTATTCCGTTTTTGATCACCAAAATGTCGATGGAAAGTTTTTTGAGCTGTGTTGAAGAAAAATTTCCATTCCGTTTCGCCACAGAAGGCAGCATCGTCATGACGTCATCGCTGCTGTCGTTCTGGCACTTCGCCACCATTATTGTGTCTATCGAATCGAGTCTGCATTCTCTGCATCTCCCTTGGCGAACTTCGAAGAATATGGCAAAAAATAAAAAGAATATTGAAAAGAAGCTGCTCTGCATTCACCTGGATGAGTTTTCATAGGAAAAAAAAACTTCATAAATAGCAAAATTTTCATATTAAGTTAAAGCTTATTGTTGTAGCACAGTGGTATGTCGCTGGCGTCTTATTTTGCAGTTACAGGTTCGAGTCCTGCCCTCGGAAATTTTTTTTTCTTCCTAAATTCATCCTAATATGTACAGAAGTTCAATAATTTATTTTGCTACTACTATTATCTATATATAAATAGATTCCAAACTTTTGCGATTATTCCGTGAAACAGCATCATTTCGCGCAGGAATAAAATGTATCTTATTTTCTAATAGGCCTTTTCGTGGCGACCAATCTCTGGATGATGAGGAAAGGGGGTTCATTACAGTATTTTGGCTACAAAGGCATGTAATGAATAACGTAAAATCTGCATTTGCAAAATCGATACTTTGTCTCGATTATTTGATTTTCTGAAGTCAGGTGGAGAAGGGGGAAGATTGAAGTAAAAATATTATATAATGATTGACTTTTTCATAAATAGTTATATAATCCATAAATGAAAAAAAATTTGCCTATGTGGTTGGTCTTTCTTTTTCTTTTTTTTCTTTTTGACTCGCGTGATTTGTTTGTTTAGGTTATAAACTGTATATACCCAAAAGGCTCCTAACAGATGGGCGCACGTCTTCGAGGCCCCAGAATCAAAGTCCACATGTCAGGTCGGCTCGATCCGGTTGACCAACTATTGAAGCATCTCAGAGGAGCCGTGTGACGTCACATGGATCGTGATTGGTCGGATTTTTGCCACGTGGTTGGCCTTAATCTTTCTTATCTTGTTATGACTCGCGTGATTTGTGTTTGTTTAGAATGCAAACTGTACCATAGCCTATAAATACCTGCCACCCTACTCTCTTATCATTGTAGGCTATGATTGTACATACGGTTTTTTGGCCATGCATTTGGCCTTATTCTGTCCATTCCTTTTTCTACTGGCGTGCTTTGTGTCTGTTTAGGCCTACAAACTTTACACACTGGTAAGAAAGATTGTTTTATAAGCGCAGTTTTATATCAAGATTTTTTTTAATAAGCGCAGTTTATTCTTTCTATTCCCCCCCCCCCTAGATTTTGCGGTTTATTCTTTCTTTTAAACAATACCACAATGGATGCTGATGTTGAAAAAATTAATATTGATGGAGTGACAATACCTCATCGCGTTTTAAAGATCACTGGGGACGGTGCTTCCCTTTTCTCCTCTCTCTCATACTTGATCCACAGTACAGCTTCAATGACATATCGAGTGTGTACTGATATTGTGCGCCACGTCTGCAATAACTGGCACAGACTTAAGCCCTACACTATGACAATAAATAAGATTCCTTATAAGAATAAATATCAGTACATTACTGACATGTCGAAACCATATGTCTATGGCAGCACTTTATGTAAGCTCATGGTGGCGACAGAGGTGTTTCCTTTCAAGTTTGAGCTATATCGTGATGGAAATCTTCTAGCCTGCTATGGAGAGGAAGCTGAGGGGGTCAAAAGACTTACGTTCTCTGGTGATTGCATGGAAGGGCATTTCGATGTTCTTATTCCATACGTCTAACCCATTAACACCTTAATACCTTTTGAAGATGATGTTGCCTCTACCTCAGACAATTTCACCTCAGTTTTCCACTCACAACATGGTTTTTCTGAATATGACCTAGGCAAGCTTGACATTTCTGAACCTGCGCCGTCCTACCTTGGCTTTCCGGAACCTGGCCCAGTGAAGCAAAGCCTTCCTGAACTTGACCAAACTTCCGATATTCACAATTCAAATAAATCAACTGCCTTGCCTTCAAGTATAAATTCTAAAATTAAAAAACGTAGGAAAAGATTCCCAGATTCAATTAAAAGAAAACAAGTAAGAGAATCTGTTGGAAAATTTAGCTGGGGCCATCACAATACTTCTAACAGATCGAAACTTTAACACAAGACTTTTTGACCCTGCAGGAGGAGGTGACCCTGTCTTATATCAAGATTTACTTTGATTTTTTTGACACCCAGAAGTTTATATTCTAATTTTACCAGGATTTGGTATTGTTTCACGCATTATCAGTCAACAGTTTGGTAAAATAGAACCATTCTGAGATTAATAGGCGTGCAGTAAAAATGTGCACTGGCAGCCATCCTGAAGTTAATAAAGGGGCAGTAGAAAAGTATAACAAAACCCATCCTCGCCTCAATAGAACGGCTGTAAAAAAGTATAACGAAACCCATCCTCTCATCCATAGAAAAGCTGTAAAAAAGTATGACGAAACCCATTCTTACATCAATAGAAACACTGTAAAAAAGTACTCAGAAAAGAATCCTCAAGTTAAACGCGCAACTGTAACAAAATACTCACAGGTGAACTTGCTGCCGTGGGCAGTGAAGAAACTATCAGGTTTAAATTATGACCTACTAATTGAATATGCAAAAGACAAAACAGTTGATGTGAGACCTCGCGCAACCTGCAATTGGTGTCACGCTTTAAAATGGAAAGATGTGACCCCTGGCATGTGCTGTAGTAACGGAAAAGTACAACTGCCTCTTATTCAAGAATATCCTGAACCCTTGCACAGCCTCATTACTCACAAGCATCCTGAGTCTGAGCATTTCCTAAATAATATCAGAAACTATAATGGTAGCTTCCAAATGACTTCTTTTGGTGCAAAAGAAATAAAAGAGGCAAATTTTATGCTAACTTACAAGGCTCAAGGACAGGTCTACCACAGAATAGGGAGTTGTATGCCAGGACCTGAAACAGCAGCCTTTATTTCTTCAGATATACTCTGTTTGTGATGGCAATCACGAGAGAGACATCCGCTGTGGTTATTTCCTAGAAGTCAAGCCAGAATTAATAGATCAACTTCAGGGGCTCCTTCATGACAACAACAGGTATATCAAGGATTTTAAAGCTACTGTTGAGTCTGTTCCCAAAGATCTTCAAGATTTTAAAATATTAATTACTGCTGACAAAAAAGCCTTCGCGTGCTCGTAGAGGACGCCTCAATCCTCCCACCTTTAACGAGGTTGCTGTTTTGATTGTTGGACAAGTGTTTGAAAAGCGAGATATCGTTCTTCACAGCAGGGACAAGAAACTGGTGCGGATTAGTGAGATCGATCGAGCCTATGATTCATTCCAGTATCCTCTCATGTTCTGCCGTGGAGAAAATTGGTAGTGTATCAACATCTCTCAGCACGACCCAAACACAAAGTACCACTAAAGAAAACCGTGTCGGCATCTGATTTTTATACATACAGGCTGATGGAGCGAGACAATGAAGAGCCATATATACTTTTGTTCCGTAATCTTCTCAACCAATTTTTAGCTGACATGTTCACAAAAATAGAAACTGAAAGATTGAATTTTTTAAAAACTACCAAAAAAAATTAAGAAGTGAAGACTACATTCACTTAAAGGACGCTCTGAGAAAGGATGATGGTCAGCTTTCAGATTTGGGTAAGATGGTGGTGCTGCCATCAACCTTCACTAGGGGACCACGCTATATGCATGAGCGTACCCAAGAAGCCATGAACTATGTCCGCCATTTTGGACGACCAGATATCTTTATAACGTTCACGTGCAAGAAATATGTGATCGACTTAAAGAAGGTCAAATGTCTCACTTCAGGCTCGACTTAGTAGCCCGGAATTTCTACTTGAAGGTGAAGCAGCTGATGAAGCTCCTCACCAAACAGTCTATCTTTAGGCCAAGTAGTGTCATATGTTTTCCATAGAATGACTACCCCTGTTTACATTCTCCTGTGGCTGGAAGAAAAGATGAAACCAGACATAAATGACAAGGCAATTTGTGCAGATATACCTGACCCGAAACTTGACCCGCTTTTTCATGAGATTGTCAAATCCACCACGATCCACAGTCCATGTAGATCTATCAACAGAAACTCGCCCTGCATGGTGAACGGATCCTGTAGCAAGAAATATCCCTGTTCTTTTTCAAGTGATACACAGACTGGGAATGATGGCTACCCTCAATACCGCAGGCGTTCTCCTTCAGATGGTTTATTTACTGTTGAAATCAACGGATTAGAACTTGATAATCGCTGGATGGTACCATACAACGCTGTTCTGACTCACACTTTTTCTGCGAATATCAACGTTGAATACTGCAACTCGGTTATATCCATAAAATATACATGTAAGTATGTCAACAAAGGATCTGACCAGGCAGCTTTTACCGTTGAAAACAAACTGAACGAGGTGATGAGATATGAGACAGGGCGCTACATCAGTACTTCTGAAGCTGTCTGGAGAATGTTTTGCTTTCCCATACATGAACGGTTCCCCCCATCTAGCTGTTCCGGTTATGCATCTAGCTGTTCATCTCGAAAATGGCCAAAGAGTGTTGTTAAAAGCAATACCGAAGCAAATGATGTTGAAAGGATAAGCAGTCCTCCAAAAACTACATACTTAGGCTTCTTCGATCTCTGTAAAGTAGATGTTTTTGCAAAAACTCTCCTGTACTCTGAAGTTTCTTCATATTTTGTTTGGAAAAACAGCGCATTTTGTAAAAGAAAGCAAGGGAAACCTCGCCAGGTATCCAGGAATGAAAAAAGATCTGGTAACTCTGAGTGCTACTTTTTACGCCTCCTTTTGCATGAAGTTAAAGATCAAACTTCATTTACATACTTTAAAAATGTAGATGGTGTTGTTCACCCTACTTTTTAATCTGCATGTTTAGCACTTGGGTTACTCGCGGAAGACGCTCATTGGGATCGCACACTAGAGGAAGCTTCGCTCTCAGATTCTGCTCACACAATCCGTAAGCTGTTCGCCATCATGCTGGTGTTTTGCCTGGTTAGCAGCCCTACGAATATATGGAAAAACCATCGAGACAGCCTGGCGGATGATGTAAAGCAGTCAGTAGAAAGAGAGTGTAGACATAAGGAGGACGTCATGAACATAGTGTATAATAAGTGTTTGATTCTACTTGAAGATCTGGTGTATTCAATGTCTGGCAACCACATCAAACAATATGGCCTTCTTACACCATTGTGGCGGCCCGCCCCTCTGATTATGTTGTTCCATATTTTTAAAAACAATCATAATTCTTAATAAAAGAATATTAACAGTTTGGGGATGATTTTATAACTTTTGTTATAAAAACAGTTTATAATTTAAACCATTGGAATTGTTAAACAATACGCTCATGAAGTGGAGATATTTCATTTTCAGAATTGCTTGACAACGGCATTTATTTACAGTTAGCCCTATCGAGTATAGACGAGATCGTCTTTTCACCTTGAACCCCCCACCCCCCTCTGCGATAGCGAGCTCTGTGCCGTGTCTTTCAGTTCTTGAGCACCTATTAAATTGTCTAACCAATCAACGATGATTATTCTATCGTCAGTGAACGGCATCTCTTTACAAGTTTAGAGAGACTAAGAAATCAGTTCTGATCGTGAGGTTGAGTAGGAGCAGTTGATGTCGAAAACTCAGAAGAAACAGTTGACAGCGAGATATGTAGAGGTTTTGTCAAATAGAATGGGAGAAGACGAGACAAACCATAAAAAGTCGTGTGTTGTTATAGAGTAAGACACTTTCACTAAATAATCGACCTTTAGATAGAAACAGTTTATAATCCCTTTAAAGATCAAAAAAAAAATGAATGATATTATTATGATTATTATTATAACTTAAGCCAATGTTAGTTAAAAGCACTTTCGCGGAGCCCGGCGGAAGAAGAGATCAGACCACCCCCCGCCAATCATTGCCGCGATCGACGAACGACATCGGAGTCACCAAGAAGAACGGGTAATGGTGCACGTTCTATTTCTCATTCTCTTTATATCGCAAAGGTCACAGAACATATAGGTTTGTAAATATGATGATTTGTGATAAAAGTCTTGTTTTAGCTTAACTTTCATTTAAAAGAGAAAAATTAATTGAATTGTCAGTTTGGAACCTTTAAAAAGCTATAAAGGCAGTGCCTAAAATAATAATTGATTTGTGAGATAATAAGAAGAACATTAAATTAAAAGTATAAAATAATTGATCTTTAATTTTGAACCTTGAGTAGAGAGAGTAAATTTCAAGTATTATCTGTTGTGAGAATTTATTATAAAGCATTTATAAATCATTCTGATTAAAATTTGTACAGAGTTATACATATACTATATTTGCTGTATATAATATTTTGTTTTAGAATAAATGTGTGTTTACATTTATAAACTCTGTTTCATGGTTACTCCAAACCTTTATCTTCTAACTTTACAATAAACCCCGGTGCACTTTCACGACCGGGTCGAACCTAATAAACCTCGGCTACCCGTTATTTTACAGCAGAAGGACAGACCAGATTCTAGTTAAACTTGGTGTATTTTTGATGGCGCAGACGACTGCATTAATTAGGGTCTGGGACTCGTACAACTAGCGCAGTGGCGACAGGATTGGATTTAATTGTTAAAATGCTGATATTTTAGAAATATAGTACCAATCCGTACATTTGATGCAATTGTGACAAGATTTGGTCTAAATATTGATACTTTGAAAAGGTTTGGAGAAACAGTGGAAATATTGTGTGTTAAAAAAGAGAAACGATCATTATAATTTTCCTTTGGGATAAAATATTTAATTGTGAGAATTTATAGTATTTTAAAGTCTGTTGGATCTTGTTTACGTAGTAGTTAAGAGTAGCAACATTAAAATTTTTGTTATAAGCTATTGGGGAATTTTATCCTTTATTATTATTATTATTATGATGGCAAACAGAGATGCAGAAGGGAACATAGTAGGAGAAGGAGCTATAGGAGATGTGCAGGTACAGGCGAACGTACAATTACTGGGTCTTTATGTAGAGATCCCAATTTTCGATGGGAGTCAGAGCGTCACAGAATTTTTTCCTAGAGCGGAAGAGATAGCAGCAGCAGGTCATTGGGAACCAGGTGTTACCTTAGCTATGGTAAGAGTTCGTTTAGCCGGTGAAGCATTATATTATGCACGAGAGAGTGAGGATATGGTCGGTGTAGAAACATATCAAGATTTTAAAAGAATAATGATTGCGAGGTTTTCACGTCCCACTCCGGACAAAAATGAACGATTGTTTTCAGAATGTCATCAAGAAAGGAATGAGAGTGTGTTGCAATTTGCAACTAGACTTCAAGCTTTAGGCAGACATCTATTGATGCCAGTTGAAGGCGAAGGACCAGTCCAGGAAGCTAAAAGAGAATACGGGAGAGAATTAATGGCGAATCGATCAAAAGAAAGATTTATTGCAGGATTATTACCCCATATTCAAAAGGGAATGGTGTATATGAACCCTAGAAATTGGGATGAAGCAGTTAAAGCAGCTGAGAGTATTGAAGAGGCAGAGAAAACTGTAAAAGGGAAAACTGTAACAATAAATATGTTAACAGATGTGGAAAAAGAACAAAAATTAATGGATAGAGTAGAACGTAATATTGGAGTAAAAATAGAGGAAACTATAAAAAAGATTGTGAATCAACAAAATAAAGAATTTGAAAGGGGACGAGGAGAAGAGGAGCGAAGAAAAAACGAGTTGGAAAGACGAGAATCAAATAACACAGCAGGTGGGAGAGGAAGAGGTGGAATGCATAGATCATTTAAAGAAGTTAGGTGCTATAATTGTCAAAAAATGGGGCATATTTCGACACAGTGTTATGCAAATAAGTCGAGGGATATTATTTGTAGATATTGCCATTTTAAAGGGCATATAGAAAAAGATTGCCGGAAAAAGGCAAGGGAAATAGATAGAACAAGAAGACAGCGATTGGAAAAGGGAAATGCGAGTCCACAGGCGGTAACAAAAAACGCGGCAGGACCCTCCTCGGCTCAGTGAGGTCGAGACGGGGAGGTGTAACAGAGAACACGGGAGAAAAAACAAAAAAAAAGTTTATCGGAGAACGTTAGTTGCATTATGGTAGAGGCATTAATAGGAACTTTTAAAACAAAAATGCTAGTTGACACAGGAAGTAAAGTTACCTTATTATCAGAAAACATGATTGATAAATTAAAAAAGAAAGGACATATATTTAAAGCAATTAAAAAACCTAAACTAGAACTTATGGGAATCATGGGATGTGGATTTTCCACTAAGGGAGCATATGAAGTAGCTATGAAGTTAGGTAATCGCGATTATGTGATTGAATGCTATGCTTGGGAGAAGCAATGGCCACTCACTTGTGAAGGAATTTTGGGTCAAGATATGTTTGTGCCTAGAAAACTCACTATTGATTTTGAGGAGCAAGCTATTAGAGACGGTGATAATAGAATATATTTTGTAGATGATGAAGAGGGTTTAGGTAATAATTTTTTAACATGTAGGAAGAAAGTTGAGGAAGATTATATGGAAATGGTGCCAGTGCACTTAAAAAAGAGAATTATTATTCCTCCATTATCTGAGGTTGTGAGCGAAGGAATAGTGAAAGGAAAAGGATTAAATGGGAGACAGGGTGTGATTGAGGCCTATGATTTAAGAATACCGGGATTAAAGACTGCCAATGTGTTGGTAGAGGTGACAGACAAACATACTGTACCTATACGAATAATAAATTGTTCTCAAGAAGAATTAATTTTAGACAAAGGAAAGAGAGTAGGGAGCTTACAGGAAGCAGAACAACCCCCTTACGTTATGAATCATATAATTGAAATAAGGAATGAAAAAACGAAAGAACCATTAAGTAAAGAAGAATATTTAAATCTCTTTAAATTAGATCATATGGAAGCAAAGGAAAGAGAGCAACTTGAGGAGTTATTATGGAAATTCAAAATCTGTTTCGCACAGAGTGAATTCGATCTCGGATATGCACATGCTTTTCATCACCGTATAGATACTGGAGATGCGAGACGTATTGCGCAAGCGCCGTACCGTATTCCGTACGCACAGCGGGAGATAATGGATCAGATTATTGACAGTTTACTGAAAAATGATGTAATTAAAGAATCAACGTCTCCATGGGCAGCACCCGCCCTTTTAGTCAAGAAAAAGGATGGAACCTTTAGGTTTGTTGTAGATTATAGGAAATTAAACAAGGTGACACGCCTTGACATTTTCCCTTTACCGTTAATATCGGAGGTACTTTCAGTGCTAGGAAAAGCAAAAATATTTAGCGTACTGGATGCAAATCAAGGATATTTTCAGTTAGGAATAGAGGATGGACATAAGACTGGATTTGTGGTCCCCGGAGGTAAATAAGAATTTAAACGATTACCTATAAGATTGGCTAATTCGCCGAGTGTTTGGGAAAGGACTGCGGAACATATTATTAGACAGATAAAAGGAAAGTTTGCACTTGTCTACTTAGACGATTGTTTGCTTTATTCAGCTGATTATTTACAGCAATTTAAAGGACCTTGAGTTCTTATTTGAACGCATAAGGGAAGCAAATATTAAAATGAAGCCAAAGAAGTGTCAATTCGTAAAGTCAGAAGTCAAGTTTTTAGGCCATATCGTCTCTGAGAGCGGTATTGCGCCAGATCCAGATAAAATACACGCAGTAAAAGAATTTCCTAGACCAACTTCAGTTAAAGAAGTACAATCCTTCTTAGGATTAGCAGGATATTATCGACGTCATATAGATCCGTTTAGTCATATAGCTAAACCTCTTTCGAATCTGACGAAAAAAGATGTTCCATTTGAATGGACAGAGGACACAGAAGCTGCATTTCAAGCTTTAAAAAATGCTCTTATTACAGCACCAGTTTTGAGGAGCCCAGACTTCTCTAAAGAATTTATTGTATCAACAGATGCAAGTGAAATGGCGCTCGGAGCAATTCTATCACAAAAGATAGATGGAGAAGAATTTCCTATCGCGTATGCGAGTCGTCTCTTTAAAAAGAGTGAAATATACTATAGCACAACTGAAAAGGAGTGCTTGTCAGTAATTTATGCCGTGAAACAATTTAGAGTATATTTAAACGGAAGACAATTCAAAACAGTCACTGATCATCGACAATTGAAGTGGCTGTTTAATATAAAAACGCCCAGGTCGAGTTTATCTAGATGGGGGATGACGCTCCAAGAATTTAACTTTGAAATAATACATAAACCAGGACGCATACATGGCAATGCTGATTGTCTCAGTCGTGTAGCCATTGGTGCAATCGCGGAGTATGAACCAGTCATTTCTGGTGAATTAATTGCAGAGGAGCAGAAACGAGATTCAATATTAAGCCTTATTATTGAAAGATTAAAGTCCTATGGATCAATGGACTCTGAAGGTTATTTATTAGATGATGACGACATGCTATACAATTTAAAAGAA
>JAHWFO010047441.1:32203-62151 GCA_023313115.1 Rhysida immarginata | reverse complement strand
TAGAGGAGACTGTGTTTGCTCGTTATTCGATTCCGACACAATTACTCACGGATCGTGGAGCGAATTTTACTTCAGCCTTAATAAAGGAATTATGCAGATTATTGGGGATAAAAAATTTATTCACTACAGCATATCATCCGGCGTCAAACGGAGCTGTAGAACGCTACAACAAAACGATGGTAGCAATGTTGAAACATTATGTTAATAAGCAGCAATGTAATTGGGATATTTTTCTACCATACATTAGTTTCGCTTATAACTCGACTCCACACAGTGCAGTGAAAGAAACACCTTTCTTTTTATTCTATGGAAGAGAGCCAACCCTACCGTTAGAAATATTAACGACCCCCAGGCGTGTACTCTATGATTTAGAGGATAATTATGCTCATGAAGCTGAACTTAGACTGCAAGACGCCTACGAGATAGCGAGTAAAACTCTCGAGGAGCAGCAACAAAAACGAAAAGGTTATCATGACCCTAAGCAGCGACCTTACACCTTTAAAGTTGGTGATTATGTCTATTTACATTCACCTTTAGTCAAGAGAGGCTAAACAAAAAAATTAGCTGACAATTTTAAAGGACCGTATGAAATAGTGAGGCAGTTGTCTCCAGTGAATTTTATTATACAAGAGGTCAATGGACATGAGAAACAATTGGTTCACGCCAACCGACTTAAACCAGCACATGGAATGCAAAGACAAGTGGAGAATCAATCTTTTCAAGATCTTGAGTCTGGACATAGACCAGAGAAAGAAACCGAAAACCTTCACCCTCCTATCGACAATCTTACGTATTGGCATAGGAATTGGCAGATACCGAGAGGAAACATTATACCTCCACCCCCCGTAGAGCCAGTGAGACAAGAGGAGCCTGTACGCCCTCCACATAGATATAATCTAAGGAGTAGAGGACCTGTCAATGAAGAAGACTGGGTTAGAATATCTCCTCGAGATTCTGTAGTCATTAATCATGCTAGAGGAAATCAAGGGGCTAAGATGGTTATTCCGTTAAGGAATACTCAAACTACAATTAAAATAGGTGAAGAAGAATTGGAGAATAGATTAGAACTGTCAAAATGGTGGGACTGGATGACGCACCCGATCGCATCACGAGGAATGCGAGTATGTGTTTAAAAGAGAGAATAATAAAGAAATTTATTGACTGTGAGATGGAAGTGCCCAACAAAACTGTTTAGTTGTCTTAAAAAGGAGATCGGGATGCTGACATCTCCTGTTTTGATACTTATTATCATTATGGGGAATTATTCTTAGAGCAACAAGAGTCATTAACGAAGGGAGAAAAGTGTTATTCTTATTATTAAAGGTTCAGGAGGTAGGTGAGAGCACAGACGCTTCGAATTACAGTTCGCATAGGCGACGAAGCCGTGAATAGCCCATCGTTCTATCGCTTACGATAAAGAAATGGGAGTAACGGAATTAGTTTGAAAAAGTAGTGTACGTATTAATGGGATTTGTCTGGAGGACCCATTTATTGTTTTACTTAACATTAAAATAAATTGTTAAGGAGTTATAAAAAGGTGAGTATTGCCTTTAAGGCATGAGAGGAATTACAGGAGAAATTGCCGTAACCACATGGATACGGGTGGACGGATGGTGGACGAGTGTTAGCCATCCCTTATCCTCCCTTCTTGCTCGGGAGCGACAGGAATTGCTAAAGGGGATTTGCGTTTTCTACCCCTCCAGTTTGAGAAGTTATTTCAGATCAAGAGTAGGGATCACTTTACACGTTTCATGAGGAAACGTATTGGCAATTGTCCAATTGGCGTATTTGTAACTCAAAATTTGTTACTAAAAGTTCCAGAAAGTGCAACTTTGTCAATTTCTCTAACTTTTGAGAAATTCGTTATTTTTCGTTTGGCATTTTTTTTTCTTTTCGCCAGTTTTATTTCGAAAATGGAGTTGGGTCGAGTGCGAGTCCGCTTACGACCGTTGACCCGTTCCTCGATGTAGCTTCATTAGGCGGAACTTAGGGGATAAGATGGAAAAACTGAGTACAAAGTTTTGATACTCTGGCTATATCTCTAGACACCAATAGTAAGGAGATAAATAGTCACTCAATAAAAATGGTGTATAGGCACTTAAAGTGAACACGATTTCACTCAGAGATTGCGAATCTCTTTGATTTGATTCTACCTCGTTTTCTATTACTATTTGTGAATATTTGTCTGTATGAATATCATTGGAATGATGGAGATCTTCTGATAATGTCATTAATCATGTTTACATTTCCTGCGACCAAGGTTTTTAAAGTACAGTAGAGCATTGACTTTTGGTACCAGATGAAGTTTTGCAGAAAAGAATTAGGAAAAAGAATGATTTAAAAGGTTTTTCTCCAGAGTGAAGAATTTTAATCACAATGTTTTGTTTTCCTTTGAAAGAAATTAGAGTAATGATGTGTGAGCAATTTCATGAGTCACTTTCGTTTGAGATAAATCGCGAGATAGGCATGGCAGATGAGAGAGAGAAAAGTTTTTAAATGATTACTGAGTACGGGTACGCACCCCACTAATGTCATTCATTATGCATGTTCAGCATTTGTACTATAGGATCATTTTTAACGGCATGATGCCAATACTATTCATTTTCCTTTCCCTCTTGAGTTTCTTTACGCCGAAGTTGGGAATAAAAGTTATTCCAGGTAAATCAGTAAGACCGTTTGAATAAAACTATGATCTTTTCTTTCGACTTATTCTTTTTGTATTGACCAAATATGTATTAAATAGATATGAAAATCAAATACGAGCATTGCTCATAAGGAATTCGTAACTAAGGAAAATGGTGAGTGTTGCTGTAAAGCTTACTCATCATACTAGTGAAATTAATGTGATTTCTATATTTTTAGAATTATTGGGTTATCTCCCTATTGAAGGTTTTAATTGCTTCCTCCGGTTCATGATTATCTATTACGTTTATTGGATTAACATTCCAGGCGTTTTGTGCTCGCCTAACGACTAAGGAATCGCATCCCTCATTTTTGGCTTCGTTCGCTCGTTCCGGTTTTCAGCATCAGCCATCGACTTTTGTGGAATTTTACTACATCTGAGCTTCCACCGAACATCGGAATTTCCTTCTGATGAATGACTATCAAATCTTTCCATTGCATACGGGTATTTCAAATAATTATGTTTTAAGGAGAGACAGGAAGTTTTAAGTATTGAACTTAGTGTAAAGAGAGAATTGTCAGGTGAAGGATATTATTAAAAGAGTTAGAACAAAGGACTACATTTGAGCTGAGTGAAAAATGATGAGAAGAAATGGATTTGGTGACAAGTCTTGAAGGTTGTTTCAAGATGACACCCAGACCTGGCAACAGAGTCCAGATCTGGAGGGTAGGAGTTTAGGTGAGTATCAGGACACAGATCAGAAGGTAGTGTTTTTGAAAAAAGCCAGACATGAAATTGGAGAAGTGGGAGGAGATAACTAGTGAGCACTTACCTTGAGGTGAATTGGAGTCACACTCCTCTAGGTCATCAAGACAAGCAGATCGTACAGCCTTATTCGTTTCGCTACTGTAGGTAAATATCGTTTTACGTTTTGTTCTTGAATGAGAGTAAAAAGTTTTGAAAAGAAAAGTGTGTGAGAAAGAAAAGCTTAGAACTGAGCAACTGTGAGGTTTAATCTGTCTGATATTTCTCCGACGATATTGTCCATTTTCGAACATTTGTATAAACCACATACTACTTGACTGATGAATCAACGCAGAAATATCGTGCCGGCAGGTCATGAAGCCACCTACGCTGCGCAATTAGGGAATCGGGCCTGGAATGATCCAGCGCCTCCCGGAGCACAAGCTAGAGTTACAGTGTCTCGACTCCTGCAACAGGTAGCGGAGGCACAAGAACGATTGCGTTTAGCGGTCCAAGGATTAATGTGGGAAAAGCGGAGACGTCGTAGATATATTGGAGAAGCTCCCACCCAGTATGATCATTTGGGCGACCGAATGCGATTCGTATTCGAAAATTCCAAGAAAAACGTCCGATGGACTAATGTAGAGCGACAGAGAATGGTCGAGAGAGAAATGAACGTCGCCGTTGTATTTCTACCCCCTCCACCGTGTGTCTTACCATGAGTAAATGGAAATGGGATGTTTCCAAAAGAATTGTCACATATAATAAAATTAAATGGGCAATTAATTCATTCGAACCAATCAAATCTCCTGGGACGGATGAGGTGATTCCCATTCTGTTGCAGAAAGGGGTTGATATCTTGGCACCCATACTGTGTAAAATCTACAGAGTATGTTTGGTGCAGGGGTATATTCCTGAGGCTTGGAGACAAACAAAGGTTGTTTTTATCCCCAAGCCCGGAAAGTCGACTTATTTTGAGGCTAAATCCTTTAGACCTATTAGCCTCACTTCCTTTTTTCTTAAAATAATGGAAAAACTGGTGGACAGATATCTTAGGGAGGAGGTTTTGATAACGAAACCCCTGTCAAGATATCAATTTGCTTACCAGCAAGGTAAATCAACTGAAGCGGCAATTTTCGAGTTGGTACTTCTTGTTGATAAAACACTAACAATGAAGGAAACTTCATTAGTAGCCTTTTTAGATATCGAAGGAGCCTTTGATAAAGTATCTACCTATACTATTATCAGGGCTCTTGAGAAACGGGGAGTTGATAAAGTTATTATCACATGGATTACTGAGCTGCTTACAACTAGGAAAGCAGAAGCTGAACATCTTGGGGACTCATGTATGGTTCGGGTGGCGATGGGGTGCCCACAGGGTGGAGTCCTTTCACCCTTGTTGTGGTGCCTTGTCGTCGACGAGCTTTTATGTGAGCTGGAGAAAGATGGAATACACTGCCTTGGATATGCTGATGACATTGCGATCATCACTAGAGGAAAATTTCTCAGCACTGTCTCGGACATTCTTGAAGGAATTCTCAAGAAGGTAGAGAGATGGTGTAAAGAGGTAGGTCTGTCTGTTAATCCAGACAAAACTGTTATTGTTCCTTTTTCTAGGAAAAAGAACTTAAATTTTAGAAGTATTAATTTCTTTGGTAAAAAGATAACTTATACTTCTGAGGTCAAATATCTCGGTGTCTTCCTTGATAGCAAGCTTTCATGGAGGAAACACCTGGAATATTGTTTATCACGTGCTAAAATGATCTTCTGGACTTGTAGAAGAGTCGTTGGCAAATCATGGGGGCTGAGCCCTAAACTTATTCATTGGGTATATACTAGTGTTATATGTCCAATGATGACTTACGGCTCTGTTGCATGGTGGCCTAGAACACAACTTAAGACAGTTAGGAAAGAACTAGCTAAAGTTCAAAGAATGGCATGTCTTACTATTACAGGTGCAATGAGAACAACTCCGACTAGTGCTTTGGAACTTCTCTTGGACCTGAAACCTATTCACTTGCTGGTTGAAGCAGAGGCTGCAATGACAATTTATCGAATATGCAGCCCTGACAACTGGCGTAGGTGTTTAGATAATACAGTATATGAGAAACTAATAAAGGGGGTGTTACGACATCCGGTTTTTCATATGACTGTTGATAGAATGCTTCCGAAATATGATTTCGATAAGCAATATGTTGTTTCCATTCCGACTAGGGAGGAATGGAACACTATGACGCTTTTGTCATTTAGAGATCACGAAACATGGTTTACGGATGGATCTAAAACGGCGTCTGGAATAGGCGCAGGTATATGTTGCCCTAGGAGGAAAATCCGACGGTCTTTCCCCCTTGGCAAATACTCTACAGTCTTTCAGGCAGAAATTTTTGCAATTATTGCCTGTGGAATAGAGCTGAATATTCAGAAGCTTCGAAGTAAGAAAATTTTAATATGCTCTGATAGCCAGGCTGCGTTGCATGCACTTGATAGTGTATGCTACAAATCCAAGCTTGTCTGGGAATGCCATCGTACCCTCTGTGATTTAGCAATTAACAACAAGGTAAAACTGTGTTGGATTCCTTCTCACAGTGGCTACGAGGGCAATGAAATTGCTGATTGTCTTGCCAAGGATGGCTCTGTGACTCCATTTGTGGGTCCTGAACCGTCTTTGG
The DNA here is from genome assembly GCA_023313115.1 of Rhysida immarginata. Lineage (NCBI taxonomy): Eukaryota > Metazoa > Arthropoda > Chilopoda > Scolopendromorpha > Scolopendridae > Rhysida > Rhysida immarginata. Next base: position 56,115 of record JAHWFO010047441.1, on the reverse strand, counting down.
GATTGTCCCAAAGTCTCATTAAGCTGACTATCCATAATTGTATGGATAGACAGCATTTTGATTCATGGATTAAAGAGTATGGCCAAAGACAAGCCAAGGTACTCAATCCAAAATATCCTGTTTCGAGGAAAAGTGAGTTGTTAAAACTCACAAGAAATGAAATTAAAAAAGTCGTTGAACTCCTTACAGGTCATTGTCATCTTAATAGACATATGACCTTAATAGGTGTTGCAACTGACGCTACATGCAGGAAATGTCATGAAGCAGAGGAGAGTTCTACTCATGTTCTCTGTAGTTGCTTAAATCTATCATTTCTTAGATTTAAACATTTAGGGAGCTTTATACTCCAACCGGCAGAAATTCAAAATGTTACTGCCAGGCAGATCTTAAGATTTGCAGATGCATCTGGTCTACTTGTGAGACGAGATTTATAAAGGATTTGGGGACAGTACAATAGACCTGAGGTCGCGGTGCTTGGTTTCTCTGTAACCACCCCTTTTAAATTCAATTCAATACCACGGGATGAGGAGCATCCAGGAGTTCCATCTACAAGGAATAAGCGAGTCGTGCGAGTGGTAACCGAGGAACCAACTTTACCTCCAGATTTAAGCCAAGATGAAGGAAAAAGAAGAAAGAAGAAGATGGGAGAAAACGTGAAGCCTTCCAACCGGAATACACGTTTGTTGAAATTGTTGAAAAAAAAAATACAGGAGCAGGAAGAGCTGGAGCGTATGCAGGAAAAAGCAATTCGAGGAATCCCGAATTCCGAAGAAAAAAAGGAAATGGAAGATGATGAGAGAGACTGGGAATGGTGCGAGTAAGTCTATAACAAAAAAAAAAAAGAGAACGATATTTTTCCTATTATTACTATTGTTATTTAAATGAATTTTTCGAATAGTGATTGTTGCAATTTTAAAAATGGATTTAGATTAGTAATTATAACCTTTTGCTTTATAGTTGTAAATTTGTCTTAGTCTTTATTAAAACTCACGTTATTCAAAATTATCATTGAGATTTTGTGTCATTAAGTACTTAGATTATAATTTGATTTAAGGTTATATTTTATTTCTAGAACCTGAAGAAACATTCTATCCGCATTATTCGTAACCACAAAGGATAAGAAACTTATTGCGTATTTGCTTTAAAGAATTAAGTCCGATTAAGTCAACCATGAAAGTATTCATAAGTGTTTGGGTATTGGTATTAAGTATACAATTAGGGTTTGAGTCAGAATTAAAGTTAGATAAAGGAGTAGTGTTTTCAAAGCAGAATGAGCTTGTAATATCCGCAAATAATTGGAAGATTGTTATCGATATCTCATTTGAGTCATTTGTAGCAGGTATTGCGCGTATTATAAATGGTTTAAGGCAAGTTAGAAGCGACTATGAGGCCATTTTAGGTGAGAAGCCTGTTATGAATAAGGAATTGCGATTCTTAAGAAATGATATTATGGGAGTACAGAATTTATTAACTCATCAATGCGTTAAGCGCGGATTAATTAATCTAGGAGGAGATATGTTAAGAACTTTGTTTGGCGTAGCCACAGATAAAGAACTGGTTAATTTAAATAATAAGATTAACGTTTTACGAGAGAATCAAGAAGGAGTGTTACATTTGATTAATGAACAGACTACATTATTAAATGAAACCATTAATGAAATGATTATTATTAAGCGAGTAGAAAATTGGTTAATTAAGCAGTATTTTACAGATAAGAACCGTACTATAGCATATAATGCTTTGTCTAATGTTTTGGGTTATACAGAAAAAATATTTTTCAGATTCCAATTAGAATTCTTTAAGTTGAAGGAAGCAATTCGCAGTTTGAGCCAAGGTAAGCTAAACACTTATATCATATCGGAAGACACTTTAATAGAAACTCTGCATGATATAGAAAAACGTTTACCAGAAAATATTGCTTTGATTGCGTCGCCTGACTGGGAAACCGTGTATCATTATTACACTTGGTCATCAGTCACAGCGGTTGCTTTGGAGCAACACATGCGTCTATTTATAGACATTCCTTTGATAACGTCACATTACGTTTTTGAAGTTTACAAAATAATCAGTTTACCTGTTAAAATTCCTAATGTTGACGCATATGCATATTTTTATGCGCGTGCACCTTTTCCAGCAATCTCAAAAGATCGACAGCTTCATTTGATTTTGAATCATATTGACATGTTACAATGTAAAACTGGAGCATTATTTCAGATTTGTTCACTTTCAACAGCAATTTTTAAAGTACCGAGTCAAAGCTGTGATCTTTTACTTTTTCGTGGAGCGGAAAATTCAATTTATGAATTGTGCGAGAAGCATATTGTTCGCACCCCCCCCTCCAATCTTTATTAAAAGTAACATTTTAGGACAATGGACACAGCGATTCGGCACAGCGATCGCAGCCTTCAAAAGAAAGTAAAACAATTAAAATAAGCGGCACGGGAAAAATTCAAATTCCGAGTGCATGCATTGGAGTCAGTGATGATGTAGTTTTATCGCCCTTTGTTCAAGGCATCACTACGATAGGATCGCCATTTTCGAATTTAAATACTTTAATAGAGCCTGATATTAAAGAAATCTTCAATCATTCTGAATTTCGTGAAACTATGAATGAAATAAATAGTTTAAATAAGTCTTTATTAGATTACTTACCCGCAAATTCTCAGCACATGTCGTTGGAACAAGCAAGCGTTTCATTGCGTGAGATCCGTCAGCAAACAGAAGCGTTGACACGAAATTTGCGTAGGCGAGACATCGATGAATCGAAAGCTTCTCATTATGACGTATTATCCGTTATTTGCGTCGTAATTATTATCCTTGTTATCTTTGTATTTTTTTTAAAACACTTTAAAGCACGTTTGAGCAGCGCATTTAACTTGGGTATCCACAAAAGAGCACGATTAGAATTTGACACTGTCACAAATTCAACGGAAATGAACTCGATTGAAGAAAGTTCTTTCTTAGAGACCGATAGAGAGATAGATAAGGAATGTCAAACCGAACCCTTATCACCACCAGTGAAAGGAGGTCAAACAACTTCCAAGGTTAGGATCATTATGTAAAATGGGGAGCAGGTTTTCCTTCTCATTTCTTTAAGTAATATAAATAGAGTTAAGAAATATATTTAAGACAGATCCAACTGATAAGAAAAAGGGGAAAATCAGTTTTAATAGTAAATAACTTCAAGAATTTACATTGGAGATGGATCATTACTTTTAATTGCGAGTAATAGAATAAATGAATTTAAAATAAATAAATGTTTATGCTTAAATAATAACTGTTGATTAGAGAGAAATGAAATGATTAAAGCTTTTGCGTCGTTAATTGATAAAGAATTAATGAGAAGAAATTGATTATATGTTTTACGCACTGTATTTGGTATATTGGTTATGGAATTTGAATAGTTTTATTCATTAAGTCATTTTGCAGATTAATGTTTTGTGACCAAAATTAAAAAATAATGTGATATAGAATAAGTAAAGTATGATGCATTATTACCTAATTAATGAACTTTGAGAACACAACTAACTTTTACGAGAGCGAGGGAAGAAGACGTCTTCCTCTTTTCTCGATTTTTTCTTTTTTCATGATGACACGAGAAACCAAGGAAGCATAGCAGAAAAACTTCATGACGACATCGAACGATATCAGCCATCGGAGACGAGGAGTCACCCCCTCCTCCTTGCCGTGATTTTCCATCATCGAGCGGATCGTTTTCATTACAATTAACCACGCAAACGAGATGAACGAACACTTAGGGCCAGCGATAAATTCTTTATTTCTTTCTGAATGAATAAGGATGAACATAGGAAAACTACACGATCTTCAAAGAAACATCAACTATTACAACGGAACCATGAACACTATAGAAGTGTGAGTGAACATAAATTATGAACTTTCAATGTTGCAAGCCTACATTTTGGATTCCAGTGCATCGACAACTTTTGAAACCATGCGAAGCTGAACTATTAAGACATGTAAGTCAATCAAGATGAACTTTAATATGAACTTTTGTGTGATTCTTTGCATATACAAACCGAATATTTAAGAACTTTTGACAATTTAACAGCGAATATTTTTCGAATAATTCTTTTGACAAATCATGTAACTAATAATAGAGCATTGCCCAGATTTTTGGAGAATTCTTGTGAAAAAAGGATTTAAAAATTCTCCTTTGTAACAATTTATTGTGACTTACCAGAATTATGACTGTAATTTTCATTATCAATTTTTCTTTATTGGTGATGTATCAATAAAAAATTTATTGGCTGTGTGTAGGAGGAGAAGAGATCTTTGTGATGTAGACAGGTGAGTTGAGGTATGTGTAGCCACACCCCAACGTGGAAGACGGCAGAAAGACCTCATTAGCGACTTCGGACCAGTATGGCTCAGAAGATTGAAAGTATGTTTTGCTAACGTTTGTTGAAAATTTGTCATCAGTGGATGAACAAATTTTAAATTACCGGGAGCCCTGTGGCGGCCCGCCCCTCTGATTATGTTGTTCCATATTTTTAAGAACAATATAATTCTTAATAAAAGAATATTAACAGTTTGGGGATGATTTTATAACTTTTGTTATAAAAACAGTTTATAATTTAAACCATTGGAATTGTTAAACAATACGCTCATGAAGTGGAGATATTTCATTTTCAGAATTGCTTGACAACGGCATTTATTTACAGATAGCCCTATCGAGTGGAGACGAGATCGTCTTTTCACCTTGAACCCCCCATCCCCCTCTGCGATAGCGAGCTCTGTGCCTTGTCTTTCAGTTCTTGAGCACCTATTAAATTGTCTAACCAATCAACGATGATTATTCTATCGTCAGTGAATGGCATCTCTTAACAAGTTTAGAGAGACTAAGAAATCAGTTCTGATTGTGAGGTTGAGTAGGTTGTGATAATTTATTGGGAGAAGACGAGACAAACCATAAAAAGTCGTGTGTTGTTATAGAGTGAAACACTTTCACTAAATAATCGACCTTTAGATAGAAACAGTTTATAATCCCTTTAAAGATCAAAATAAAACTGAATGATATTATTATGATTATTATTATAACTTAAGCCAATGTTAGTTTAAAAGCACTTTCGCGGAGCCTGACGGAAGAAGAGATCAGACCACCCCCTGCCAATCATCGCCGCGAGCGACGAGCGACATCGGAGTCACCAAGAAGAACGGGTAATGGTGCACGTTCTATTTCTCATTCTCTTTATATCGCAAAGGTCACAGAACATATAGGTTTGTAAATATGATGATTTGTGATAAAAGTCTTGTTTTAGCTTAACTTTCATTTAAAAGAGAAAAATGAATTAATTGTCAGTAGAAAAAAAGCTATAAAGGCAGTGCCTAAAATAATTGATTTGTGAGATAATAAGAAGAACATTAAATTAAAAGTATAAAATAATTGATCTTTAATTTTGAACCTTGAGTAGAGAGAGTAAATTTCAAGTATTATCTGTTGTGAGAATTTATTATAAAGCATTTATAAATCATTCTGATTAAAATTTGTACAGAGTTATACATATACTATATTTGCTGTATATAATATTTTGTTTTAGAATAAATGTGTGTTTACATTTATAAACTCTGTTTCCATGGTTACTCCAAACCTTTATCTTCTAACTTTACAATAAACCCCGGTGCACTTTCACGACCGGGTCGAACCTAATAAACCTCGGCTACCCGTTATTTTACAGCGGAAGAACGGACCAGATTCTAGTTAAACTTGGTGTATTTTTGATGGCGCAGACTACTGCATTAATTAGGGTCTGTGACCCGTACACCATTACGCGAACAAGTGTCGAAAACAAAAAACCGTGAACGCCTGAGGAAACTCTCTTACGATGTAGTTCAGCTATCTGAAGAAGATGCTATAAATGTTTCAAAGCTGAACCAAGAACAAAATAATGTTTACCATAATATCACGAGTAGCTTTACTTCATAATCTGGGCGTGTCTTTTTCCGAGATGCTCCTGCTGGTACAGGAAAAAAGTTTTGAATTAATTTGTTGCTGGCAAAAGTAAGAAGTGAGGGAAATATAGCCATTGCAGTTGTTTCCTCTGGCATTGCTGCAACGTTGCTTAAGGGTGGGAAAACTGCTCACTCTGCTTTCAAGTTATTTCTATATCTGAACGACTGTGAATCACTAATGTGTAACATATCAAGGCAAAGCAATCTTGCACAGGTACTAAAAGACACACAGTTAGTAGTTTGGGACGACTGTACCATGGCCCACAAAGGAGGCATAGAGGTTATTAATCTTACAGGTAGGAGACAGCAAACTCTTGGAGGAGAACGACGGAAAATGCATAATTCCACTAAGCCTCGGTCATTTAGTTCATGATTTGAAGTCACTATTTACTCGACAAGATTTATCCGGGCTTAAATGATAATGAGTTCAAGAGTCTAACATGGCTGCACGAGAGAGCAATTCTGACTCCAAGAAATGATTCTGCAGGCAGTATTAACCTTTCGTTGTTGGAACAACTACCTTCAAAAATGGCGAGATATGAATCAGTGGACTCAGAGTATCACCAGAAACGTCAGAATCGTCGTCGTAGACATACTTACACGTTTTGTGAAGTTGGTGTTGAAATGGAGATAGAAGAGCCACCTCATCTGATGTCTTTCCTGGTATAGACAAAACTTCCGATTCGATGTCGATGCCAAAAACATGATGAAACGGTCTCTCGAAAATATTCATTCACCCTTAAGTCATCCATATTCAATTCATCCACGCAAATGGACAAGTTGCGCAAATTATGGCTGTGTGAGATCAAATGGACGAGCCCGGATAAGGATTTAGAAGTAAGGGATTGCCAATTGCTTACACGCAAAAATTCCACTTTCATAAACAGGGGCTCTGAAGAGAAGGATTCGTGTAAAGTTCGGACAGCAATAAACGCAACTTTCTTGAAGTTTCTACACAGTTGATCAACGATTGTTGTAGTTGATGGATTTAATGTCTTTTAAGCACAGGACTTCCAAGAATCTCCAGTTCTTTTTCAAGAAAGGAACGATTCCGTAGTCGAAAACCTATATTTAAATGGAAAATTATAAGTAATATAACAGGACGAGGAAAGACTTATAGAGATTTTAATTTGAGCCTTATAAACTTGTGCCAAAATATTGTAAAATGTAACTCTCCAAATTTTATTATAAAAATCGAAGTAAAAGATACCTTTTTCCTGTACCCTGTTAATGAGATGGACATTAAAAAATGCATTTTGTCCTTAGTACAGATATTCTGCGTAAACATGTTAATAGTTTAACTTATCTTATTAGTAAATTAATTAAGGTACATTCCCTGACGCATTAAAGATTGCAGTTGTAATTCCAATGTTTAAAGGGGGAAGTATATTTGAAAATTATAGGCCAATATCTTTGCTGTCTCACATTTCAAAAATACGAGGGGAGATCAAAATGTAAGTTGCTATAACTGGCCGCAGGAGCGCGCTGTGTGTTTGGGCAAAGCGGAGAAAAGGGACAATAACTCGGTGACAGTCGGATAGGACTGTCGCTGTAATTTTCCGTTGTGTTTTGTGTGACTAGCGGACTAAAACCAATAGCTCGTCAACTGGATGTCCACTCCAAACTTGAGGTGCGAGCAGCAATCCGTTTTCTATGGGCCAAACGCGTGAATTGCACGGACATTCACTGCTGCAGATGGAAATTGTCCGCCGATGTGATTTTATTGCACGATAACGCAACACCTCACAAGGCCCGCCAAACGTGCGAACTACTGCAGAGATTCAAGTGGGAGGTTTGGCAATATCCTCCATACAGTCCCGACTTAGCGCCATGCTACTTTCATTTTTTCGGTAAGCTCAAAACGGAACTCGGTGGACATTGAGTTTGAAACGATGTGGAGGTGAAATCGGCTGTCACCGTGTGGTTACAAAACGCTAGAGGAGATTTCTATGCATCCGGAATCGAAAAGTTGGTTGATCATTTGGATAAATGTTTAGGGAGTCTTGGGGACTATGTGGAAAAGTGAACCTACATTGTATGCTGCTATAGCCGTGTTGCTTTTGTATCGGTGGTGTTATAGATGGCCATACCATGGAAGTGCAACTTACTTTTTGATCTTCCCTCGTATTTGAACAAATGGTAAAATATCGCCTTACAACTTTTCTGGAAAAATATACTATTATTGCAACTAAACAGTTTGGTTTCTACAGAAAAAAGAATACTCAATTAGCAGTTCACAGTTTAATATCTTGTATTATTAACACTCTTGAAAAAGGTCGGAACCCTTCAGCTATTTTTCTGGATATAAGGAAAGCTTTCGATTCAGTTGATTATTTTCTCTTATTACAAAAATTGGAAAGATATGGTATAAGAGGATTAGCAAACCAGTGGTTTAGTTCTTATTTAGCAATAGACAACAAGCTGTTAGGATTAAGGAAAAAATAAAAAACATTCGTAAATTTAAAAGAGGAATTTCTCAAGAAACTATTTTAGGCCCCATTCTTTTCTTGATTTATATAAATGATATATTTCATTTAAATTGGTTTGGTTCTATCGAAGCTTATGCTGATGATTTATATCTGACCTATATCAAAATATTTAAAAAGCCCAATTAGATCCTAAATTCTTATATTTCTGGTTATCAAATAATAATATGTCCTTAAATGTTAAGAAATTTGTATACATGCGTTTCAAATTGCACTCTGATTGTAATACGAATTTTTTTTTAAAAATCATGATTTGAAATGTAATAAAATCTTATAAACATTCCAAGGAGGAGCTTCAGCAGTGAAGCAGAAATACATTTTTACGTTTAATAAAAATAAATTAATTTCCGCGCCTCCCGAGTAGGATAAGGCAATTGATCTATTTTTACCACTTTATCTGCACTTTTACCTCTCCCCAGGGTAATTTTATTCAATAAATTGATTTTCTCGAAAGTAATATGTAAGAAATGTAAAAAACCTTGTATCTTCTTTCTTTTCTCATTTCCGAACGTATGATATATCACATGCCATATGTTGCCATAGCTCTAAGGACCAAGTGATTGCCTGTCTACCTCAAATTTCGAAATAAAATAATTATAATTGATAAAAAAATCGATATTCATTATTATGGCAGGGCATATTAATGAGAAATATCTCACGACCAACAATGCAAGACAAAGTTTTTGCAACAATAAGTATCAACAATGGTATCAGCAAGCTATTCACCAACACTTTGCACGGACCAACAATATATATCTCATGACTAACAATGCAAATAAATGTTTGTGCAACAATAGTATCAACAAGGGTGTCAACATGGAATGGCGCTCTTTGCAATATTCGTATACAGTTGAGAACGCATTAATCTGGTGTAACCTGCTTACAGTAAACGGCGGAGGCCACATTCCACATGTAACTAATTTAAATAACGATTAAAGACTTGTTAACCTGTGTCTTCGTGTCTAATATCGTATACGAATATTGCATAGAGCTCCATTCCATGCTGGTGGTGACCTTTTGAACTAATTTTTTTTTGCTGCAGGTACTGGCGAACTGTGCATCCTAAATTCAACAGTAAACGCAGACCTCCCCTTACCATCACTGATCCTCCACCTTGCACCCGTGATGAAAACACTGCTTTGTCCTTTCGTAAATCATGCCAGTAGGAGTTCAAACCATCAGTTCCATCTAGATTAAATTTTTTCTCATCGGTAAACATAACACTAAGCCACTTGTCGTCTCAAGTCATGTGCTTTTTCGCCCACATCAAACGTTGCTCCTTGTGCTGCTGTCAGTGGAGGTTTACGACATTATTTCATGTATGCCAAATGAGAAGAACTTGAAAAAATTTTCCAGACAGTGTCTCTCTTAACAGGCGTTTTTAAATCAGATAAAATCTTTAATGCCGAATGTCCTATTGCCGCAGCTTTGTTTATGATGTGTCTCTTATCGCGTTCTGTCAGTTTTGGTTTGGGTCTACGCTTTTTCTTGCTTCATTTTTCATTCCCGTTTTTGAGGAATAAACCTATAGTGCTAGCAGGTTTTTGAAGTTGCTTGGCAATTTGTTGAATTGAGCTTCCATCATCTCTAAGTTGCTGAATTCTTCCTTCCTCAAAATCAGTTAGCTTTGTGCGAGTAGCCATGATTAATGTGCCAACTAAAATAGTTCCTCAGACCAAAAAAATATCTTTTGGGCCATACCAACTGTTGCATATCATTTACCATTGCTTGGAAAATGTCCATACCCACCTACAGCCAACAAATGTGATGGTCCATTAAAATAAGATATACGCTTTTTATACATTTTGGTTTTTTTTAAATATATTTTTAATTTTTGACTAAAATTAACACAGCGGAGCATTTTGACATTGTATTTGTTCCAAAGTAAGAGTAAATGAAAAGAAAAAACATCTTGCAAAACATTTTTAACGCCTTTATTAATATTCAAAGGTGTTCACTAAATTAAGAGACGCACTGCATGCTCATATGTTTCGATTATAATATTATTATCTCCACTTATATCTCCGTTTTCTCTCTTGACGTGAATCTGTCCTCAGAAACCTTAAGCACCCTATACTTTTAGGTCGGTCATTATAACGAAAAAGAATACGATATGATGAACTAAGATAGTTCCCATTTTCAAAAAAGGGAACCGGGGAGATTACGCCAATTACCACCCCATATCAATATTATCTACCTTCGCTAAAATCTTTGAAAGTCAGTTCGATAGAAAAATATAAATTCACTATATAAATCTATATAAATAGCAATAAACTACTTTCACAAGCTCAGCACGGTTTCACTCCTAAACGTAATACCTCAACAGCCTGCTTTGGCTTATCTGAATACATTATTACTAATATGTCTGAATACATTGTTCCTAGTTTACTCAAAAGCATTCGACTCTATTCCACACGGTCGTCTGTTAATTAAACTAACTCGTCAATTTAACATACGAGCCCCCACTTCCTTAATTGGATAGCTAGTTTTTTACATAATAGAGCTTACTCGTTAGCCCTTTATAATATATCCTTTACTAATCTAATCCGTAATACAGGAGTACCACAACGTTCATCTTTATCCCATTTATTATTTAACTTGTACATTAATGATCTCCCTACAACCATGTTCCCTATACCCATGATATTATACGCAGAAGATACCACTTTATTTAATGCGGACCTAAACTTAGCCTCAATCCAAATAACCATTAATTCGGCGCTAACAAAACTGTACCATCGGAATTTACTAAACTGCCTTCACATTAATTTACAGAAAACTACTTCCACTATATTTCATCAACATAATAAGAAACTTGACTTCACCTATTTCTCAATAATATATAACTCCTCGAACCTAAATCCCTCAAAAACTTATAAATTCCTAGGGATCCGTTTAAACGAAAATTTTTCGATTTTTTCGTAATATTTTAGTAAGAAAAATGCCTCGGAAAATTGAAAATTTGCGTGGGATCTTCCATACCGTCTCCACAGAACACGGCGGAACAAGCTGTCATTTCCTGCCGCGAGGACCTCGGGGAATTTCGTCGCCGAGATTCTAGTCGCTTAGAATGTTTCTACATAACGTAAGATTTTGCTAAACTGTTTTATGTGGGAATGCCTTCAATTTGTTCTCTGTTTGGATGTGGAAATAGACAGTCAGATAGAAATTTCACGTTTCATGGGTTTCCACAATCAGAATAGATTAAAAAACTGTGGATTAATAGTTTTTGACAGCGAGGGAACTGGAATCCAAATCCAAGAGCATCGTTTGGTCATTTCGAAGCGTCCTGCTTTGTCTACGCATCCGCCGTTGTAATTTCAGTATCCATTTAAACACTAAATTCGCTGAAACTAGATCACATATAAGGTGGAACTACATGCTCTGCCAACCCTAAACAGGCCTGTTGTTCATCAAGAACAACGACCGCAATAGCACTCGTTAAATACCGAAAGAAAGAGGAAGTAGGCCTATCTATTGTGTACAGCACACGCTGCCGTAATGTGCACACGCCGACGCGGCAAGCAGAAGATCCCGTGTCATGGTTTAATACATAGGGCTGTGTAACGCATAGGTTTTCGTAGCATTTAATTCTGTTAACAGCCCTTGTACATCGCTATCACTCTCGGTCTTGTTTTCATATTCGTAGTCTATTGTAGGCTTAATCCACTGCGATGCCCTAACTAGGGAAGCAGGAGAACTGATAGCGGTGCCTGCACTGCCCTGGCAATTTGCTGATAACAGCGCCTGCGATAGCATCCAGTGTATGACGTCACGATTTCAAAACTCCTTCACACCTATCGGTAACTTCTGATGTCACAGATCCCGAAACGTGGCATCAGTGTCGATCGGCGGGGGGGGGGGGGGTGAAAGTTTTTTAAGTATTTTATCAATTTTGTGTTCGAATTGAAAATTTTATACATGCTACGTTATTATTGAGACATTCATCTTTCATTTTAAAAAAAGTTGTTTTGAGTGTGGAGTTTACCTTTAAGAAATAGCAACTTGGTGTCAGAGCTCTTACCTATATTTGGCATACTCCCAATTTTCAAATTATATTAGTTTCATTTAGCCATATTTATCTACAAGGGACTGAACAATAAAATTCAGATTCCACTTCCACACATATATTTTCCCTAAACCCAGCTGGACCTTATAATCTACGAAACAGTACCCTTTTTGCAAGACTTCTAGTTAAATTTTCTTGCCAAAAAACAGTATCATTATCGCAGGCAGTAAATTTTATTCACAACTTCCATCAACAATGCGTTTGTCCCCTACATTAGAAGTTTTTAAATCTATACTAAAACATTACTTCACTAACATTCCACCCTAACCCTCTAACACTTTATTCTACTTGTCCTTTATAATACAATTTGTTTTACATTTAACTATTATTTGAAAATCTAGTCAGGGATCACACTCCTCGACCATGGGCCATACTGGCCTTGACTGGATTCTATCTATATCAGAGTCCGTTGGAGTCTTTGTCCTTTTACAACTCAGAAAATACTCAATGAATCTCCACGAAACGTTCCAGGTACGTAGTTAAAGATACTCTGCTCCACTTAAGAGTACATTTTATACATTGTTTTTTAAAAATTTATGAAGTTATACTTTTTTTCCGTAAAGTTGAATAGACTTCAAAGAATATCACTAGATGGCGATGCCAGACCGCGCACTTCTATTTACATACTGTTTTAACTTTAATTTAACATATTGATACTGTGTGTCCATACAAGGTCTGGCACATTTTATTTGTGTATTACCAATAACTAATAAAGATAAACAGAAACAGATTTCAATATATGAAACTGTAACTAAAAATGTTTTATTGTGTTTCACAATTTCGCCCCTAGAATGCGGGAACTAAAGTGAAGCAATGTGGATGTCGATATGCTCTAAAGAACATGGCAAGAAATTGGGGTCTACTAACTTGGTTTAATAAAACTTTTTCAGTTACAGTTCATATATAGAAATCCGTTTCTGTTTATCTTTATTAGTTTTTTGGTAATGGACAAATAAAATGCGTCAGACCTTTATGCACAACCTGTATTATTTTATTATTAAATTTCGTTTATCGAAGTAAAACTAATATAAAATGATTTAAGACAGTGTTTCTCAAACTCATTTCTATGAAGGCCCCCCCAGCGTTTACCATTTACCAGTTCTTTAGTAATGCCCCCATCCCCGCATCTTAAGTTTTCTGCTAATGTCAAAGAGATTATAAAAAAATCATTTGGAAATCACAGATTGTGGAATCGGGGAAATCCTTGGTTCGGGAGAAGGGAGAAAGAGAAATAGGAATAGCGATGGATCGAAAGGGCAATTGGCATCTTATAAAGATCTTGCATAATTAATTATAAAAGTGAAAGGATTTATAAATTTTAAAAATTCTTTACACTTCCTTGGACGAAGTAAAAGAAATATTGTGATCGCGAAAAATTTCGGTTTTCAATTTTCAACGGAAATATACATTCCGATCATCCCTGGTTCCATTTCGACATGTTTTGTCGTGATGTCTGTCCATCTGTATGTACTGTAACTGGCTTTTTAAATGATAGCTAACTACGAGACGCTTCCCACACAGAGACCTCCTAACATAATAACCTGTAGATGAGAAAATGACAACCGGTAGCTATTAGCAATGGTTAACAACAATCATAGGAAAAGTCCTCATTTCAAATGACAAAGTTACTTATCTTGTATCATGGGTTTGTTTTGTCGCATTCTTCCGCAAGATACCTCTCGTCATAGTTTTCATTATTAGTTTGTGCCAATTTCTATCGAAGCCCCTGGGATCGGTAGGTACTTGAATCAACATGCGCACAGCCTAAAAATTTGATGCAAAAAAAAGCTGGGGCTTTATTTTGAAAGAAAGGAACCAATAAACATTTACACGAATTCAGCTATGTTATCTATGAAAATTTTCAAGGGTAAAGCATTTTTTTTTATTTAGAAATCCAGTTCATATAGCTGTACCTAATTAGTACAGTCTATGCGTCTAGGAGACCTTTTTTTATCTTTTCTTCTCAGATAAGCACGTACCTTATCCAAACCTCTTTAATAATATAGTTCTCATTAAATGTCCTTACTTTCTTCAACTTCCGTTCTTTTTTTTAGGTGTCTTTTCAAGATCAAGATCCAATACTTCCTTTGAAGATTGACATGGAGCCTTCGTTTTTATTTCTTCCCTTCTTCGAAACAGTCGTCAAAAGGTCCGTTCTTAAAGATTGATATCACATCTTGCGATAACGAAGATTGCTTTGTCGCCTCGGGCATTCAGAAAGAAAAGAAAATTCAAAAATGTAATAGAATAAACATTTCAAAAAAATTAACTTCAAAAAAAACTAACAGTTCTAAACATAAAGCATAATTATAGTTTCAATCATCTCAATTGAATCTCTGCCTATGCACTCGATGTCCATTGTGTTGCGCGAAGAATTATACTCTTGTTAGAAATCAATTTGTTGCGGACATCACTGACAAGGTCACATCTAGTTTGCATTCCATTATATTAAGTCATATTTTTCACTTCTTATGAGGGACATAGTCTATCCATTAAACTAACTAAGAATGCATAAGAAGAATCACAGAGATCGGTTTTACAATTATTTTTGCCTTTAGTGCATAAGAGAAAAGAAGGAGGGGAGAAGAGAAATAGAAATACACTAATAATACTAAAAAAGAAAGGAATCCAACAGGAGGGTATGAGGTTAATAGGGACTTACTGCACCAATATATTCGCCGGCACATCTTGACGGTTCCTCAGGATGTCTCATATTCGTAGATTTGAAATCGTCTTGTTTCAGAATCTTTTTTTCTCTGGACGCTTGATTTTTGAGCAACTTTTCCGGTCTCATTGCGTAATTTAGTTTTGCTTTTTTATTATTTTATCTATATGAACAGTTTGATGTCTGTAAATAAAAAATTATAAAATTAGACAAACGTTTCATGGCCCCAATAACATAGCATAGTACCGAATCGTAGGGGTTTTTGGCTCAATCGGCATTTTTTATCCTATGGAAGGGTATCCAATTTTTCTGGACCATGTTGTATGTTCTGAACATCGGCGTTCTTTTCTTCTCAATCGTCACGTCATCGGGATTCTCCAGATTCCACGACGGTCCTGTAATTTATTTCCTTTCTGCAGACACGCTGATCGATAATTTTTGTTTCATCCTCGTAGAAGTCAGAAGTTGTAGACACGCTATCACCAACTCTTCTAGAAAGGCAAACGCGATCATTTTTCATTTTCTATGTTATGATCGTATGCCAATCCTTCTCCTAAAACGACTCTTCCCTACCTTCTGCCGTCGTCAAAGGCAACACAATTGTGTGTAGAATGAACGTCGTTATAAAACTTAATTAATTTTCCGGCCTTTGCTAGCATTGTTGAAGCAACGTATTGTTTTTCTTTTAACGGGCCTGGCAGGAGGGACAATACGTCATAAACGTCATTTCGGTTTCATCATAATATAGGGAAAGAAACATATCTGTGAAATATCTTATCTATAATATTTCTCTAATGGCCATTGGAGAGAAAGTATAGTCGACGGAAGAGATAGCTGACACTTAGGAGTGTTACAACCCTCCCCCTCTCAACAAAGAACTCTTGGAGGGAGTTCTAATAAAGCTGCATGAGACGTTCTTGGAACATTGCGGGTACCTTCTAGTCATCATGGGCGCTAAGGAGAGCGCTACGTTTCCCTTTTCATCACAAAATCTCTGCTAGGGGAGGGAAACAGTAACCCCTGGGCCGCTGTTCTAAACAAGTCTCATCTTTGGTTGCAAGAATCGTTCTTAAGGTATTTTTGTTTCGCCTTTGTATTTTTTCAGGTCGCTTACAGACACTCGCCACGTGCGATTATTCCTTTTCTCCCCAACTTCCCGAACGCGGTAAGTGTTTCTGTCTAGTTTTTCTGCAATGCGAAATGGTCTGCTATACAAGGGTCTTAACTTGTCGTGGGCCATAATTTTTACTGGGAAGACCCCACTTTTTACCCAAATACAATCACCTTCTTTATACGCATCGGTTTCTTTGACAGTTCTATTCTTTCGATGTTTAGCCCAACGCCGGCAGTACGCTCGTCGCACGGCGTTTTCGTGCCATAAAGGATAATAGGTTCTATACCCTTCTCGTAAATTGTCCATCCCGGACAGTATCTCGGACGGCATAAATCCCGTTTCTTCATTGATTGTCTCTTGCATGGTAAATAGTATTTTCGGTAGTTGATGTTCCCACGTATCGACAGATTTCCCCTACAGGCTAATTCGAAGTTTTTCGCGTAAAGCTCGGATGTATCGTTCAACAGGATTTGTCCTGGGGCAATAGGGGATCCTATGCTGTTCAGAAATTCCCTTCTTTGTGAGGAAGCCGCGCACCAATGGATTACAAAAATATGTGGCGTTATCGTGCAAAACTCGATTTGGTCTTCCCCAAAGCTTGATGTTACTGTCCAGTAGTTTTATGACCTCTTTCCCAATCAGACGACGCAGGGGCTGGACATCTACCCAACTGCTGAACACACCCACTAATACCATGATGTAACGGTTTCCTTGTTCAGAGATGGGAAGATCTAATGACCATAAAAATAATGGTCCAGGTAAATTTCTTCTTATGAGGTGCATGATCACATTCTTCTTCCGCGGCTTACACCGTTGGCAAATTTGGCATTCCCTTACGAATCGGTTTACATCTTTTACCATGGCCACTCAATAGTATCGTTTGCATAGAAGCGCTAATAGTTTACGTGCCCCTGAATGTATCAGGGGCCAGAAGCATGCCAAGTCAAGTAATTTCACTCGGGCATTACAAGGAACGAAGATTCTCCATCGACCTTTAATCTTTTAACCGAAGACACCGTGTTCTTTCCAACCGCCCGTGAGAGCGTGGCGATGTTTTACGCAAATGGGATCTTGGAGTTGTTCTTGCGCCCAGTTGAAGGGGAACAGCGTATCTGACACCATGAGGCTTCTCGACAAAGCATCCGGGATATGGTTCAGCTTGCCTTGTTTATGGTGGATGGTGAAGTCATAGATCTGGAGTTTCAGCGCCCAACGGGTTATGCGACCATGTTGGTCCTTGAAATTGTTAAGCCAGACCAAAGCCTGTGCGTTGCGGTAAATGGGTACCCTCTATATGGGGTCGAAAAATTTTAACTGCATAGAGGACCGCTAGGCCCTCCCACTTCAGAACTGAATATCGACTCTCTAGCTCTGTCAACGAGCGACTACAGTATCCAATGATGCGTCGTTGTCCGTAGTCTTCTTGAACCAACATTCCACCCACTGCAGTTTTACTTGCATCTGTGTGAATTTGAAATGGCAGTTTAAAGTCGGGTTGGCTTAGAATAGGTGGTTCTGTGAAGATCTTTTTAATCTGTTGAAACGCTCTCTCGCAGTCAACGTCCTATACCCACCGTTGATTTTTGTGGGTGAGCTGCCGCAGGGGATGATTCAGCTCATTAAAAGCGGGGATGAAATTACGATAGAACTGAATCATCCCGATAAACCGACGGACTTCTTTCGGGTTGTTCGGTCGAGGGTAGTTTAGCATGGGTTCTAGATACTTTTTTGAAGAATGTAGTCTATGCGCATTAACCTTCTACCCTAAGAACTCTACCTCAGTTTGAAGAAACCTCGACTTCTCGAGATTGTATTTTATCAGACGCTCGAGGACTTGCCCCAAGACCTGTCGGTGCGTTTCCAGATCTGGAGTTCCCACTATGATGTCGTCCATATAGTGGAAACTCCAAGGCTCGATCTTTGGGGCCAAAACTTGGTCCATCAGTGACTGAAAGACATTTGCGCCATTACGTATCCCGAAAGGTATAACGTTGAAGGCATACGCGCCCAGACCAGGGACCATGAAGGCCGTTTTTTCCTGGGACGAGGTATCTAGTTCCACCTGCCAATAAGCGGCCTTTAGGTCTAATACCGAGAATAGCCGGGCATGAGATAATTTACGGAGGATTTGTTCAATTGGCAGGGGGTAGTATACCATTGGTTTGGTGATGCTATTTAGTCCTCGAGAGTCTAGAACAAAACGATACTCGATAGAGTCTTTTTTCTTCACTAAGAAGTGCGGTAGCGACCAGGAACTTTCCACTCGTCGAACTACCCCTTGATCCTCCATTTTCCGAACTATGTCTCGTAATGCGGCGAGTTTAGCGGGAGATTAGGGGTAGGCTCGTACTTTGACGGGAGGATGTTTACCCGTTTCAATATGATGTTGGTAACGCAGGTATTTGTCCTTAATCAGTTCCATACGCGCTCTACTATGGGACACTAAGTTCTGTATGTCTTTTCGTATATCGAAGGGTTTGGACTCAGCTTCCAGGTCTTGAGAAGGCACGACTCGATATTGGAATCGGAAATGAATCTTTCGTAAAACATCAAGTCCTAGGATTTCCTCACAAGGCAAATAATCCGAAACGCAGAAGTTAACATATATGGGAGCACAGGGTTGTTGTTCAATTTCATTGATAGTTGCCTCTACTCGTACATGTAACACTTGCTCTTGGCTGTTAGCAACTCGTATTGTTCTGTAGCCTGACGACGTGTCCAGTTCTCTAATTTTTCAGCGAGACTCTGCTGGATAATCGTAAACTAGATCCGGTGTCTAAAATTAAAGTGGCCGGGATAGATCCAAAAGTTAGAGAAACGTATTGAAATCCATGAGGCGGTACCTGGAAATCTAAACACTTTTGTGTTTGTAAAACATAATCTCCTTGTCGGCGAATTCCTGACATCGATTCTTGTTTTTGTTGGGGAAGTACTAAGATACTGCTTAACACGTCCCTCTCAAGTTTTCCATTTTAACTTTTCGAGACTCATTCGGCCTGCCGAATGCGTCACGATCGGTTTCTTCGGAGAAATGAAGCTCTTGCTTTTTATTCATTTTTTGCAACATAATAGCCCACACTTGCTTTTCACTCATCTCCTTAATTAATGAGATATCTAGAGTCCATTGCCGATGTAAATTCTCGACAATAAGCTTCTATAGGCTTTGACGTCCTAATGGGGGCGTGAGCGTGCAATTCCACCTCACCATGTTGTTGACGTATTCTAGGAAATTTTCGTGTTCCTTTTGTGTTCTACGATGCAACCGGTTGTCGTAATAACTTTCTGTGCGGTGTGCCCCGTAACATGCGATGATGCGAGCACGTGCTTCTTCGGTGTTGTGTATTAAATGCAAGGTCCAGGATTTTAACGTAGGTTCAAATTTGTTTCATCATTTCTATGTCTCCGCCGTGGATCGACACTCTTTCTTATGGCAATACGAGGAAATCCCTTATATCGTCTCCTATCGTATTTCCACCAATCCGCTTCCCCAGTTACTGTTCTGTATCCACCTTTTAATGTTTAGTTCGAGAAAATCTTTTACATCTGCGTCTTGCCAGCTGGCAGTATCTAGATGAATGATTGTCCCAGCTCGGATGTCGTTCAGTCTTATTTTTATGCTGCACTTAAGATCCAATTCCGGTCTATACGGAATTCGCAACCTACCAGCGATATCTCTAAGGGCGCCCCAGTTAAGTAGTGAGATCGGGCATCGCTGAAGATAGAGGGCCGCCATCTTGAGGTTGGTTTGGTCCACCTCTTCTTCTACCATCCGTAAGTTCACTGCTGCAGCTCCGCCCGCACTCCCTGGCGGGCCTCCCGTAGTATTGGGAGCCTCCATGGACAAATTACCTTGTAGCTATGCTCGTTTGTCTTCTCGTTTCGAGTGTCTCAACAAAAGGTTCTGAATATTCATAAAACAAGGTAAGATCAAAGCTTCTCAATGTCCAATAATAATTATAGTTATAGTAAATAATATTGTTAAATTATAATTATATTATATTAATTTAAATATATATTATAACATAATTTATTATATTATTATTTATTGCATCAGAAAAAAAGCAAAAGGAGGCAGGTGTTATAATCTTTGCCTATGTAACGGGTTTTTAAAATGATAGCTAACTACGAGATGCTTCCCACACAGAGACCTCTTAACATAAGAACCTGTAGATGAGAAAATGACAACCGGTAGCTATTAGCAATGGTTAACAACAATCATAGGAAAAGTCCTCATTTCAAATGACAAAGTTACTTATCATGTATCATGGGTTTGTTTTGCATTCTGCCGCAAGATAGCACTCGTCGTAGTTTTCATTAATATTTTATGCGAATTTCAATCGAAGCCCTAGGAATCGGTAGGTACTTGAATCAACACGCGCACAGATTAAAAATCTGAGGCAAAAAATAACTGGGGCTTTATTTCGAAAGAAAGGAACCAGTAAACATTTAAATGAATTCAGTTATGTTATCTATGGAAATTTTCAAGGGTAAAGCATTTTTTTTATTTAGAAATCCAGTTCATATAGCTGTACTTAATTAGTACAGTCTATGCTAGAATATAACATGTAAGATATCAAACGACTTGGAATGAGATATCATGAATATAACGTAAACTTAATGATACACAAAATTGCTTTCAAGGGCCTTGTTTAATAGAACCATTATTGTTCATTAAAATGTTCAATGCTACAATATGAGATGGAATGAGATGTCATAAAGGAATATAACTTAAATTAATTGATAGTCAAAATTGCTTTCAAGGACATTGTTTAGAAGAACCATTATGGTTCATTTGAACTTTCAAAGCTATAATATGGCATGTAATAAATCAAACGACTTGAAATGATGTGTCATGATGGAATATAACGTAAAATTAAGGATAGTCGAATTTGGTTTCAAGGAACCTGGTTTCTTAGAAACATTATGGTACATTAGAACTTTCAATGCTAGAATATGGCTTGTAATATATCAAACGACTTTGACTGAGATATCTTGGAATGTAACGTAAAATTAATGATGTTAGAAATTACTTTCAAGGACCTTGTTTAGTAGAACCACTCTTGTTCATTGGAACTTTCAATGCTGAAATATTGCATGTAGTATATCAAACAGCTTGGAATGATGTGTCATGAATGAATAGAACTCAAGTTAATGGCAGACGAAATTAATTTCAAAGAACTTGGTTTAGTGGAACCATTGTGGTTAAGTGGAACTTTCAATGCTAAAATATGGCATGTAATAGATACAAACTCTTGGAATGATATGTCATGAATGAATATAACGTAAAATTAACGATAGTCAAAACTGCTTTCAGGGTCTAGTTTAGTAGAACCATTATGGTACATTGGAAATTTCAATGCTAAAATATGGCATATAATATATCAAACAATTTGGAATGATGTGTCATGAGTGAATATAACGTAATATAATGATAGTCGAAATTGGTTTCAAGAAACCTGGTTTAGTGGTATCATTATAGTTCATTGAAACTTTTACTGCTAAAATATGGCATGTAATATATCAAACAACTTGGAATGATATGCCAAGAATGATAATAACGTAAAATTAATATAGTAAAAATTGTTTTCAAGGAACTGGTTTTGTGGAACCATTATGGTTCATAGAGAATTTCGATGCTGAAATAAGGCATGTAATATATCAAATTACTTGGAATGATGCGTCATGAAGTAATATAACGTAAAATTAATGATAGTAGAAATTGGTTTCAAGGAACCTGGTTTAGTGGAACCATTATGGTTTATTAGAACTTTCAATGCTAAAATTTGGCATGTAATATATCAACAAATTTGGAATGATGTGTCTTTGGTGAATATAACGTAAAATTAATGTTAGTCGAAATTGGTCTGAAGGAACCTGGTAGAGTGAAACTCATATGGTTCATTGGAAATTTCAATGCTACAATATGGCATGTAATAAATCAAACGACTTTTTAATGCTGTGTCATGATCTAATATAAAGTAAAATAATGATAGTCGAAATTAGTTTCAAAGACCTAGTTTAATAGAAACCTTGTGGTTTGATGTAAATTTCATTGCTACAATATAGCATTCTTATATTAGACGACTTGGAATGAGATGTCATAAGGGCAGATAACGTAAGATAATTGATATTCAAAATTGCTTTCAAGGATATTGTTTGGTAGAACATTTATGGTTCATTTGAATTTTTCATGCTATAATAAGGCATGTAATGAATCAAACGAGTTCGAATGATGTGTCATAAAGGAATATAACTCAAATTAATGACAGACGAAATTACTTTCAAAGAACTTGGTTTAGTGGAACCATTGTGGTTCAGTGGAACTTTCAATGCTAAAATCTGGCATGTAATAGATACAAACTTATGGAAATATGTGTCCTGAATGAATATAACGTTCAAGGACGTTGGAAAGAGATGTCATGTATTAATATAACCTAAAATAATGATTGCTTTACAGGACCTTGTTTATTAGAACCTTTTTTTTTCATTGAAATGTTCAATGCCACAATATGGCATGGAATATATCAAACGACTTTTCAATGCTGTGTCATGATCTAATATAAAGTAAAATAATGATATTCGAAATTGGTTTCAAAGACCTAGTTTTATAGAAACATTATGGTTTGATGTAAATTTCAATGCTACAATATAGCATTATTATATCAGACGACTTGGAATGAGATGTCATAAAGGAATATACCGTAAATTAAATGATAGTCAAAATTGCTTTCAAGGACATAGTTTAGTAGAACCATTATGGTTCATTTGAACTTTCAATGCTATAATATGGCATGTAATGAATCAAATGACTTGGAATGATGTGTCATGAAGGAATATAACTTAAAATAATTATTAGTCAAAATTGGTTTAAAGGAACTGGTTTCGTGGAACCATTATGGATCATGGAAAATTTCGATGCTAAAATAAGGCTTGTAATATACGAGGCATGTTTTTTAAGTAAGTACCGTTTTGCGATTCCGCTGCGGCAGCGCTTCGGTTGGCGTTCCCTGCATGCGCGCTGGTTAACTACATCTCTTTCTATGCACTGACGCCATTACAGTCTGATTCTTCATTGTATACTTTGTATATTGAGTGTTTAAGATGCTTCCGACAATCGTGAGTCCCGCCGATTGTGAAGTAAGGTCTGTTATACGATTTCTTAGTGCTAAAAGAGTAAAATTGATCGATATTTATCGTGAGATCTGTGAACTGTACGGACAAAGCATTATGAGTTATGGAATGGTAAGGAAATGGGTGAGAGCATTTAAAGATGGCCGCATAAATGTGCATGATGAAGAACAAAGTGGGCGTCTTTCGGTCGTTAATGAAGATTTGGTGCAGAAAGTGGACGAAAAGGTGAGAGAAAACAGATGCTTTATAATTTCATCATTGTGCGGCTGCTTTCCTCAATATTCTCGTAGTGTTTTGTATCGCATTGTGACCGAGAACTTGAATTACCGGAAATTGTGTTCACGTTAGGTTCCAAAAATGTTGACGGATTTGCACAAAACCCAACGTTTAGGCAGTGCATTGACTTTTCTTGAGCGGTACCACAATCAACGTGAAGATTTTTTAGACCAAATTGTTACTGGTGACGAAACATGGGTG